>CM060964.1:172042718-172572718 GCA_030765045.1 Tenodera sinensis
ATAATAATAATAATAATAATAATAATAATAATAATAATAATAATAATAATAATAATAATAATAATAATAATAATAATAATAATAATAATAATAATAATAATAATAATAATAATAATAATAATAATAATAATAATAATAATAATAATAATAATAATAATAATAATAATAATAATAATAATAATAATAATAATAATAATAATAATAATAATAATAATAATAATAATAATAATAATAATAATAATAATAATAATAATAATAATAATAATAATAATAATAATAATAATAATAATAATAATAATAATAATAATAATAATAATAATAATAATAATAATAATAATAATAATAATAATAATAATAATAATAATAATAATAATAATAATAATAATAATAATAATAATAATAATAATAATAATAATAATAATAATAATAATAATAAGACCAGGATTGTGGCAAAACTACTCATGGAAATTGCATCACGATAAAGGTCCTGCTCACACCTAATGGTTGTTTGTGACTTTCTAGCAAAAAACAAGACCCTTATGTTGCCTCAGCCACTGTATTTGCCGGACATAACCCCCTGCAACTTCTTTCTGTTCCCTAGGCTGAAGAGAAGCTTGAAAGAACATTGTTTTGCAACATTGAGGAGATAAAAACAGAATCGCTGAAAGAGCTGAACACCATAACAAAAAGTGAGTTCCAGAAGTGCTTCCAAGATTGGAAAAAGTGCTGGAACAAGTGTGTTATATCTGTGGGGGATTACTTTGAAGGGGACAAAGTTGATGTTGATAACACGATGTAAAGATTCTCCAAGAAAAATAACAATTCCCGTTACTTTTTGATCACACCTTATATGTCTGCTTAAATTCTTGATGACTTGTACTACCATCACACCCCCATTTACTGAATAAGTTTAGGTTACCCTGTTTAAAAATAAATTAATTGGAATGGATTCCATACACTAAATAATCCGTCGAAATGTATGGTCTAGCAATCCTTTTAAATTTATTTCAGCACTAATTTCTGTGACAATGTATTCTTTGTTTGGGTAACACGTGAGCATAGCCTCCCATATTTTGTTAAATGCTGGGTATGATTCAGGATCTCTGTTCTTTGTTCCGAGCTTTAATACTGAATTTGACATCCATTATAAGCGCTAATGCTTCATCACTGTTGTTTTGATTTATATTTTCAGAAGGATAGTTTTTAAATGAACACAATAATTTGGTGGCTTTGTTGGGATTGCTTAGTGGAGTTTCAAGTACTTGCTCCATCAGCTTTCCCAGACCGTTTTAGGTTTAACTGAGTACAAAAGAAAGTTCCTTGGTACAAGGTTGATTCTCGGAGATCCTCTGTTTTCGGTCTCTTCGATTTCATGCTACTTTCTGAAAGCAATTTGCTTTTTTCTGCCAGGGAGAGCTGAAGGACTAGGTTTACTTGTATTTGGTTCATTGTAACATAACTTGATGTCGAAATTCCTTAATCACTGTACTTCAGTTCAAAATTTTCCTTATTTCTGTGGGATTTGTGCCATTGTGAATTGAAGTTTGTGCAAAATGACTCCACTTTTTTTCTAAGTGTTGAAAAACCTCCTCACTATAGTAGATGTAGTATCTATCTTAGAAATTATAAAGTTGTAAACAGACTTGTTACTTTGGTTACTGGCTAACAAAGGCTTGTACAAATCTTGAGGTGTAAAGCACTGACCATTTGCAAGGTGAAGTCTCAGTGCACTATTAGACGAAATACGCTCTGCATTTGAAAGTGGCAACAAGACGCAGATGAAACATTTAGGATATGTTAAGATATACTTACTCGTTCAGCACATAAAACAAAATTACGTGTATTAGAACATAAAAAATCTATCACATAATCTCTAATATTTGTGTCTCGTTTAACTCAACATCTCTATAAAATATTAAACACTTATTAACCAGTTGAAACTCACCATCTGAAGTATTCATTAGTGCCATTGTATCACTGTTTAAATATTACCACATTACTATAAAGAAGGAAATGACCACTGCAGCTCTACATTAACTTCGGCTGAGTAACGGACTTAGTATCTAACCTATACAAAGCCACTCTTCAGAGGTGCCAAAAAAACAAAACGAAAAAACAAAAGCTAAGAAACTATTTATTGGAGATTTCCTATGATTTAACATCTCAACCTTCACCTCCAAGTTCAAATTACTAATTTTTAACATATTTTTGGACTTTTGTCTCATTTTGACTGCCTTCTGGCCCATTGTGCAGTGGTTTGGTGATGAACCAAAGCCACTGTGCAGGTCCTAGAGATTCACCACATGCTGACATGTCCGATATCCACTCAAGATCTATCTTTAGGGGCTTGCAGGCATTTGTCACTCTTGCTGCAGTGGCTAAATTACATACAAAACACCTAAAAGGGCTAAAACTATATATAAAGATATCAGCAATAAATCTGATTTTGAAGATCAGAGAGAATGTTTTATATTTACTTTGATAAAATAATTAAGGTCTTATATTTTTAAATATTAAGCTGTGTTTTAAGTAGTTTTTGAGGTTTCAGATTATAAATAATTAAATTTGTGGTATTGTTTTAAAACACACATTTATGCAACAAACATTTGTTTCTGTGGCAGTGAACGTTAGCTGGTTTCTAAAAAGAACGTATTTTGTGTAAGCATTTGCATGAAAAAAATTTAAATGTAGGCTTAGTTAATTTTAGAATTATTTGCCCAAGCTCTACCCAATGACTGACCAGGCCATGGCCAGAGATGGACCAACATGGCCATCTACTGGTTCCAGGTGATATTTGCCAATACCTTTGGTATATGTTATGTTGTATGATCGATTGCAATATTTTGAAAGAATTCTAATTTAAATCTACATTTGAAAATTCCCAGTACCTGACCATCCGGTCAGCCTCTGGCTTTGTACATAAAAATGACATGCTAGTAGATAACCACCTCCTTTTTAATTTACCTATGCATTTAAATGATAACGGAGGTTACAGAATATCATGGCAAGATGTAAGTTTAGGTAGCTGCGATTTAGGTGTGAATGAACCAAGTACTTAGCAAAAATTGTTTGGGTGATTGACACATTTTCGGGGCATAGTAATGGACGGAAAAAAAGACTGATTTCGCTCTCATTTCTAAGATATATATCTACAAGTTGCGGGCTAAAATACTTACTTGTGTACCAAGGTTCCTGGCAACAAACACGACAAAGAAGCATTATGTGCACTCACCTTTTCTTTTTAAATTGAAGTCTAGTTGTATTCACACCAGCTGTATTTCAAATTTTCACGCACGCTATTATACACTGCTATAACTACACCACTAATAAATACACCTGTCAGTGTGATTGTTTTTACTGAAACTGAAGACAGAATGCTTGCTGTCTGGGATATTGCAAAGGAATTTGCTTGCATTCCTTGGTGAATCATTGCTTACCTGCAGTGTAATAGGACAATCGCTTCCTCTTTCCCTTGTGATGTGCTACAGCAAATATATTCTGAAGTCTTTAAGCAGAGTAAAATGTAAGTAAAAAATTATGGATAAACAGAAAACTAAACGTGATAGGAAGGATATGAAACCAGTTCTGAAATCAGCGCCAACTTCACATCTTACACCAATCAGATTTTCTGGCGGAAATTCTTTGTTGACCAGTGTAATAAATGGCCAGCTACTGGGTGGTGGTCAACCACTGGCTGGTTGTTGTTGTAGTGTTTAACGCCCGCTTTTACTACTACGGCACCGCAGGCGGTGACACTGATGATACATGGAATGAAGATGGAGCACCGGTGGAATGAGATGGCGGGGGAAACCGGAGCACCCGGAGAAAACCCGCCCGGACGCCGCTTCGTCCACCACGAATACCACATGCGGGTCCCTGGGATCGAACCCGGGCCGCCTAGGTGGTAGGCGAGCGCGCCAACCGCTCGGCCACGACGCCGCCAACCACTGGCTGGACGACCCTACCATCATCCCTAGTGGCTGTATCTTCTCGAACTATAAACCGTTCATCAAAATGTTTAATGCACACAACTGCAGTTCTACCGGATACTGTGAATGATCCTAATCCACAACTGCCTCCTAATTTCGTCCTTTGGTAACATGAAAGTAGTTGTATGAGTTTTTTCTGATTTGTATAATTGGTTTACTGTAAAGATAAAGTAGACGTAAGCAGAAGCACGTGGCGGAAATGAACCTCATTGGCTGGTGCATTTTAATACTCCCGTATTCTACCACAACAAAGTTCCAAGGTCTATTTTAGCTTCTTGCTTTACTTGCGTTCATAACGTTTTAATGTAATATACTGCAATAACACTATATACCTTATCGCCAATCGCAGAACATTAACTTCTCAAGATTTGAATACCAGTCGTCAACCGTAGGGTTTGCCTGTTGCCTCAGCGCCATCTTGGTGTACAAAATGGAAACAAGATCGGTAGAAGTGGTTTTGTTTAACATTTGCGAGGAAAGCCTATAAGGAACAGTGACAAGATTATATTGATCGTATTCAATAAGTTTTCGGTGAAATATCCTAACGTGGCTATAAATATCTGGTAAAGCGTGATAATGGACAATGGCTCTTACCATCCAGTAAGAGCAGAGCACATTCCAAATCATGCATTAAAAAAAACAAAAAAAAAAAACACACACACACACAAAAAAAAAAAAAAAAAAAAAAAAAAAAAAAACGAAGTGCTATCTCTGCTGAGATCTAAGAATCTTTACAATATGATACATGTGATTATTGCAATAACAATGGCTCTCATGTTTAATAATGCAATGGTTTATGTAACAGCAAAGAGAACAGCCAAATTCAGGTTATCTGAACGAGGTAAGGTGTGCAGTGGCAACGTTAATATTGTTGTTCACTTGCGCACGTGCAGATATGTTAACCAATAGCGTAGTAGAGGTAGAGCGCGGAGGAATACACTACTTTGTTCTAACAGCAAAGCTGGTGGCCTACATCTTTAAAGGCGAGAGAGGGGGGGGGGGGAGGGAAATACCACTAATACCAAATTCCAAGGGAGCATTAGCAACAATAATTTTTTTTTAGCATTAGTAAACACAATTTGAGCGTTTAGGTATAGCCTACAGGTGACCACTACAACTTTACCTATTATACACTTGGTTCCACTATCAAATACACTAGGTTAGCACTTTGTACTGTAGAAAACAGTATTCTTGCAGATAATTAATCACTGAAGGCACAGTTTACATTTCACAGGGAGGAAACATTCACACTGCTTACTTTAGGGTCGTAACTCATTTTATCTGCATCCGTTAGGAAGTGAATGACACACCACCAGTATGATGTCGTGGCAGGCACTTTATCGCTGAATTAGGCCATCATATATCGAAGACCACGGCTGGCCACATCCTGCAGATATTTACACCATAAAAGGAAAGCAGGAGAATGTCGAGTATAATCTAATACACTGATGTTAGTAAAGGAGACACAGGTGTCGGAGCAGGAATCGCCATATATTTAAAAAAAAAAAAAAAAAAAAAAAAAAAAAAAAAAAAAAAAAAAAAAAAACCAACAACAACAACAACAACAACAACCAGTACACCAGTTACAATACATACAATATCACTGTACAAACAATTAAGCGAAACAGCTAGCAATTCTAAAATCGCTAAGAGTATTTGGCAACAGACCACCATCTTCCTATCGATAAAAAACAAGCAATTCATACGGATAGCAGAGTAACTTCAGATTTACGTGTAATTCATAAAAAACAACATAATTAATAGTATCAATAAAAGAACGAACAAAAACACTGGAAACGAAGAGCTGGAGAATTCATTACTAGAGCCCGGATGTTTAGGCATTTATTTTGGTTAAAATATGTAGGCATATAGGCGCTAAAAATAGTAAAAATAGGCAGTGAAATAGGCATTTATTAATCACGGAAACATACAAAAATAGACAAATACTTAATAAACTATCTCATATGTACTCACTTTTCTTGGTTACATGCCACAATAAGATGCTTTTTTGAGTTGTGAACTGACATACTGAGCCGCCTTTTAGAGAGAAGGTTTTTCATGTTGGAAAACGATGTTCCTACTTCTACTGAAGTGATTGGAGCAAACGTAGAGCAACTTACTTCAGAAGGACCCATATCGACAACGGATCTTTTACCTTGTAGAATGTCACGAATGTTTTTAAGCTTCTCTAGGTCCTCATTAGCACTCATAACACGTTAAACACTTTTCACTAACAGCTGCCCCTTTGTGTGCTTGAACTTGTTGCAATGTATCTGCAACAGTTGGGCACATTAGCATTTGGGCACAAGGCAAAAAGAGTAGCATTTGGGCACATAGGTCAAGCAGGTAACGAAACGGTTTCAGGCATTGGGTATTAAGGGATGCACATAAGTGTTAATTGCTCATGGTCATATTTATTATTTTGTTGAAAAATGTTTTAAAGAGATTCTTAGCCAGCTATGCGTATTTAAAGCATACTGTTTCCGGGGCATATAACATGTGGAGGTGATTTCTTATCGCACCCAAAATATGTATATTTTTGCTATTACTAATAAATCATTTTCGTTCTGTTAGAACAAGTCAATTTGTTTTGTTTTATCTTCGTCCATAGTGTCACCGCGCCCGCCGCATCTAATTGCCGACAAACGCAGTGTTACCCATCGCATTATTGTCGGCACTACCGCAAAGGAGCCGAAGGAAAGAGATAGAGAATGGCCGCATTGTTGGTGCGCTTGCCGAAAGAGAGAAAAGGATAGATTCTTCTGGAGTCTTCTACTTTGTATTCCACCGAATAACTGAACTTTCCAGAATAGTGCCTGGGAGATATAAATAGCGGTAAAGTCCGACAGGAGGGAGTCAGACGTATGTGAAGGTTGAGTAGTCGTGCCGACGGAAAGAAGAGACGTATGCGAAGCGTCGAGGAGTCACACCAGAGAGAAGGAACAGTTCTTTGTGTTACGAATTCGGAGTCGTGCTGTTGGAGAATCGGAAAAGACTTTCTTGTTGTTGCAGCGAGTGTACAAAGTTACTGTTTACGGAAATAAAAGTGTTTCTTTATCTCGACTACATCTGTCGTATTTACTTCACACCCACACCAAAAGTTACACTGGTGTCAGAAGTGGGATCCGTCGAATTGCTTCTAGTTTCGTTACATCGTCGTTAGAAGTTGCAACGTTAGAACCAAGATGGAGGGAGATTCGGAAACCAGGATGATGGCAATGATGAAAGAATTATTTGCCAAAATGGAAACGTCATACGACAACCTCGCTGCCAAAATGGAAACGACAAACGACAACCTCGTTGCCGAGCTGAAAGAAGAAATGAAGACGAGAAACCACCTCGTTGCCGAGCTGAAAGAAGAAATGAAGACGAGAAACAACCTCGCTGCCGAGCTGAAAGAGATGAAGACGACAAACGACAACCTCGTTGCCAAAATGAAGACGAGAAACGACAACCTCGCTGCCGAGCTGAAAGAGATGAAGACGGAGCTATCGGCGAAAATTGACGGCGAACTGATTGGCGTGACGGAAGACGTGGAAGAACTCGGCGAAAAGGTGGAAGACCTCTGCCAGCACGTGGACGTCGTGGAGGACGACGGGGAACGTCTTGGCGCCCTGGTAGTAAGAGTTGACGAGAGCGTCAAAGTACTGGATGCCAGGGGCAGACGGAATAGCGCGGAGCCGGAGAGGGAGCACCTAGTGGCCGAGGCGACAGTCGCGCCCGTTTCGGATGATATGAGGGAAGACCTGGAACAACTCGGCGAACTGATTGGCGTGACGGAAGACGTGGAACAACTCGGCGAACTGATTGGCGTGAGGGAAGACGTGGAACAACTCGGCGAACTGATTGGCGTGACGGAAGACGTGGAAGAACTCGGCGAAAAGGTGGAAGACCTCTGCCAGCATGTGGACGTCGTGGAGGACGACGGGGAACGTCTTGGCGCCCTGGTAGTAAGAGTTGACGAGAGCGTCAAAGTACTGGATGCCAGGGGCAGACGGAATACCGCGGACCCGGGGAGGAAGCACCTAGTGGCCGAGGCGACAGTTGCGCCCGTTTCAGATAACGAAAGTGTACGTCTCGGGGAAGACAAAGGGGCAGTTCAGGGACGTCGTCGAGGATCCTCTGGAGGAGTGTGTCGGGTACGTAACCAACCAGGATATGACGTGGAGGACCATCAGCAGGGAAGCGCACAAGCAAACGAGCTACACGCGAGAACCGACTTGGCGTGTGACATGGGGGGACCGTCGGAGCCATCCAATCACCTGACGCATAGTGCCGTGAACGGAAGAATGGTGGACATCATCTTGGACGGCAGGATACAGGAGAGGCCGTGCCGAGCACGAGTGAACACGAGTGCAGCGGTGGACACGACTCGCGCGGATGTGGTGGGGTTTGTTGCCGGGCCCATCGGAAGCAAGGTGGCTGCGAAGGTGCGCCAGAGAGGTCGGCGGACATGGTACCTAGTGAGCCGTTTCCAAGTGCGCAGGATGGCCCGTCAACACACCAGGAAGAAGGGCAACTGGACGAGGGACCGCCAAGACCGGCGGTACTGTTGCAGAATTTCGAAGCAGGATGGCATACGTCGTCCTACCCGGACCAAGGGACACTATCCAACAGCGATACCTAGGATCGTGCCTCCTGGAGAAGAGGTTCGATGGGATAGTCCGCCGGGGCGCAAGGGAGATGCCGCAGTGATAGTGCTGGTCGGGACGACCAGCTCTGAGGAGGGAGCAGTGTCACCGCGCCCGCCGCATCTAATTGCCGACAACCGCAGTGTTACCCATCGCATTATTGTCGGCACTACCGCAAAGGAGCCGAAGGAAAGAGATAGAGAATGGCCGCATTGTTGGTGCGCTTGCCGAAAGAGAGAAAAGGATAGATTCTTCTGGAGTCTTCTACTTTGTATTCCACCGAATAACTGAACTTTCCAGAATAGTGCCTGGGAGATATAAATAGCGGTAAAGTCCGACAGGAGGGATTCAGACGTATGTGAAGGTTGAGTAGTCGTGCCGACGGAAAGAAGAGACGTATGCGAAGCGTCGAGGAGTCACACCAGAGAGAAGGAACAGTTCTTTGTGTTACGAATTCGGAGTCGTGCTGTTGGAGAATCGGAAAAGACTTTCTTGTTGTTGCAACGAGTGTACAAAGTTACTGTTTACGGAAATAAAAGTGTTTCTTTATCTCGACTACATCTGTCGTATTTACTTCACACCCACACCAAAAGTTACACTATTTATATTTTAATTTATTTACAAGCTCATTCAATAAGAAGTCATATTTCTTCATTAAATAAGTTTATTCGTATAAAACGAAAATTTTCTTAATTTATGCACATAAGCAAGAGTTCTAAGACATTTTCTTAGATCTCTGGTTTCCTCAAGATCTTTCAAGCTATTAGCAATCCTCTTGTCAAGTGTAACTACAGACTTTCTTCGTTTTTTCCCCTCCAAGTTCAGTTCCACAATGTCGAAAAGGAATCTCTGGTACTCTGCATCATCCTTCAAGGCCTTAACTAGCGCAAGTATGTTAGGGTGTGGTTTTTGTACGAATTTGTTGGACCGGTGATTCCATTCTTCGACAGCATTGTTGGTTCTGTGACATTTTCCGTGGCAATTACATATTTCTTTTGGTATTGAAGGATTATCCAGCAACTGTTCCACAAAGTAGTCGTAGAATAAACTTAATTTCTTATTTTCTGGTGAGTTTTCTTGAATAATGAGCCAACCATCGTTAACTTTGTTAAGCGAAAGAAGAGCTAATGCAGAACACATCTTTAAAGTGTGAAGTCTGATTTCCCCATTAATAACCTAATCATGTGCCATTCCTAATTCTTGCACCTTTCTCCAAATACACTGATAGAAATGATAGTTGCAACCAGCAATTTGCATATTTGGAAAAACAGACTTCAAAGCTTGAATAGCGTCAGGTTCAAAGTCTTCAGTTACATCCTTAGTGTTCCAGTCTGGAAACTTCTCTTTAATTGTATTGAACAGCCTGCTGTAAGTATCTTTTTTCTTACTTCGAAGAAGAGCGTATACCACCGCCACAACATTCGTTTCGTCACTTGTACTTCCAAGATCGGCGTGGGTGGTGTATATTTGGCTATATTGTTTGCTACAGCTTTTGAATGTACCATCCATAAAAAGGTGTGCTTTTCTTTTAGTGCAGTTAATCCTTTAGTGCTTGCAAATACCAAAATCATTTCTTGTGGCACAGAGAAATCGTCAACTAAAAGAAACGTGCCACCATCGTTCATCTTTAACAATTCAGGTGGTAAAATGATGTTTTCAGGACTTCCCGGCTCTTTCTGCACACCTTATGATTTTCTCCTAACTCGGTGTAGGTTAATTTTACACACATTTTGACAAGGCAGAAACGTCACCAGCTCATATCCGCGGTTAAATGACGGACCCATTTCTTCCGTATAAATAGTAGATATTGAAGTAATTTCTTCTCCTCCTCTCCGCTTACCTTAAGGGCAGACTACCTGAAAATGACCTTCACAATTAAACCGAAAAACATCAACTCCCTCGCCATATACCTAGGTAATCATCTCTGTGCCCAACTGCTATGCACCCTGTTGCAGTTGATTATTATATCTTTCACAATCGCCATAGATGAAACCAGCATGTCCCCTCGTTTCTCCAACTTACTAATTGTTCTTGGTATCACACAGTAGTGTGCTGCTATAAATGCCATGTCATTTTTGAGTTCTTCATTGTACAGCAGCCTTTTCATCTTGCGAACTGAAGCAGCTTCGTCTTCTAATACGGCATCAACTACCGCACTTATTTTGTCCAGATTGTTGGCATAATATTCAGCAACAGAGATCCAGGTTCCCAGTCTAGTCAAAACGGGCCGTGGAGGCAAACTGAGGCCTGGTGCTATGTCCTTGATCCTGATTCGTGAGGGGGATTTTAAGAAGACTCTTCGTGTTTGAATCAACTTGTCTACATCAGGATACGAACTTCGTACTTCTTCGACGATTCAGTGCAGCCCATGGGCCAAGCACGTGAGATGAAACATTTTTGGAAAGAGAACCTTCAAGGCTTTAGTGCTTTTTTCATGTAAGCTTCCGCACCTGTAACGAAAAACAGGACATCGTCATGTTGTATTCCACGTAGCCAGGGAAGCATCAGGACATTTGTATACAACTGTGCGACTGTGGAACCATTTGCTCTCTCCATCTCTTCCGTGGTCGAAAGAAATACTGAGGGATCATCTTGCGTTGGTTCCATAGTTCCGATGATTACACTGCCGATGTAACGTCCCATTGCATCCGTTGTCTCGTCAATAGAGATCCATATTTTCTTTCCTGCAACTCCGGTACGAATCCTCTGAGGAGTCTCTTTGTAGCAGACACTCAAATAATCTCTTTTTAATGTGGACTCGGATAGAACCTTTTCGTTTGTGTATTTCTCCAGGAACATTCTGAGGGACTGGTTTTCTAGCTTCCAAAAAGGAATTCCCGAGTTCTACAAAAGCCTTGCACAGATCCGGAGAAAATATTGTTTACTAGCTGTTGTAATCGCTGTTGATATTAAACCGAGCTGCTTCTGCCCGGCCTTTTAGTAATTCCAGTCTTATGCTTCGCTGTTGCAAAATGTTGAAGTATAAAATAGCTTTTCTCGTGGTTAATTGTTTCTTCGCAAACTTTGATCAGAACAGTACCATCGATAGATAGCGTATCTGAACCGAATTCGCGGACATAACCATGTAGTTTACCACTTCACTGTGCACTCACTTTCGGCATGGTAAATATTTCATTATTCACGAAAACTGCAGATGGAACTGTTTAATACAAGTTCAGTCTCAAACTAACAGATTCTACTTGCTGAGGCCTGAGTGTATATACTTTCTTTCAGAATGGGGAAAACCCGACTCTGTATTGTCACAAAAAGAGGGGTGTGAGAAGAGATTTGATAGTTCGAAGTACGCAACAACGGGATCTGGAGAAAAAAGTAACTTTGCAGAGCTACCTGGCTTGAAAGTGGATGAGTTGACCATCGGGCGAGGGAGGCGAATAATACAAATCTTACAAAAGACACTTGCAAACATGCATTCCTTTCTACACCCTCCACGTAATACTTTCTTTCGCTGCTAAACTCCGAACTAACCTGCTATACTGTTCAAACACTTCTTGGAAATATGTAGATATATGTATTGCTGGAGAATAAGATTCTCGGCAAATATGTATAAGAGGTGAATACACATTTTAATTCGTACAACCATTTTTTTTTATAAAATGCATGCAAGCTTTTTATAATACATGTATTAAAATATAGAAAATGTACAATAAGGAGGTAAAAAGGCTAAAAAGGGCGGTTAACTTCAAAATAGGCAATGGGAGCTAAAATAGGCAGAAAGGCAAACTAAGAATTGCACCTATCGTCCCCAAATGTGTGGAAACGTGTTTATCCCTAACAGGTCTTTTATGTATACTCTCCGGTTAAAAGAGGCATTTTGCCTAACGCCCGGGCTCTACTTAAGATAAATAGAATCATGCACCACTTCAATTCACGAAACCTGTTCAGTATAGTGCAATATGGATTATATCTCAGAAAAGTACAGTTGATGCGGCTATGACCGTGAAAAGATTTGTCGAAGGTAATTTACATGAGTTTGGATGCATCATTCTGGTAAACCTGGATGTGAAAGGTGCTTTTGACGCTGCCTGGTAGAATCCTAAACAATTTAAGAGAAGCAGAATGTCGAAGCAACTTATACAAGCTGTCCCAGGATTCTTTCAAAGACAGAATGGCCAGTCTCTGCTCTAAAGAGTTCAAGATGGAAAATAAAGTTAATAAGGGATGCCGACAAGGGCCGTGCTGTGGACCTGGATTCTGGAACGTTCTTTATAACTTAATGCTCAGCTCAGAATTCTCGCAGCGAGCCTTTGCAGACGACCTGCCAGTCATGAAAAAGAGGAAAAGTTTAGCAGATGCTGAAAATTATGCTAACCAAGACATGAAGAAAATTGAATCATGGGCCACAGAAAATAAAATTAAATTTAATGAGTCAAAAATCAAAAGTTATGATAACAAGAAAGAAAAAAGCTAATAATGGATCAATTAACATCTACCTTAATAACAAAACTATTGAAACAGTAGACGTGCTCAAATACCTCGGCATACATATTGACAAAAAATTCAAATTTAACCATCATGTCGATCATTTACGTTAAAAAACTAAGCTTAATGCACTCATTATCCAAGTCTGCAGAACTTACTTGGGGAGCTAGGAAACCAAAGTATTACACACCATACACAAAGGCTCCATAGAGCCAATATTAACACGTGGAGCCCCAATTGGGGAGGTGCCCTGCAAAACCGAAAGAACTTCAAGAAGATACAGAGAATACAGAGACTATTCAATATTAAGATTATAAAAGGGTTCACATCTTTTTCTTATAATGCTTCTTGTGTCATAGCTGGTGTTGAACCTATTGACATTAACATCAGCGGGAAAATAGAACTATTCGCTATTATACATGAACAAGAGGACTACGATGCACCCTCGCCACCAAGCGAATGGCAACACCCCGCAGAAATATGTACCTGAAATTATTGAAGCCCAGTATACCACTAAGTTTTCAGAATCTACACTGACGGGAGTAAAATAGCAGACAAGGTTGGAGCTGCTGCAGTGGTGTTCAAAGGCGAAGAACTCACATCAGCTAAAATACATATTGGATGGCAAGTGCTCATATAATCGGGCAAAACAAGTAGCTATACTGAAAGTGATAAAGGAGCTTCAAAACAACAGAGACCTGGCGGTAGAAGAAAAGACAACAGCAGTTTACTCTGACAGCAAAGTAACCTTGGATATCTTGCTGAACAAGAAGCACAACTCAGTCGTGGAGGACATCACAGCCACTCTTTATATCCCTGCAACAAAATCGGTGGAGAATCCACTTTCAGTGGGTTAAAGCTCATGTAGGAATACCTGGAAATGACATGGCTGGTAAACTAGCCAAAGCAGCTGCTCAAGCAACCCCCGAGAAACAGTTAATCATTTAATGTATGAATGTAAGGACACACAACAACAGAGATCCATACTGATAGCAGAAGCAAACAAAACAGGAGGAGCGTGGCCTTTCACTATCAGAAACTTACTACACAGTATCTGAAACCAAATTGTACATATGTTAACTCAATTAAATTACAAAAACAATAAAATATGCTATATCAATAATAAGCATTTTGTAAATATATTCAGCAGTCTGTAAAGGTAACATTAGGAGATCCATCGAAACAGAATTTGTGAACTATTCATGTAAAATTACAATGCATAATGGAATTATGTATTCTAGTGCATACAATATTGCAATGTAATGGGGTATGCAGTTGATACCGATAAAGAAAAAAAAATAATATACACACCCACAAGCGCACGCGCACTCGCACTACATACCTCAACAACCCACACGCACCACATACCCCCCCACACACACACCACAAACTCCAACACCCCCCCCCCACAAACCTCACCCCACAAACCACAGACCACAAACCCCCCCACCCCCCCACAAACCTCACCCCACAAACCCCCCCTCTCCCCCCCCACACACACACACTCACACACACACACGCAGATACATGCCACATACCACACAAATACACGCGCGCACATACATACGACAAACCACACACCCTCACACATACCACATACCACACACCCTCACACATACCACAAAACCACACACCCTTACACATACCACAAAACCACACACCCTCACACATTCCACACACCCTCACACATACCACAAAACCACACCCTCACAGACACGCACGCACGCACGCTCGCACACACACACACACACACACACACACACACACACACACACACACATACACACACACACACACACACGGATTACGTAGATGGCAACACATATGGCATAACACTACCAAAGGAACAATCACCAAAATGTTTTTCCCTACAGTGAAAGAACGCTTTAAAAAGAAGATCCCACTACGTGGACAGATTTCAGCCATCTTAAGCGGGCATGGGTCAACAAGGGCGTACCTCAACAGGTCCAACATTTTGGGAAGTGCCATATGCAAGTGTGATCAAGCAGACCAGACAGTAACTTCTTAATATACGAGTATGAGTGTACTCCACTGACAAGTGAAAGACGACAACTTACACTAAACATTAAACAAAGAGGTGGACAGTGGCCGATAAACTATAATGTTCTTGTCATGAGCTACACAAAGGAATTTTTTAACTTTGTAAACAACATATATTGTGAAAAGTTATATATTTTGAAAAAAAAATTGTTAAATTAAAAAAACTGAATACTGTAATTTTTAGAATTGCATGTAATGTTAATATGTAAGGGAGAATGCAGTATAAATAAATGAACACAAATACTTAAATACATACAGACAGGCTGGCAGGCAGGCAGGCAGACAGACAGGCTGGCAGGCAGGCAGGCAGACAGACAGGCTGGCAGGCAGGCAGGCAGGCAGACAGACAGGCTGGCAGGCAGGCAGACAGACAGGCTGGCAGGCAGGCAGACAGACAGGCTGGCAGGCAGACAGACAGACAGGCTGGCAGACAGACAGGCTGGCAGACAGACAGACAGCCAGCCAGGCTGGCAGGCAGACAGGCTGGCAGGCAGACACGCTGGTAGACAGACACGCTGGTAGACAGGCTGGCAGGCAGACAGGCTGGCAGGCAGACACGCTGGTAGACAGACACGCTGGTAGACAGGCTGGCAGGCAGACACGCTGGTAGACAGACAGACAGACAGGCAGGCTGGCTGACAGACAGACAGACAGGCTGGCAGGCAGACACGTTGGTAGACAGACAGACAGGCTGGCAGGCAGACACGTTGGTAGACAGACACGTTGGTAGACAGACAGGCTGGCAGACAGACAGACAAGCTGGTAGACAGACAGACAGACAGGCTGGCAGACAGACAGGCTGGCAGACAGACAGGCTGGCAGACAGACAGACAGGCTGGCAGACAGACAGACAGGCTGGCAGACAGACAGGCTGGCAGACAGACAGGCAGGCAGGCAGGCAGACAGGCAGACAGACAGACAGGCTGGCAGGCAGACAGACAGACAGACAGACAGGCTGGCAGGCAGACACTTTGGCAGACAGACAGACAGACAGGCTGGCAGGCAGACACGCTGGCAGGCAGACAGGCTGTTAGACAGACAGACGGACAGACAGGCTGGCTGGCAGACAGACAGACAGACAGGCTGGCAGGCTGGCAGACAGGCAGACAGACAGACAGAAAGAAACGCTGACAGGCTGGCTGGCAGGCAGGCAGACAGACAGACAGACAAGCTGACAGACAAGCTGACAGGCTGGCAGGCAGGCAGACACGCTGACAGGCTGGCAGGCAGACACGCTGACAGGCTGGCAGGCAGACACGCTGGTAGACAGACAGACAGGCTGGCAGGCAGACACGCTGGTAGACAGACAGACAGGCTGGCAGACAGACAGACAAGACAGGCTGGCAGGCAGACAGACAGACAGACAGGACTGGCAGGCAGACAGACAGACAAGACAGGCTGGCAGGTAGACAGACAGACAGGAAAACAGGCTGGCAGACAAACAGGAAGACAGCCTGGCAGACAGACAGACAGGAAGACAGGCTGGCAGACAAACAGGAAGACAGGCTGGCAGACAAACAGACAGGCTGGCAGACAAACAGACAGGCTGGCAGACAAACAGACAGGCTGGCAGACAAACATACAGGCTGGCAGACAAACAGACAGGCTGGCAGACAAACACGCTGGCAGACAGACAGACACGCTGACAGACAGACAGACAGGCTGGCAGACAGACAGTCAGGCTGGCAGACAGACAGACGGACAGGCTGGCAGACAGACAGACAGACGGACAGGCTGGCAGACAGACAGACAGACGGACAGGCTGGCAGACAGACAGACAGACGGACAGGCTGGCAGACAGACAGACGGACAGGCTGGCAGACAGACAGACGGACAGGCTGGCAGACAGACAGACGGACAGGCTGGCAGACAGACAGACGGACAGGCTGGCAGACAGACAGACGGACAGGCTGGCAGACAGACGGACAGGCTGGCAGACAGACGGACAGGCTGGCAGACAGACGGACAGGCTGGCAGACAGGCGGACAGGCTGGCAGAGAGACGGACAGGCTGGCAGACAGACGGACAGGCTGGCAGACAGGCGGACAGGCTGGCAGAGAGACGGACAGGCTGGCAGACAGGCACGCTGGCAGACAGACACGCTGGCAGACACGCTGGCAGACAGACACGCTGGCAGACAGACAGACAGGCTGGCAGACAGACAGACACGCTGGCAGACAGACAGACAGGCTGGCAGACAGACACGCTGGAAGACAGACACGCTGGAAGACAGACACGCTGGCAGACAGACAGACAGGCTGGCAGACAGACGGACAGGTCGACAGACAGACGGACAGGCCGGCAGACAGACAGATAGACAGGCGGGCAAACAGACAGACTGATAGACAGGCGGGCAAACAGACAGACAGATAGACAGGCGGGCAGACAGACAGACAGATGGTGGGCAGACAGATGGGTGGGCAGACAGACAGGCGGACAGACAGACAGACGGACAGACAGACAGACCGACCGACAGGCAGACAGACAGACAGACAGGCCAGCCGGCGGACAAATAGACAGGCGGGCAGACACACAGACAGGCCGATAGACATGCACACAGACAGACATAGACAGACAGACAAACGACAGGTATACATAGACAGACACACAGACAGACACACAAACAGACAGACACACAAACAGACAGACATGCAGACACATATGCACACACACATGCACACAAAGGCTCACACATACCACAAACCACACACACAAATATATACCACAAACCACACCCACATACATACCACAAACCACACACTCATGCATACCACACACCACACACCACACACACACGCGCGCGCGCACACACACACACACACACACACACACACACACACACACACACACACACACATAAATACCACAAACCCTCTGTCCACACACACACATACATTCCACAGACCCTCTGTCCACACACACTTACCATAAACCCTTCGCCCACATATAGCACAAACCCTCCACCCACCCCCCCCCCCCCACACACACACACACACACACACACACACAGAGACTACAAAGCACACACACCACACACAGAAACACATATGTAACACCCTCCACCCCACACTACAGCACGCCATCCCTCCCTCCCACCTACACACATGTACACGCTTGAAAATGTGATCTTTGGGTGCAGGTAACATTGTAATTGTTAACATTAGTTATTCTTGACACATAAAAAATTATCAGAATAATTTTATCTTTAGTTTTATTATATGTAAAAATATACAATGAATGCTCTTATATCCTTGAATTATATTTTCTTTTTTACAGTTCCTCAGCCCTTAGTAGAACTTCATGTGAAACTGTTGAGAAAAGCACGGAAGTCTGTATCTGGAGAACGTTGGGAGAAGGCAATAATAAAATTTTGCCACTCATATTCAAATCAGGATGGCTGGGAGGTTGAGAGATTTGGGTACAAGAAAGCTCGCCTTGCTGTAAAATTAAGAATATTGAAGGTAGGTTGTGTCTCTCTGGTGTGCGCACACGGTTATATATTTGCTTGTGTAGGATATGCAGTGTTTGCAGCCATTTTATTTTACTCAGTATTTTTACTAAAGGTATGGTACACTAAATTAAGATCAGTTCCTGATGTTTTTGGATAGTATTCAGGTGTCTGAAAGTTTATATGAACTGTAAATTCAAATATCAAAAGCTAGAACTGTTAACATTTCAGTTCACTTTCATAATGGCTTGTTCTATGCATGAATTAGGATTAAACAACAGTACATGATACATTATAGCCACGCTCATCAGATTAATGTGTGGTGTGGTTTTGATTCCATGGTTGGTTATGTTCATCTCAGGTAGCTGCAGATAATTTTTCAGCTTTCAAATCTGTTTCTTATGGCTACTGCGTGCATATATGACTGCAAGGATTCAATTGTTAATGGTTTTGGGTTGGCTCTGGGGTCAGTTTACAAATATTGACATTGGATATAAGTTTTAAGTTTTGTACAGGCTTAAGACTTTTCAGCAAACCTATACAAAGCCCCCTTCTTGAGGCCAGCAAGAAGAGCTGGTTTCTGTTCATGTTTTCTTTCAACTTGGGAAACAAGTGGTAGTCACGGTGTGCTAATTCTGGACAACAGGCTGAATGGGTTATATTTGCGCATCTAAACATCTGCAAAAGATCCACGGTTTGATGAACAGTTTGGGGGCAAGCACTTGTCATGGAGAAGACTTATGCCCTCGCTCAACATTCTTCTACTCTGGTTCTGAATTGCCTATTCTGAGGATCTCACAATACCTGTTAGTTTATTTGATCCCAGGAACCATGTAGTCGACCAACAACATCCCCTCTCAATCCCTAAACACAGTTGTCATGACTTAACAGGCAGACTGTGTTCTTTTGAATTTTCATGCTTTGGGTGAAGAGGTATGTGAAGTGGAAACCCCAAGTTTCATCATCCATGACAATCAAATTCAAAAGGCTATCCTTTTCATCTACATAGCGCTGAAGAAATTGGTGGGAGGTTTTAATGTGTTGCCATCTGTTGTCTTCTGTGAGTATTCCTAGAACCCATACTGCGCATACGTAGAATTTCAACACTTAAGTCCTATAAATGGTGCTTCAAGACACCTCAGGAATAACAATGAAGAGCTCATCAAGTGTGATCCAATGATATTGAAGCACAATTTGTTCAACTTTTGCGATTGTCTCATTGGAAATTGGTCTCCCACTATTTTCTTCATCATGAATTTTAGTATGACCAGCTACAAACTCTATACCACTTGCAGACTTTTGGCATCTGTACACAACTCTTGCTGTCAAATTTTGATTGGTTCAATGCCTTTCACATTAAAAAACTGAATAAACGTGTGAACTTTGCATCTGGCAGTAGTGACAAATGGGATCTTTTTCATCTGGCTGCCAAGCTAAGACTGAACGTTCCAGGGTTTGTGTGATGGTTTCTGTAGTGATTCCGGGGAAGTAACAAACACAAGTGTAACCAACAGCTGCACAAGCGGTTTCCCTCTGGTCCCAATGCTTTGGGAACCTTACTTTTGGGATTAACCTTGTATGTCCAAGTCACAGACACGCAAACCAGCACATGCACAGGAATATACACCATGCACATATGTACAGCACACGAAAAATTAAACATTGAGAGGCACTACACTGTTATGGTTCTGTAAATAAGGGTCCCTTCCAGGGCGTGTGTGGTTGGTTAGCTCACAGGGCAGTGTGTGGTGAAACATGTTACTTATCAGCATATTTGCCTGATGTCTGATTTGCACTCACATTAGGGCAGCTCTGCAGACAATTGCCTCCTTCAGAGGAGGCATATTAAGTTCAGTTCTTATAATGTGGTTGGATTATGAAGTGGTATGTGCAGAATTTTCTTAAGTGAGATGTTTTGTAATATTTTTTTTTGAGCATTGCTGATTTGGAGGTTTTGGCCCTGACCATACACATGTACAGGACTATCGACAAGATGAAGGATTTATGTAACTGAAGCTTAGTTTTTAATTCTACTATCTTACTGTGCCGTATGGTAGTGTGTAACTTTAGTTGCTGCCGTCCTTTGTTGGCAATATCTTGTAGGTGGTGTTCCACATTTATGACTTCTAGGTTCATAGCTGGAAGGCGCATCCATCTTGAATACATCAGCTGACATCATGTAGGATTTGCTTTAATGTTCCAGCCATGCAATGAAAGAAATCACTCAACATATTGCTACATTTCAAGTAAGCCAAAAAGTTGATTTTGCTATGGTTGTAGATTGCAATGTCATCAGCATACATAGTGAACATTGCATCTGGCATCTACAGGAAAGTTGTTGGAGGAAGGGAGAGAGGATAGCACACCAGCTTGCATAGGCCGCTCAGTAGAATGATCGACCTGAACATAGAAATGTCTCTTACAGAAAACGTAGTTGTGTCTAGAATGCCCTGCTACACAACCCAGTGACCTTTGCCCCAAACACGGTACCGTTGTGTAGTTGCTGCAGCAACTTCTGTTATATTAAAAATGTACTACCTTCCCTGTATCTTCTCTTAGCAGAATGGCAAAGCTTAGGCTACTACTGTGGTTAAGACCACAGATTTGCTTCTTGCATATAGCAAACAATACTTTTATTTTCTTCTGTTAATAATGTTAAATTAACACATAGCATCTACTTATTTTTGATATACTGCATTTTACACGTGATATTGGGTGAAGCTAATAATAGAGTAGTTATTGTAAGGCTTCTTTAAGGTTATATTCTGCCTAACTGCAATATGCTGTACACAAAACCATGTGATGTGCAAAGGGCAGCACACTAATGTCAGGCCCAAACAGCTTCTCTGTCAGTGAATCATACTACATTTGACAACGGTAGAATGTGCATTGAAAGACATAGACACCAGGAAGTCACTGTAGCAGGTTTTTGTCCTCGTTAAGTTGCAGCTCATAGTAGAGTCCTTGCATCTATACTGTTGAAATTATCCAAGAAAGTAACTGAATACCATCGTTCTGGTTCAGGCAGAAGACTGTTCACTCCTGAAATGGATGCAGCTTTAATTTCAGTAGCAGAGAGAACCCTTTCCAAACTGCTTTAGAAATAACGGCTTATTCACAACTTCCTGGATCATCTCAAACAGCTGTGTGACATGTAAATATGTCTGCCTCTGTAGTGTGGTGGTAGCATGTCTGCCACACGTCCAAGAGGTCGCGAGCTCGAATCTTGCTTAGGGTGAGTTATTCGGATAAGGTTTTTTCTCAGGTTTTCTCGTATCTTGAGAAGATGAATGTTGGGCAACTTAAAGCTCTATGGACCTCGGGCTCATTTGAGCATTATTTCACCCATTTCATTCATTCACTGTCCAATATGACACTACATTGGAGGATGTTAATACCCCCACCCCCCAAAAAAAAATTAAATGATGCAGGACTTCTTGTATCAATGACAGTTAAAGCGCAAGATCTGACAGATGATCACAGATTGTTTCACCATGCGTCTGCTGAGGAAAATGTCAACCGTGACTGGAATAACATATTCTCAGACTAGGTGACATGTTCTTCTACAGGTAAGGTAGAGGTGATTGTCTACCATCCAAACGGGTCCCGATTTACAAAATACATTGCTTTACAATTTCATCATGGTCATTTAACTGTATTTTTTTGGGGCTAGATATGAAGGGACAGTCTAGGTGTGTTTTGGAAGCTTGACGATACAATGAACAGTGCACAGTACACTGTAATATTTGAGAATAGTTTGATTCCCATTGTGAGGATGAGATATTCTGATGGAATTGTTGAACTTGTACAGGGTAATCATTTCCTCACATGGTTAAAGGTTTGAAATTTGTTCTCAGAGAGCGAGATATCAGGGTATAGACTGACCTCGCTGTTGAAAATGTGTTGGCTAAGCTGAAAGAGAGCTGTCCTGGAATTTCCCAGCAGATGTGCAAAGGGGGGATGTTGTAGCTTCTCGTCCACGTTACAGCAGGGATTTAATTTCATTTATGTCCTGAAGACTGAGGGCAGTTATATGTGCAGAGGGTTCACACAACCTACGTTAACATGCTTTATTACCAAGCTGGTGTATTTTACGATTTGCCATTCTTCCGAAATTGATGGAGCCCGGCATTTCTATGAGCTCCAACATTTACCTGCTTTAAAATTTGCGTGCCATTGTTATTACAGGTTTGGCTTCTGCAACACTTTCTTTGTAGACTTAGTATCAGTATTAGACTTTGCTGACAATAGACAGCACTTTGGCAGTTGTACTTTCCTGTTGTTCATGAAAATAAAGAAGCTGTGTTGAGATTACGTGCCACTTGTGTGGAGCAGGGGTGCATGTGTGTTAAGTGGCAAACAATGTTTGTTAAACTATCATTTGATAAAAATGTTGCGATGAATGTATATTGATCAGAATTAGCTAAAATAGCTAATACTTTAGATGATTTTGAATGCAGTGGTGGTAGTGATATAAGTGAAAAGGAAGATTATGGCAAATTTGAAGGCATGTTTTGTATATCGTTTGAACAGTGCCTAGAAGTTTGAAATCATATTGTCTCCAGAATGTTTGAGCCGTATGCTTTTATGTAGTAAATTTAACTTTAAAGCAGAAGATTACAGCTTTCAAGCGGTGTGTCATAAACTAAAATCCTAAATATAGATTTAGAGTTGTGATTTTTTGAAAATCTTTAAAATCAGCCTGTTTCTGTGGCAGGTACAGTAAATGAGCTGGGTTCAGAGAGTGTGAATTTAATTTATTTTTGTGTGTTTTATTTATAGAGGATAATAGTTTATTTTCATTTATTCTTTAGTTATTTAAAACAAATGGTGTTATGAATTATGTTTTTGTGCTCATACATACAAAGCTGTATTAACACAGTATTATGTTCTACACATCCAGTCATAAAATTAACATAAAAAATGACTAATGCTTTCTTACGACTAATGCAATATTGGAACTAAAGAGCTTATGAGAGCAAGCAGTGCCTTCTTAATCCCTCAGCCAGTGTAACATTATACTGTGCTCTGTTTTCAGTAGCTTCTAACGTGACCATTGGGTTTACAGGCACAGGCCATTCTACATTTCCTGTGTGTGTGTTGAGAACACAGCTTACAAAGGTTCACAAAGCCTTTTGATCAGCACATGGAATCTGGGGTGACTCATTTATCTTGTCCATGGCTGTAGATAACATTTTGAATGCTGGGAAGATGTTGGAGCTTGTACAAGAGGGTGTCAAAAAATAACTGGAAGGTTTTTTACTGGAAAATACTGCTCACTTTTATTCAAATTCCATTAGAGACATTCAAAGTAATCTCCCTTGGGCGCAATATAATGATTCCAGTGTTCAGTGTAATGTTCAAAACACTCCTTGAAGCCTCTTTTTGATAGTATGTTGAGTACACCTTAAATTTTATTGTTTAGCTCTCGATCACTGTGCAAATAACGACCTGAAGCTATTTTTTCACTGCAGGAAATAGGTGGAAGTCACATGGCATTAGGTCTGGTGAATAAGGTGGATGTGGCATCACCTCAATGCCTAATTCAGTGATTGTTTCTTGAGTTTTGATGACGCAATGACACAGGATTACAGGGTGAGCCTTCTGTACATCACTGATCACACAAGGCACCCACTTTGCTGCAAGTTTTTTATACCCTAGAAAATTTTGTACAATGTCTTCAGCTGATCCATAGGATATATTTCATAATCTCTGCAATCTTTGTTAATGATAAATGATGGTATTCCTGCAACGTGACACCATTTGTATTAACATTGGTTTCAATCTTCAAAGTTGGGGGACTTCCAGGGCGTGGAGCATCCGCAAGGTCATTGTTACCCTCCCGAAATTGTTTATACCACTCAAAAACTTGATTTCCCCATGGATTTTGATTTCCCTCTTTGTAGGCTTGCTGCAACATTTCCAATGCTTGTGGTGGAGTTTTGTCAAGAAGAACACAAAATTTAATTGATGTGCGCTGTTACAACCTGATATCCATGTTGGGTACAGTAAAGATGCCCGTACACTTTCCTTGCTTCCCTTGAACTGCGTACCACCAGGCAAATGATGTGTATGGTAATACATCACTCAAGGTCACACTTCTCCGGTACTGCCAACACCAATCTCAAGTGCTGGTGCATTAAAATGCAAAAAAATAATTCCGGTTATTCTTTGACACTCCCTCATAAATTAGCCCAGTGTGCCAACACTGGTTGAATGCAGCTTGACATAAAAACATAGCGCCAATATTGGAGCTGTATTTTTAAATTGTTTGGTAATGTCATCCTTTAGTCTTAGTCATTGCAGCCCTGAATGACCCTTTCGAAGGCCAAACTGTTTTTGAAAGTTCATGATTTCTGAAACTTGTTTTTGCATTCAAAGTAAAAATAGCATCTCAAAGAATTTTGTAATAGTGAACAGGAGACGAATGGGGCATTCATTTTCGGCATGCCCGGTACTCTTCTCTGGCTGTGGGAGCATGATAATCTTGGCTAGTTTCTAGGTTGTGAGAAGTGATTGAAGCATAAACAAGCATTGAAAATCTTTATAAGCTATCCTAGGCTTGTCCAATGGAAAGGGGCCACTGTCGTTAAGGTGAATTGATTTGTGGGCCGCATGATTTTATTTTTTTACTGTATTAATTAGGATCTAAGATCTATGATAAACCAGTTTAAAAATAGCTAATATATTGATATGTTACTTTTATTAAAATATTAACCATATATTTAAGTTATTTTTAAAGTTAAATATATATTTTTTTCATGCATAATATAATTCTAGAATATAAATTGAACAATCTTAAGTTCTGAGAGAGCGTAGGCTTTCATAGCCAGAGTCAATGTAACTAGAAGTTATATAATATATTATCTAGTTATAATATTAAGTTCGTTCAGTTGTGTTGCAGAAAGACAAAATCACAAATCCATTCTGCATCTTTAAATTCAACAACAGGTTTGCCCTTCTCCATAAATGCTTGTATTTGGTTTTGTGATCTAACAGTTGCTTCAACATTTTGCAGCAGCTCAGTCATCTTATTGCAGTATAATAAATAGTATCTTCTAATTCTGAATCCAGGTTTTTTATGAAGTTTTGAAATTCTCTAAAACTATGTGAACGAATGAAATTCACTACTTTTATGACAATTTTCAAAACACTAAATTTAGGGACTTAACACAAAGGTTTTCTTCATGAAGCAGTGATATTGCATTACAGAAATGTTACCTACTTTAGCTGCCTCTGCTTGCAATAATTTAACCAACCTTTCTCGTTTTCCTGCAATTGAAGAAACTCTGCCTATTGTTGCACCAGATAGATTTGTATATTTCAAGCCAAGCCGGTTCAAGGTTTCAGTGACACTCCAATTAAATCACTGGCTTTAGTAGTGCCTTTCAAAGGGACAAGAGCAGCTAATTATATTAATATTGAAATATTGAAATCTTTAAATAATATTGAAATCTTTATCAACTCCCCTTAAGAAAATTGCTAGTTGGACAGTATTGCTAGCATCACTACTCTAATTGAGTGCTAGAGAATAGAACTGGAAATTTGTAGCTCAGTACTTTTGTTCTCGCTAATTTGTCAGTAAGGCGAGCTACTTTTTTTTTTTTTTTGTTAACGTCCTCCAACGTAATGTTATATCGGGCGGTGAATGACTGAAATGGGTGAAATGATGCTCAAATGAGCCCGAGGTCCATGTCTGTTGCAACAAGTTAATTTTGCAAACTGCACTTTTTTATCAGTAAGTAGATCAGAAATACTCTCAATGCATTCATTTACAAACTTGCCATCTGAAAATGATTTAGATCTTTTTGCTATAATTTCTGCTATTACTGCGTAACTCGCTTTTACCAGAGATTGAGTTTGAAGTGACCATTCTTAAAATTAACTGCTCTCCCGAAAGCTTAATTTTAAGTTCAGATACCTTGTCTTCACGAAATTTGCAGCTGTTTGTGTCTTGTTTTATACATTTCACTTAATTTGTTGATACTTAACGATTGCACCTTGTTTATTATTAGTATATTAGGTATATGCTGTAGGTTGGCTTTGCCTCAGCTATGATAATTAGGGCTAGGAAGTTCATGCATTTGCATGTTTTTTTTATAGGGGTTAAAAATGTATGCTTTTACATCATGTGCACGAATTATGGAATTTTAAGTTATTTGGACGTGATTTTATGGTGCATATAACTGCATATTTTCTTGATTTTGATAAATGTATATTATTTCAATACTATAGCCTCTATATAGCATATTTTAATGATTTTTATGTTTTTTTTCCACCTGGATAATATTTTCCATATAGGTAGTGTTACATATGATGTTGTAACTCGCCAGGTGGCGAGAAGTAATGGTGAGTCATGTTGTTATGTAGTGAATCCCCTGTTTCCATCCTTTCATTATATGTTTGTGCGTAGAGAATAATCAGTGCGCTATCTGAGAGGTTTGTATTAACAAAGATAAAGTGCAGGTCAACGTTTTGAGCAGCACGATTATAGCAACGCTTGCCTCTGCGTGGTCTTCAAACGTAACAGTGTTGTGAACTGGTTCCCTCCAAATTAAATTTGGCAGATAAAATGTTGAAAAGCTCTTCAAATTCCGAAAATAAAACCAACTTAAGAGTGCTAGATTAATTTACAGAAAGAGTTTTCGGGTGATTTAATATCTACAGATAATAAGGCACTGTTTTGTGGAGCGTGTGACAAAAATATAGGGAGTGAGAGAAGATTTTAAATAGTTCAGCACATAAACACAGCAAAACATAAGGAGAATGTAATCAGAAAACTCTCAAACAAATAACCTGTTCTAAAACAATTAGTAGAGTGTTTAGGAAGTAGGGTTACTGAATTTTCCTATGGCTTGTGCCAAGCATTTTTAGCTGCTGATATTCCCTTGTTCAAAATTAATAATCCGATATTTAAAAACTTTTTTGCCAAGTGTACTCAACAGCATGTGCCTGAAGAAAGTACACTGCGTAAGACTTATGAAGGGCATTATTACAATCACGTATTGTCAAATAAACAAAATTTAGCAGATCAGTTTCTGTGGTTGTCTGTTGATGAAACCTCTGATTCTGAACGCCGTTCTATTGCTAATATAATCATGGATGCCTTAAATATTGAACATAGGACTACAGCTTATCTCCTTAATATGTGCAAATTGTCGGCCACTGACAATGTAACTGTGACACGGTTTGTGATGGACTCTTTGAATTACAATGCCCATGTGGAATCGAATACAACTGGTTGCTTTTATTTGTTACCTTATATGGTAAAATCAGGAAAAACTCTGAAAGGTATTTTTCCCAACTTAATTCATATAACTTGTTAGGCACATGCTCTTCATCGCAATTTCTGAGACAATACGCGATTCTTTCCCATTGGTAGATAGGTTTATGTCCTGTATAGAGAGAATCTTTGTTAAATCTCCTAAAGGAGTTAAGTTGTTTAGATCAACAGCACCTAATATCCAACTTCCTCCTGCACCAGTGTTAACCGATGGGGAACATGGTTCGATGCAGTTTTATATTATGCTGAGCACGTAGAAATAGTCAAAGAGGTTGTTAATTCATTGGACTCGAAAGATGCTTCATCAATAGAAACTGTGCAAAATATTCTGTCAGGCACTGGTTTAAAGAAGGATCTTAGTTTCATATCTGCCCATTTTTCTTTCTTACCAACAGCCATAACGGCATTGGAAGCTGTAGGATTTCCTTTGCCTGAATCACTTACTGTGCTTGAAAAAGACAATATGTGATCTAAGTTCGGTTCCTGGTAGCATAGGACAAAAAGTGAAAGAGAAAGTGAATTATGTAATTTCAACAAATTCTGGTTATAAACAGATGTGCGATATTCAAGACATCCTCGAAAGAAAAGCATCTGTCACACCAAGAGAGTTGACTCTCTCTGTGAAACACTTAACATCATTTAAATATGCCCCGATAACATCTTGTGACGTGTAAAGAAGTTTTTCACGTTACAAAAGTGTTTTGCCAGACAATAGACAACGTTTTACTGTTGAAAATTTGTGTAGTGTTGGTTGTGAACTGCAATTTAGCAGTTAATACTAGCAACGGAACCACTTCTGCTTCAACCTCTAAGGAATAATGTAACTTTATTATTTACACTAACTCGTCTACTGCAAAGGGACATGAACTGTTCTAATGAAATAGTGCATATTTCTTGGCATATTTTGAAGTTTTTAAGAGCATATTTGCATGCATATTTCAGTGTTTTTTAGGGCATGAACTTCCGAACCCTAATGATAATGCTCAGCAGTCGAACATGTATTTCTAATCAGGTAGTGGTGGGAAAGGAAGTTAGGAATTATGAAATTGTTCTGGTGCTAGAAGTTGCATGTTGTGGAAATTATTATATATACATAGTCGGGCAATCACAAACAAATCTGTATTACACATAAACCACAAAATTTACATGTAGTTACTTGTTACACTTGTACATACAATTGGTTCACAATACAATTGTTGTTACCTAACCAAACTTTATATGTTTTCACTCACTTTGCCATAACAACAAACACCACATTTTGTTAGTAGGCTGTCACTGTTCTTTGTAGCCTTTTGTTATATATTCCTTAGGGTTTGTGACATGGCTAATATTATTTTCACAGCTGGTGTGTTACTTTTCTCAAGTAGATGGTCAGGGACCCTTTACAGTTTGTTTTACCATATGTCTATCAGGTCACTTTTAGAAAATAGGTTCTGATGCTATCTGAGAGTTAATTACTAGTCTATATTGCTACCTTTTTTATATTATGCATGTAACAATGATTGTTTTTATTAACTCTAAACAAGTACTCCTAATAGCAAATTAAAGTTTACTGTTACACATAGTATATGCCATAGCATTTTTTTTGTATTTATTTGCGTGCTATAACAATTAAAAACTCTTATATGATTGTCAGTATGTAATATATTTTATTGTCTCTTGCTCATTTGCATGATACCAACTTACACTGTATATTTAATGTATAAGGAAGTCATTTACTTGCAGAAGTGTATAATTATTTTGGGCACTACCAAAGTTGTTTTACATGGTACTATAACTGAATACCAGTGGAATTATTAACTAACTATACATGTACATTTTTAATTACATAAATTCCCCTCTTACTATTCTTAATTTTGAGCATTATGAGGTACTGTAATTTGTGCTTTTTTCATTGCCACTTACTAGTTTTTCCTGCTGTTACAAGGCTTTAGCATTTCTTTGTGGTATTGCCTATGTTTTTATGTGTTTGTGGATGTATCAAAAGAGTATGTATCTAATTAGTAAGTAGTTCTGTATTCTGAGTGGGTAGTGTCTTGTAATTAAATTTATGAAGTCTTTTTCCTGCATAGCTGGTGTCAAGTATTTGATGTACCCTGCATGTTTTATCAGATAGTCAGTCATCGTTAACCCATCCCTAGGTTCAAACTGTCCATGACTTAAATTTGCCCTTATTATATGCTGCACTGTAGCATTCCAGTATTTATTATTTATTTATGCCAACAAGCTTATTGCTGGTGTTTTAAACACACAAGCCGTGTTTGGGCAATGTTTAAGAGGTAGAATCAGAACTGAAAAATTCAATGCCACAGTCAGGATTTGAACCATGGATCTTCCGCTTATCGAGGGGAGGGGGGGGGAGGGGGAGGGGTGGAGTGGAGGGGAGAGAGGACTCTGGAAGCGTATATTTGTCTAAGTCCAAGTCGTTTCTGCAGCCAGTTTACAATGGTGTCACGGAATGCATGTCTTTAGCACCGTTCTGTTGTCATTTCTCATATTGAGTCTCAACTATTCAATATGAGTGGATGGCTGAGTGGTTATAGGCAAGTACGTAGCAACCAGATCTACGGAGGTTCACATCTCAAGCATAATTTTATTTATTTTTAGTTTTTTGCAGAAATACGAAACGTTTATTACGCATATTATACTTTCCAATTGTTAAGGTTTAAATGATTTTTAAGGCATTTATGCTCACACATAAAAACAGAAATACTCTTTTTGTTTTCAAAATAAATTAAATAAATATTATATTCCTATGCGAAAACTGAAATAAAAATGCAATGTAACTTAATATTGGGTGTGTAAACCCTCTGCTTCTATTACTGCCCTCATTCTACGGGGCATGGATGAGACCAAATTCCTAGTCAGATTTTCATGAGAGGATACTTCCTCCCAAGCATCCTATATTTGATCCCACAAAAGTTCTTTTGTCCTGCGTTGTCTTGCAGGCAGATTAAACTCCACAACTTTCTTCACCTTTGCCCACACATTTTCAATCGGACTCAAATCTGGTGAGCAAGGAGGCCAATTAATCACTGAGATATAGGCCATAGATGATCACCCGTGAAGCTGTAATAAATAACGCGTGCCGTGAAAGCTTTAAATCCTACAAGCTGCTTTTTAGCTGCCGATCAGGCAAAGAGTCCTACTTTAGTCAAATGATGCAAGGCTATGCAGTTTGACCCAGGAAAATTAGAATTATTTATAATTGTAGGCACATGCCGGAAGGGATTTCTGTCTGCCTCTTCTATTAGTGCAGCGTCTTGCTGAGGAGTAGACACACGTCGAGCAGAACCAGGTCGGCAATGAACAATCCCTTCCCTGGATAACTGCACCCACCTCGTGGCTGTTGATATAGGCACCTGAAGTGCTCTTGCAGCCTGAGAAACAGAATAGCCAGCAACATTCACTAATATAAGGAGAGATTTCCTTGTAGCTTCATCTTTGTGTGTGCGCTCAGCCATGGCACATGCCAGTATGAGTGCTAGCATACCGTGCAGAACTCCAAGCCTATGAGAAGCGCACGCATTACCTCCAGCTTCACTCATAACTAAAGAATGAGCTAGTGTTTGCATATCCAACATGAAGGCAATTACTAATGTTACATTTGTTTTTGGAAACTATAAGAGTAATTTTTTTGCAATTTTGTGCAGAAATGTTGTAAGATCATTAAATATAGATTATTCTGTGTAGACAAAATATGGCATTGCAATTACATAAAACTGCACAACAGGGATTCAAACCTATGCTGATCCCCTTGCTAGATAGGTGCGCTTTACCGCTTGGCCACCACGTGCTTATAGCCATGTTGTGAGATGTTTTCTTCCTATTGTAGCTTTGAAATGAATTCTATGTGATACTTGAAATATTAACTCGCATATTGTAAACGCAGCATCTTCGAATGCTTCCGAGGTTTTCCAACTCGGCCTCTCTCTCTGGCTGCTGCTCATCTTCATTGTCTTAGGGTGTATATGGTGACAGATCTTTTAGCTGTACAGGCCCAAATGAGCTAGTTGTTGATGAGCCTTAAACTCCACTCACCCACCCTTGTAGCTGAAAGCAGCAAGCCATTGAAGCTATTAATGTCTGTCACACTCATTGACAACCTGGGTCTTGCTATCCTGTGCATTTTGAGTATGAACTTGCTTAGTCACTTGAAGCCAGTTTCCTGCATCCAATAAAACTTGAAGTAATAGTTATTTATTTATGCCAACAGACTTACTGTTGGTGTTTTTAAACACACAAGCCGTGTGTGGGCATAAATAAATAATAATTACCATGTGAAGGTTATTTAATCCTGGGATATAAAGTACTTGCAATAGTAAGTCACCATTGGGGTAATTGTCTCTGATGTGAGACTGCCTTTGTGGTTTACCAGGAGAAATACGAACTGGCTTGAGAATTTAATGCCATTCTGGCAGTTTGTCACAATAGCTCAGTGGTTAGAGTGTCCGCCCGGCAAGCGGAAGGTCTGTGGTTCAAATCCCAGTTGTGGCATTGAATTTTTAAGTTCCAGTTCTACCTCTTGAAGTAATAGTTTTGCATATTTCAAACTGCATAGGAAGATGATCAGAATCCAGGCTGTGATACATGATTTGATTTTGTGAAATGGCAGCATCTTTTAAAGAAAGGTGTCCAAAATCTTAGGGTCAGATAACTCCATTTTATTCCAAAAGTTGTGGAGAGGATGACATACCTCTTAAGTTGTCACTATTAGGTATAAGTTGACCAGGAGATCTGTATTTTCCAGTCACGAATTCCACATGGGCTGCTGGGCATTGAAATCTCCTGCAATTACAACATGTTCCTCCATTAGTGAGGACTTTCTTGAGGTCATATATGTAATTAGATAAATGGGAGGGGGGCCTGTAATGTGCCACCATCATAACAAGTTTACCATTAACTTAAGTTTTAATTGCTGTACATTCCAGTGTTTCCAAACCTGAAGGTAGAGCAGCACCTTGTTTGAGCAAAGTGGTTGTCTCCTCTGTGTAATCTTGTCAATTCTCTTATTCTGAAATATGTGGTATCCCTTGAGCTTAAATTCCTGCCCTGGTTTTGTTTTGCAAATACAATGTCAATGCCTCAGATAATGATCAAGTTTGTGCTGTTGGCTGTGGACACTATCAGTGCTCAGCAGAAGCATGTACCTTTGCCAAACTTGTAGCTCCCCTTCAAATAAAGCAGTGAGCAAGCTCATAGCGGCTTCCAATTTCTCCCAGCGTTCTGCAACTTTTAAAGGTGGTTAAGGAATATTGCACATTGGCTATTTTTACTGCTAAATTTAATTCTTAAAAGAAGTTGAAAGTTTGTTTTATTCCTTTGATGTCATGAGCAGGAAGTTGTGATGGGGTAGCTGTCAGGACCCGTTACACCAGCCTGATGGCACCAAATGTTTTATTCCTCTGATGTGATCAGCAGTAAGTTGGGATGATGGAGCTGTGGCGCCATGTCAGAAGTGTTACATCAGCCTGATAGGACCAAATTTTGACTTGGAATTAGGAAATTAGTATGCAGAAATTATCACCTATAAAACAGAATTAATAAAATATAGTATCAGAAGATGGGAGAAATGAAATGACATAACTCTAATAAATGTTTAATTTGGAGATATGTAGTAACAAACTTTTTCCGTTTTTATCATAGAAGCAATCATGAGGTTTAGCATTACATAGGTTGCAATCACAGGTGTTTTCTGACATTCAGTTATGCAAACCGCAGCCTTTGGAGATGCGTGCTATGATGTTGAATATTGTTTTAGTTCATTAAATAAGTTAATTATGCTTGTTGCTTTTCTTTATTTAACTCATTAGTATGCGATAAAAAGAACTTTAGCATAAGATTCCATAAACAACTTGAAAATAGTTTTATTTTAAATGTGAAGCTGATCTATATAGAATTACTTGGTTACTTATTTCTCAGAAAAAACTAAAAGCCTTCACTTTGATTTATGTATGGTATATGTTAGTTTCAAAATACAGTGCAGTAAGTAGGTCTCTTCAATTATTTCCATTTGAAAACAAATGTTTGATAGCTATTGTGCACTATCCTTGTTGACTGATGCAAATTACTGCACGCAAAGTGGGATGAGCCTCTATGTTCATTGAAGATTGATTGCTGATAGGAATCATACTTGTAAATCAACTTTAACTGGTTGTAGAAAAAGCATATCTTGCTTTTACATGCATTTGGAGCTTTATTGCACTAGTAACATTCTCGATTTTCTGCTGTTGAGGTATTGAAATATTCATAAGCAAATTGGGCCTCAGCAAGTGAGGCTTGATGAATTCTTGGCATTCTGATAGAAGTAATTTTTATGCTCTTTTCCTTTACGAAATTTGCTGCTGTTGCTAACACTGTTTAGGGGCATTTTTAATAATTTTTCACATGCTTCTAAAATTGTTCAGAAAATTGCAAGTGAACCACTAGCAAGCGGAATACAGCTAAAGTGGTTCTCAAATGTTTGATTTCTAACACTGCTTACATCAAGATGTTTGAACCTCTGGCTGCTTTCCTGGGTAGACCTCCATATTCAAAGCTTGAAATGTCCATGGAATGTACCAAAGCATAGATCTTGATGCTGGTTTTTCTGGGCTTCTTGGCTTTGTCCTACTTGAATGTGTGGCATCTTCTAAAAGGCTCTACCATCTCATTGAGTCCCATACTCACTCACTGCATGGCTAGGAATACATTTTATGGCTGCTTCAAATAAGACACATAGGAGCAACGATGTCTTCTTTCTTCCTCTCTGCTGTGATTTACCTCTCATCAAACTTTGGCGCCTGCAGAAGTGTGTGGAATATTCATTAAACATAGCCCAAGTGAAAACTTCTGGAACAGTTCAGTCTGTGGTCCACATTTCTATAGTATTGTCGTGCCAGCCATGGGCCAGGTGCTGCTAGTGAGAGTTGGTGGTCGGCAGCCTGAACTCTGCCGGCGGCAGGAAGAGGCTGGAGGTGCTTACCTACCTTAATGACCTGTCCTCCATCAGGACATTGGGCCATACGGAAACAATAGCTATTTTCTGCTGTTCAGTGGTTGAGATTGTTCCTTCTTATTCATTCTCAAGCATTCCACTTCCAGAACTCTCTTATTGTGTGAGGCACTATATAAGGGACTCGCTCGTACCCAGAGATGGAGATGTACTAGTTGTCCTTGTATTGAAGTGTTGGCGTTGTGGACTTAAGTTAGTTAAACATTTTCAAAGCGTGCCAAGTGCAGTTCAGTGTGAGTTGTGCTCTGACACTTCTTTATTGTGATTTGATTTGACGGTTGTTCTGTTACTCTGAGTTTGTACAAAAGTCATCTAAGTGTAATGTTAGTGCTGCGTTGACCGACTAGAACCCAATAAAGTGTGATTAGCAGTAACTGGTGTTTTCTCAGTTGTTACAGTATCATATGCTGGACTTTCTTTTATTTCTGATATACAGGTTGGCCCACTTGAAACTTGGACAGCAAATATCATTAATAGAGGTTGAAAAACAACCTTACCAGGTATGAAAGCAGGGGGTCATTTGAGGTTCAAGGTAAACATAATCAGTGGCTGACTCAAGGATCTAAGAGAGAGAGGAAAATACAGGTTAAAGTTGTATGTCATGTTAAGTAAGTACATTCATGGAAAAAATGATTGAGCACATTCTCAGTGCAAAATATATGTAAGTTCCACTTTGTATTGTAGCACAGTTAACACAAGCCGATATCAAACATGCAGCAGAGTTCATTGATAGACCCTGCCACACGTTATTGTCTGTTGAACACATAAATGGGCTGTATCTTGAATCACATCTAATATTTGTGGCATTTCGTGGTAAAAAAAGTGAGGCAGTGTGGCAAACTAGTGTTATCCTCCCTATTCATTAGCCAATGCATCAGCATAATGCAAAAATATGTCTGTGTGATACTGTGCTCATTGGTGTTTTCACAAATGGGAAAACAACCAAGTAATTTGACTATAGCATCCATTGACCTGAATCTTTAAGCCATCAAGTACCCTGATTACGCTAAATATATCATGTTACCATAAATACCCCGGCTGCTATGACAGCCCGTCTTATTAACTGGATGTGGCAGCAGACCTTTTGAAGCTGATGCATATATATGGCTTAGAGTTAATACATGCGCTTCAAATCTTGGTGATGGTATATATTTTTGTTACCCTTTATTTTCTTCTTTCTTTGATATCTACTTCAAATTGTTAATTTAAAGTATTTAAGATTTTCCACAATATTTATTCTAAATTGAGCATTAGATACATGCATATATCTCTCTATCATAGCTAACACTTCCAACTACTAGTTACAGCTTGATTCTTTTATCATTATTTTGTTTCCTTTCTTTTTGTGTCGGTCACACACTTGTGCTTCTTTCTGTGCTTCACTAAAAGATGTCAATTGTTTCTAGTACCCTACCATACTATGCATTCATTCATATTCTAGCAATGGCAAAAGCCATGTATCAATGTGCTGCTTTTCTCACCCTGGTTTATCCTGGTTTCACTACTCTATATGGCCACCAGAGCAGGTAGAATTTATGGTGTTCCTAAGTCCACAGTGAGGAGGTGGGCAAAATTGTATTATGATAAATCTTCCCTTCTACTCCCTATATTCCTGTATTCTGTTACTGTTTTCCAAATACCCCTCTAATCTCTTTCCTCTGGTCTCCATATATCCCACATTCCTATCCTGTTTAGGGCTTTTCCTATCTCATTCCACCAGCTATTTCCATTGGCACTCGCATTCTGTGGATGTATACACAATCTTAGTATGTCCTTGTTTCCTATCTACATGCATCTATACCAGTATATCTTAACCCTTACTGTTATTGCCTCTTTTCTAGCTGGTCTTCCCATTTCTATCATTGCCACTCCTTTTGTTGCTGATTTTGCTAACCCCAGTGCTTCCTTGCAAAACAAACTTTCTTACTGGGTTCTATTACCACCCAAATTTCTATTACAATATGTATCCTTGACTCCACTAGTGCTTCATAAATCCTTTCAAGCCAATTGATCTTAATTTCTGGTAAGTTGTATTTGCATAATCTTCACCCTATCATTGCTACCGTCCCTTTTGCTAGTGCTTCCCATCCTCCATTGCTGTTCAGTCTTCTAAGTAATTCTCTCACTACCTCTGAGCTCTTGCCATTTAAATTCCATTACTTATCTTTACTCAATTTGTCTCCTTTTTTGAATACTATTTTTGATTCTGTCTATTGTGATTCTGGCCACTCACCAAAGGGATGTTCAGGTCAATTACCTCAGGCCACTATGTTGCTGGGCAGTGTGCAGCAGGAACAAAGGGTTTTCCAGATAGTTTGAGAGGCTTCAAGCCAGCTTTTACAAGAAGCTTTGAAATGCGAGTTCCAGAGAAATCACTGGTACCTAATTCTTGGCCATGTATAAGTGAGTCGGTCAGTGTTGGGCCAGTCAGTGTTGAAAGAGGAGTGAGCGAATAGAATTACCAGAACAAGGTGCAGATAGTGAGCAGTATTTCTGTCAAGGTTATGATAGAACAGAACAGCTGTGAGTTACAAGGTTGTGATGAGTTATCAATTGTGTTAACGATAAAACAGAACTGTTTTGTGATTCAGTTTTAGAAGAAATAAAGTGATATTAAAAGTAACTGAACTTGTCATTTGTCACAATATTTATTTTTATCCTCATTCCGTGTAAAGTTTATCTATCCTGTTGATGGCTTTTTGTAGACCTATTACTGTTGTCCCCATCACTGGATTGCCTGCATATAGTAAACCAGGTATTTTTCTTCATTCATTATAGTGGGGTAATGCATATCATTTTCAACTTTTTCTAAAATATTATCTATAAGTATACTGAGCAAAATGGCACTCAGCTTACACCCTTGCCTTAGGCTTACCTTTTGATCTATTTATTCTGATATTCCATTCTTTTCTCATCTAACATAACATTCTACTCCTTTATAAATTCCTTTAACTCACTGGTCTACAAAAATTAACTTTTTCTCTTTCACAAGAATTAAAATAACAGATTCTAAAAGTATTTTTGGTGCTGAATTCAAATATAATTACAGTTTGTCCGCATCGGGCAGGAGTTTTGTGTGATATTCATTTGAATTTTTATAATATTTTAAAAAATCTGTAACTAGCTATCTAACTCAAAATTATAACTACTGATTCTGACTTACCTAGAAATTGGTAGATAGTGATTTTCGGGTATATTTTGCATCTGGAACGTCTCTCATTTTAGTCCAAAAGTAGTCAGCCAGCATATTGGAACTCCACTTGCCTTGGTACCTCTTCTCTATCGTAGAAATTTGCTGATGAAAACGCTCACCGTGTTCATCGCTGACAGCTCCAAGATTTTCGGGGAAGAAGTCCAAGTGAGAGTCCAAGAAGTGGATTTTTAAAGACATGTTGCATCCCATAGCTTTATAAGAATGCAGAAGATCAGCCACTATGTCACGATAGTTTTCTGCTTTATGGTTTCCAAGAAAATTGCAACATAAACTTTTGAAAGACTGCCAGGCTGCTCTCTCCAGTGGATTTAACAGTCCCTCGAAATGTTCATCAGCCATTAATGATCGGATTTGTGGTCCTATAAAAACTCCTTTCAATTTAGCATCACTGACTTTGGGGAATTTCGATTTCAAGTACAAGAATCCATCTGAAAGTTTATCCATAGCTTTGACGAAATTTTTCATAACTCCTAACTTAATTTGCAATGGAGGTAAAAATATTTTTTTAGGATTCACTAAAGGGACACATGCCACATTTTTCTGTCCAGGGAGAAGAGATTCACGTTTTGGCCATGACTTTTTAACGTAGTGAGACTTCTTATCTCTGCTGTCCCACTCGCACAAAAAACAGCAAATTTTGGTGAAGCCAAGTTGCAAACCAAGCAATAAAGCAATGAATGACCTTTAAATCACCACAGATATTCCATTAATATTTTCCATATTGTATTTTCTCTAAAATTAGTTTCATATTTTGATATGTCTCTTTCATAGCGTCATGCGCTACTGGTATTGATGGAAGTTCATTGCCAATATGTAGCAGCACAGCCTTCAAACTTACTTTAGAGGAGTCTATGAACAATCGCCACTCATCTGGTCGGTGTTGATGCCCAAGAGTTTCCATAAGTGAACAAATATTATTACAAAGACAACACCATATTCTTCAGAGAAGTATTCTTTGAAAACACTATGGCGGCTACGATAACTACTTATTCTTACATCTTTTTGGAGTAAATTCCACCATTTGAGTCTGGAAGTTAAAACTTCAGCTTGCAGTTTAGACAGATTTAAATCCCGAATCAGGTCATTAAGGTCTTGCTGATTGGGAAAGTATGGTTCTGATGAACAGCTACTGGCTTCATATGTAAGATCATTTTTATTTTCATCTGAATCATTTTGAGTTTCAGTTAGGTCAGAATCAGAGTTATCACTTAAGGTTGTATCTACATATACTGGTACGGGGAACTCTTCACTGTGTACGACAGGTCTCAATGCAGATTGCAAATTCGGATACTTAACTGTATATTTTGTTTTAGATGTGATTCCTTTAATATTTGTCAAACAAAAATAACAGTCAGTTGAATGATCCTTCGGTTCCCTCCATCTCATGGGAATTGCAAATGGCATATGATGTGTACCATTTTTCCACCCAGTCAGCAGTCTAACACACGAAACACAGACAGCATGTATTTGGGGCCCAGCTCTTATCAAAATCACCAACTTGACAGCCAAAGTAAAGATGATAACACTTCTTTACAAGTGGGGTCATATTTCGCCTCTGAGACTTGAAGGTTAGCTCACCACAAATATAGCAGAAATTATCTGCATGGTTTACACACTTTCTTGGCATGATGAAAACATTAAGCACTGAAATACAACATGCACAACATACACAATACACTTCTAAACAGAAAGGAAGGAAATATTTCACTAGTGAACAATGTCACAGTCAGCTCAATACTGACACATCACAATGCCAGACAGGTCTGAGCATGTCTAAACATGAATGAACCTGCACAGTCTTGTTTTGTGGTGCTTCAGCGTGATATTACAAATAATTTCAATAAATACGGCTTGAGTAAAATAGCTACATATGAGGTAAAGGTTCCTATGACAGGTCAAAGAAAACGCTAAAATCATATTTTGAAAAGTAGCTTTCACAGAAAAACTGTGCCTGATGGGAAAATTCTGACTACATATCTGAATTCAGGATGAAAAAATGCACTAGATTCACTATTCAGATTTCTTGTGAAAAAAATCTTGTCGACCAGTGAGCTATCCTTATGAATTCTTTACTTATCCCTTTCCTCTGTAATTTCCATATTAAGCCCTAATGACCTAGTTGTCGATGGGCCCTTAAACCCCACACGCACGCACGCACTCACTCACTCATTCTTTCACTTGCTCGCTCGCTCGCTCGCTCACTCACTCACTCACTCACTCACTCACTCACTCACTCACTCACTCACTCACTCACTCACTCACTCACTCACTCACTCACTCACTCACTCACTCCAAGTACTATGGCATTGAATTTTTCAGTCCTGATTCAACCTCTTAAACATTGCCCACACACGGCTTGTGTGTTTAAAAAAAATACCAGCAGTAAGCTTGTTGGCATAAATAAATAATAATTACCATCTAAAGGTTACTTAAACCCGGAACATAAAGTACTTACAATTGTAAGTCGCCCTTGGGGTATTTATCTCAGATGTAAGATTCCCTTGTGGTCTAACTGGGAAAGTATGAATCAACTGGAGAATTTAACGTACTGGCAAGTTGGCCATGGTAGCTTAGTGGTTAAAGCAGCTGCTTGATGTGGAAGATCCATGTTTCAAATCCTGGCTATGGCATTGAATTTTTCAGTCCTGATTCAACCTCTGAAATAACTCAGTAGTTCAATCAAATTCAAGATCAGAATTTGAAGACGTATTTCCCAACATGCATTATGAGTAAAGCCACAATTTTTAGTACTGCATCGTCTGTAGGAGTGTCAGTTATGCTGTGAGTGTGTTCGCCCAGACCGAGAGGCAGGCCATCAGCACTGAATGAAACAGCCCCATGCACACAGTAAGGTGGCTAAGAATTATGGCTTTAATTATGAGGTAATTCAGGTAGAGTTAAATCTTCCTAAAGCACAAGCAGAACTTTTAGGTTCAGGGCTATAGGGGTGGAACTTTTTATCCAGAGATACAAGTATATTTCAAAAACGAAAAGAGCACCTGGTTAAATTTTTCTGAGTGGCATCATTGTTATGACAGTAATGGTTTTATGAATGCTCTTGATGAAGTTCACAACCCAGATGAATGGAGGCTCTTCATAGATACTTTAAAATTAAGTTTGTAAGTGGTCATGTTACAATCATTTGTAACCATTGTTCAAGCAATAGAAATAAATGAAAGTTACTAGAATATGCAGTTACTGTTGCAAAAAGCCTAGTATGGTAAGTGCAACTGATCTATCTGTGGTGATTTCAAAATGATTGGAATACTATCAGGATTAAAAACTGCTGTATGAAATACTGCTGCTTTTGTGCAGATGGGATAGCTGCACTAAACTCAAATGGCCTCCTTGGAAGAATTTTTACCCGGAGAAAATAATATATCGGCTGAACCATTAGTTGATTTGTCAAAAGATCTAATGAAGAATTTTGTCAAGGCAGAAAAATTTCCAAAAAACCAGTACTTCTAAGTTGAAGCAATGCAGTTCTTTTTTTGGCCTTAGATCAAATAATTAATGAAAGATCCGCTGTTTGAAAACTAATTGAATCATGTAGAACTTGATGCATGGTTATCATTTAAGAACATTTATGAGCAGTGTTTAGGTAATATTATAGCACTTATTACAAATAATTAGTCAATAAATTACTGTGAGCCTTTAGCCTAGAATGCAATATGTCTCTAAAGTTCACTTCCTGCATTTCCATTTGGACCTTTTCCCTGCAAATCTTGTGCAAGTGAGTGACAAACACGGGGAAGAATTCCACCAAGGTATTTCTGAGATGGAGAAAAGGTATCGTGGAAAATGGAAACTCAATATGTTTGCAGATTACTGCTGGAGCCATATAAGGGAAATTACAGATAATAACAAAAGAAGCAGCAAACAGCAAAATTCAAATGACAGCAGCAGAGGATTGGCCTGAAAATGAGTTGGCAATTTTGACAAGAATGTTAATTGGTCACTTGAACAAAAGTAGGTTATTTTATTATGAAGGGTACTACTTCATACCACACCAACTTTGCATTTTATGTATAAATGCCTAAAAGTGAAAGCATGCAATTTACTAAAAAACAGAGTGCTAGATGAAAACAAAGGCTGTATTTGAACTTGGTACACCAAAATATATAAGGAATTTTATTGTTCAGTATAGTTAAGAACATGTTGACTGTTTGCATTTACAAATATGTTGTTGTTAGCTAATGCTGGATTTCTGACAATGAAGTCATTAATCCTCTTGCTCTCCAATATTTTTCACTGATGGATGGGGCACTAGAAGTGGACGGGCATATTTGAAGGTGGTCTCGATCCATTTCCTCTTGCAGATCACATAGAGGACAGAGTGGTGAAGAATATATCCCAATTCTGTTTAAATGTTTTGCCAGACAATCATGTCCTGTAATCAACCTGAAGGTTGCAACTGCTGTTTTTCGAGGATACTCAGGAATCACTGTTTGAATGTTTGGTAGTTCCCATCTTTTATTCTTTGATTTTTCATAGTAATATTTTGCAATAATTTTTTTGAATTCAGAGTTGACTAATCTTTTAGCTGCATTAAATGGTAAATTAACTATAGATTTTTGTACACCGCTTGTACCCTTTTTTGCGAGAAAATCAGCTTTCTCATTACCACTCAGTCCACAGTGAGCCGGTATCCATTGGAAGACTAGGTGTTTTTGAAGTGCTGTTAGATGGCTAAGCATCTTCCAACATTCTATAATAGTTTGGTTTTTTGGTGACAACTTGGAAGTAATTGCTATAATTGCTGCCCTGGAATCTGAGAGAATAACTGCTTGCTGAAAATGTGAAATTCTGTTAAAAGATTTTGTAGGGCCATTCGAATTGCTTCAATTTCTCCATCAAAGTTAGTAGTTCCACAACTTAATGATTTGTAATAGGAAAAGAGGTGACATGTGACTCCAGCACCTGCTCCATCTTGGTTTGATATCAATGATCCATCAGTATAAATATGGAGCCACTCATGTTCTGGAAATCTAGTATGGATTGTCTCTAATGCCAATAATTTTAGAACGCATTTAGAAATATAAAGTCTCCCTTATCATCATCCCCTATCGCTCTATTATATACTATCATAATATTGTCTTCAGGAAACTGAATTATTCTTTTCCCTTCCTCATTATATGTTTATCTCTACTTCTTCTCTGTATTTTCTTCTCTTCCCTCTGTTATCTTCCTTCTCCAATATGCTAATTTTCTCCTGTTCTGTTTTTGCTGAAATCTCTCATCAATTTAATACTGTGGTGCTTGCTTGTAATTTCCTGTATTTCTTTTATAAGTCCCTAAATATCATCATTGATTATTCTCATCATTATTATCATCATCGTTGTCGTCATCATCATCGTGGGAATGTGATGTATATAGTAGGTTGTATACTATTCTTACTTCTAAATGTATATCTTCTCCTTCCATTGTTGTGATTATTATCCATTAGCCCCCACCCCCCAATCTGTTCCTTGCATACCTTTTTATCCCAGTCCCCCACGGTTGCTCCCTGTCTTCTTTCTTCCTTTCCTCCTCTGGTTACTGCAGTGCCCATTACTTCCCCTCCATCTGGATCACTTCCCCTTCTTCTCTAAACTGAATTGTTCTCTCTGCTTCAGGCTCTGCTTTGTGGATCTTATTGCCTCATCTGTTTCCGCTTATCCCTTATACTGCTGATGCTTGTACATTCCTTTGTTTCATTCTTCGTGACGTTTAAATTCCAGGCTTCTTCAACAGATAATGTTATCCCTCTTAAGATATGCTTTTTATTTATTTTTCCTAGCTTCTCTCATTTTTACCATTAATTCTCTTCTTAGATTTTGTTCCTCAGCATCACAATCTTGATCCACAAACATTTTCAATCCTTTCAATTCCCTTCGATGTTCAAACTCTGCCACTTTAGCTCCATCAGAATTTACTTTTATCATCACAGGTGTAAGTCCACTTCCTTAATTTTAATCCACTTCCTTTTTTGTCAGTTCTATACACATCTGCTATCTGCCATCTAAATAACTTAATTTGCACTGTCTACTCTCACATTTCTTGCTCATTGTTTCCATTCTTGCTTTACAATCCATTATTTCCTGGTCTACTTTGTCCCAGTATTTTCATGGTCAGTTTTATCTGCTTCATATTATTGTCCAATTTTACTTCAGTTTTCTTGAGCTTGCTGTCTGCTGTTATTCCTTTTAACATGTCCAGTATTTGGTCTGAATCTGTCAGTGCTTCATTCATTATTATGCCGCTTATTAGTAATATTGCTATCGCCAATGCCACTCATCTCCTTTTCATCTTCACCTCCGATTTTGTTTTGTTATCTTTTCCTCTTACTTTGCTGTCATTAAAGCTCCCAATTCTTGCTCTGTACACTTGAATTTCTATTCCCATTGTTTTTTCTTCCCTTCATCTTACCCTTGCTGCATGAGCACATCTGCTCTCCACTGCTGCTTTATATATTAGAAGGCACCTAATAATTTCTTAAAAATATAATAAAATTCAAAGTGAAATTAATGAATAATTTTTCAAGATAGCCTTATAGACAACTAGGCAGTGCTGACTATACACACTTCCTTCTGGGTTGAATTTTAAGGGTATCATACACCTTTTTTCATATGGTTGGCAACATGCATGTTTTCTAACATGGAAATGTTGCATAATTTGATTAATATTAAAATCAACTTACAAGTTACCATCAGTAATAATTGTTTTACACAGTTTAATATCCTACAAATAATAACACTGAAATGCAAATAAATTCTATGAATTATAATGTTGTCAGTGTGGCAGTTTGGGTTTTGTAACCAACTGCTACAAAAGTTTTGTAACCAACTGCTACAAAACCAATAAAGAGAAAATTGGTATTCCCAATAAAGAGTGGTTCAGGTGAAAACATTAGGAATTTACTCAGCAGCCTAGGGGAACAAGAATAGACCTGTGTGCAACTTGATTCTTTAATATTAATATGTAATCCATATTTTTCTGTTGCTATTGCTATTGCTCTCTTCAATATCATTGTGAAAAATATTGGAGAGCAAGAGGATTAATGACTTCATTGTCAGAAATCCAGCATTAGCTAACAACAACATATTTAGTGAAAAATGTACTAACTTAGGAGGTTCATTGGAACATCAATACATATCAAAAGGATAATTACGAATATATTAGTCTGGCAACAAAAATACACTAAGCATGAAAGGTAGAACTGGAACTTAAAAATTCAATGCACACGGCTTGTGTGTTTAAAAACACCAACAGTAAGTTTGTTGGCATAAATAAATAATAATTACCATCTGAAGGTTATTTAATCCTGGGATATAAAGTACTTACAATAGTAAGTCACCATTGGGGTAATTTGTCTCTGATGTAAGACTGCCTTTGTGGTTTACCAGGAGAAATATGAACTGGTTTGAGAATTTAATACCATTCTGGCAGTTTGTCACAATAGCTCAGTGGTAGAGCATCCGCCCGGTAAGCGGAAGGTCTGTGGTTCAAATCCCAGTTGTGGCATTGAATTTTTAAGTTCCAGTTCTACCTTTCAAACTTTGCCCACACACGGCTTGTGTGTTTAAAAACACCAACAGTAAGTTTGTTGGCATAAATAAATAATAAATACACTAAGCATTTCTACTGATAAACTTTCCTTAATTGCCCTTAAGGATTATTTTAAAGCAAGGTTGAATCTGTTGCACAAATAATTGCATTTGTCATGAATGCACCTTTCAGCTGTTTCTAATCAGGTATCTAGCTAGAAAAAAGTATTAGCATTCACTGGAAATTAGTAATACTAGTGGTGATTTTACAGCAAAGGCTTGTAATGTTCCAAAATGGTATCAGTATTTTTATTTATAATTTGGAACTTCTGTATAATTCATTACAGAATTGAAATACTTTACAACCAGCACATTACAAATTATATTAATAATAGTGCTTAGTTTATTGTGCAACACAAACAGGAGCATAGAAGCAGAAAGTTTTCTTTTACCCCATCTTTCCTGAAGTCACTATCAAAAATATTTTAATTGCTTGGCATAAATTGCTTATTGTGTTTGAAGAAATGAAACAATGTAACCGACTGATTTTACACGAGGGGGGGGGGGGGGGTGTGACCTCTAGAAGTCGCATGTAGGCTCTTAGAAATTAAAAGTTGGCTTGAAAATCTCACAGGGGGATATTGCTGCTTTTTGACATAAAATAAGTCAGAATCACATAGTAATATTGTTGCAATATCTTGATATTTCATTCTTTAATGAATCAAAAGTGGAAATTATTCCTCTATTCTTTTTGGTTATTAATGTAGGTGAAAAAAGGAATAGCACTATGTGATATTGCTTGTAGAAAAAGTGGATATATTTGTTATTTGTAAATTGCATGTACAGTTCCAAAGTTGCCATCGAAAAAGAAAAAAATCAAATGTCAGTTATGTGGTATTGTTTCTTCAGTGTCAATATAATCCCAAGGGCGTCTCCTCTATGTAGGGATTATCCTCATTTGCCCAGCCACTGCATCCTCCAGCTGCAGCCAAGGCCAAGGAGGAGTGCAGGTTAGGGGTGGCAGGGACCAGCACGCCGACTCCCCCAACAGTAAGGCGACTACTTGACCTTTTAGGGACGCTACCGTTCTAGCTTAATAGCTCCTCATTTGGCTCCTTAGGGACCTAACGTGGCTGAGTGTACCCTGTACCAGACCTCCCAGTGGGGGAAAAATCCCATACTGGTACCAGGGATCGAACCTAGGTCCTCCGTGCCAGAGGCAGGCATGCTACCAACTGCGCTACAGAGGCAGTCCTGTGTCAAATATATGAGTTTCATTTACACCAAAGAATTATTGTGAACTGAGATTCAAGAAGGAATAAGAACTTTACAATCAAGAAAGATTGGTATTTTATTTGAAGGAACCATAAAACAATTAAGCTGCATATCTGCATTCTGTAATGCTTATGTAGCTTCTTGTTGTGAACTCTGTTAGCTAAATGTTTCAGCTTTACAATAAAACAAGGTAAATGTAACTTTTTATTTCCCGAATTTAAAATTCAGTAAGCATTCAATATCAGTTTACTACATTTACTTTTGAGGCATTTGCTGATAAATTTTAAAAAAAAGGTATGATTTTCTCTGTGCAGCAAATGGAATCCTAGCCACACATCAAGGTGATTTGCTCCAGGAAAACTGAATAAATGATTCTATCTGCACACTTTGTGGACTGCATTTTTATTTTCCAATATTGAACTATTTATAAAGGAGCTTTTCTTGCTTGCAACATACTCTTTTAGATGTTTACAAGTGAATTATTGTATTTGTTGTATAAAGCAGGGAAGAAGCAATAGATCAATGTACCTGTCAAGCATTCACCCATCTGTCTGCAAACCCTAACCCTAGACTTAGAGGACCTTTGAACAACCATAGACTTGTATAATCCTAAAAGGTTTCCAATTTCATTTGTTCCTCCTTCTTTTAGAGAACCATCTACAGTATGTATTTTCTTCATGTGTAAACAGTGATTTTGTGTGGAACCATTGCATGATATGTACAGGGACATTCTGCCATCTTTAGTCTTTTTAGCCCTCAAGAAAAGGTTTATTGACATTTGAATGGTATATTTGAATGATATGATAATATTTGGGTTTATTTAAAATTCATGATACTATCATTAGTACATCTTTGCCAGTACACCTTTTCACTCAAATTGATCCTATGGAGTAATGTTGAATTTGGTTGCTTTAGTTCCAAAATGTTTCATTTATTTTTATATTCCAATAATTTTCTATTGACTTCAGTGCAGTTTGTACAATTATTTAGTATTAAATTTAGTAAAGAAAGAATAAACTTCCTTATTTGTGAAAATCCATTGGCAGTACCAAGAGAATCTGCTTAATGAAAATACATTACCATAATATTAATTCTTCAGATATTAGAAAATAGTTTGCTGGCATATAAGCTTCCAAAAGAGCTCTGTGGCTTTGCAACCAGTTCATCATGTGAGTAATATTTCTGATAATTTATTTACATGTTTAGCCTACGAGCTTATATGAGACAGTTTATACTAAGAAGTGGCATGATAGAAAAGGACATCCAATATTAAGCATGCATTTCATCACTGCACAGTTTTATTTCTACCTTCAGCACACAAGCCTGTAGGCAACCTTTCAGACCTACATTTTGGCAACAAAAATTGTGGGGAATATGTTAAATTTTTGTGCAAGGAAAGTGCACCTTACATGAATAAAATCTTTAAGAGGAAATGTTATCTTGTCCTTGTTTGGAATTTAACAAAATACTGACCTCCCTCCCCCTCAAACAGGGTTCACATTGATCTCTAGAGACATTCTAATATTAAATCTTGCAGTATTACAAATATACTATTACTGAAATACAAAAATACAGCAAAGGGTGCTTATATCAAAACTGTAACCTAGAATATCAATGTGTAACTTTAGTAGAATTGAGGAGCTCAGTGGGTTATGAAGTAAATATACACCGATTCTTTATACTGTTTACCATCTATGTACATTATAGCACTACATTAGTGAGTGATTAAAATTGATTATTTAGCATTAATGATAATGTGGTATAAGCAGTTGTTTGTTTTGCAGATGCTGCTTGAAATACAGTTTGATTTAAATGCTAAATTCAAGATGGAGGTAAATCGACTGAGTGCAGAAGAACTGCGTTGTCAACCTCTTGGTAGAGACAAGTTAGGACAGACGTACTGGTGTCAGTTGGATGAGGAGTGTAATCTCAGGGTGTACCGTGAAGATTTAGATGATGAGACTTGGGAACTTGTTGCAAAGTGAGTGACAATTAAATTTGTTTATAGGCTTTTGGTGATTGTCTTCAGTTACACTGCTTCATTTATCATATTTTTCTCTGCTTCTAATGTGCAATAGTAAGTTGTCCTAGGTATTTGGAGGGAAGATACCTTTTTTTTTCTTCATTTAAATAACACGAGGGAGAAGTAAAGAAAGTGGTTAGTAAATAAGTTAAAAGGTATGTTTTTAGTATTGAAAATAATGTGACAGGGGTCTAGAACCACACTGTTCTAAATCAATTTCTTTTAGAATATTAGTTAGAAAGCTCAGCAAATGTTTATGTCCAGAGCTATGCTGCAAATAAAACATGGTAAATGGGTCCATTTAAAATGTCTATATAAACAGAACACATTAATACACACACGCACACACAGGCACACGCACGCACACACAGGCACACGTGCACATACACACACACACAGGCACACACACACAGGCACACGCGCACGTACACACACACAGGTACGCGCGCACGCATGCACGCGCACACACACTAACACACACACACACACACACACACACACACACATTCTCTTTTAATTTCTTAATGATACTGTTCCATGTCCAAGTATCGAAGTACCAATGAAAGACAAGATATAACATCGCTTAACATTACATTTTGGCATTTCTCATGATGTGTTTGCTTAAGTATAATTCAGACTCCATTTGGCCAAATTGACATTAATGGTACATTAAGAAAGCTGTTTTCAAACCAGTTACAATAATGATGAAAAGTCCTTTTAATTTATAAGAAAGTGGCTCACCTATTTCTTAATAGTGTTGTGTACCTTTTCATGTTGAATACCATTTTGTGTCATATTGTGCTTTCTGAAGGCGTTTCAACACTAAGATAGATTTTGATTCAAAGATCAGAGTATGTTAATAATAGAACAGATAGTGAATGTGATGGGTTCATCCCACCAACTGCACAATCAACATGAAAAAAGAAATTGGAAAAACCACAACATTCTAAAAAAACAAATTGACAGATATGTTAGAAATAATTACTGAATCAATCTTATTTTATTTATTGTACCTGTGGTGTTGATGGTAGCAATACCATCATTATGAGATACCTTTATAGTATGTATTAGGAAGATATGAATTTGAGATTTTGGTTTTATTGCACTGTTATGTAATATACATACTTTCTATGTTACTCTTGAAGGTTGCATTTTTTTAGTCACATTAGTGCAGAAAAGGCTTATTGTGGAGTCATTGGAATCAGAATTAAAAGGAACAGCTCAGGAAGATACTACTACTAAAGCAAAATGTTTGTCATGACCTCATATTTCTTATGGGCTTTATGCTAAGAATATGTCTTGTAGTGACAATCATGCAAAGTAATCTCTTTTAATCTGCAGAGACTATGAAAAGAAAGAAAAAAAGAAAATCCCAATGAATGGATGAAGTCCCAACCTTAGAGACAGAGACAGACAGGCAAGCGAGGAGTACATTAACACAAAGTGAATTTCTGTTCAAGAAAGGAAATTTAGTTTACAAAATTGTAATTATGGGCTTAAATGTTTCTTTACAATTATACCAGAGGAGGGAAATAACATTTACAAAACCGGAATTTCTATGACAGAACTTAAAGGGAGACAAAAGTGACAGGTAGATGCAGAAACAAAGAAAGGGAATTAAAATGTTTTTCATGTGAAGACTATTTACTTGTACATTCTGGAAATATTAAAAGTTTGCAAAAATTTTATTTGGGCATACTTAGTATTTCTCAAAGGGATGTTCATTACCACCAAGCACAGGGAGGCACCGTGGCCGAGCGGTTAGCGCGCTCGCCTACCACCTAGGCGGCCCGGGTTCGATCCCAGGGACCCGCATGTGGTATTCGTGGTGGACGAAGCGGCATCAGGGCGGGTTTTCTCCGGGTACTCCGGTTCCCCCCGCCATTTCATTCCACTGGTGCTCCATCTTCATGTATCATCAGTGTCACCGCCTGCGGTGCCGTAGTAGTAAAAGCGGGCGTTAAACACTACAACCCCCCCCCCCCCCCCCCCCCCCACCTCCAAGCACATATGAAAACCAGTTGGTATTACAGAAACACCAGACTGGCTGTAGGGCCACAGAAGGAGTTCCAAGATTTTATGAAGTTTAGAGGAATGCTGTTAGGAAACACACAGACAGATTTCCAAGATCTCCTGTTCATTATTGTTGGAAAGATTCAGCATTCCCAACATTAACATACAGTAGAGAAACTTGAATTGTAACAAAAAGTTTAACTTAACAAATACAATCAGCTGAAATTACATTCCTTGGGAGAGAAGTTGTCAGATACCAAAGAACAGACCATAAGCAAAATATAGAAGTTAGACAAGAATTAATAGTACTCAATGTAAATGAACGTATTATAGATAGTAGATCAAATTGTAAGCAGCATGTGGATTGAATGGAAGAAGAAAGACTATCTAGAATTATAATAACACACTGACCACCAGAAGGAAAAAGAACAGGGCACCCAAACATATAAGATGGGAAGGTCGAGAATTCCTTGAAGTTGGAACAGGATCCAAACCTTGGAGGCAGTAGTGGTAGTGGTAATTGTTGATGAGATTCTACAAATTAATATTGTATTTTGAAGAAAATCTTAGAATAAATAAAATCTATGATTTCTACATAGGGATGTGTAAGAATGGTGTTGCTCATGAATGATTTTAACATAGGTTTTTTCAAAGCTAAGAAAGATCAGCATGAAGCATGTGCTGCATATCAAGCAGACATTGATAGCAAAACCATCAGTAATGATGATGGCTTAAAATTTATCATAGACTTGAGATAAACCTTATGAGGAAAAGAACAATGACAGGAGTAATGTGGAAGATTTTATCATTCTTTGATGTTTTGATCTTCAGAGAGCACTTTGCTGTCCACAGTTAAATAGCTTTGCGTTCTTCTATAAATCAAAATTTGCAGTATACAGTCTTAGATTTCAGTTTAGTTTCTGCAAGCTTTGTTTACACTGCTGCATTCTAAGCATCTGTTAACTCACTGATGTAGTTCTTGGATTTCAGATTCATTACTGCAAGCTTTGTTACACTGCTGCATTCTAAGCATTAACTGCTAACTCACTGGTGTGGTTGTTAGATTTCAGATTCATTACTGCTGCATTCTAAGCATTAACTGCTAACTCACTGGTCTGGTTGTTAGATTTCAGATTTATTCCTTTAAGCTTTGTTATGTGCAGTGCAGTAAAATGTCATTTGTCCAGACTAAGTGGGACCAAAGGAATCTGGAAAATTGAAAATCTGGATCATATGGGTAATAAGCAAAACAAAATTCTTAAATAAGTGGACTTGCTGCTTATGATGACAAAAATACCTAGCTCTTGTAACAAAATTATGTACAGTACCTAGTATGTGTTGTTTACAAGATATTAAAAAATATAAAAATTGTAATCAGATAAAATCACATCCTCTCTTAACAAGGAATTGAGTTACAGTCTTCTGTTTTAAACACCACACAAATGGTTTATCATTAATATTTCAGCTGGAGTGGTGTTGGGCTTACGCTCCAAGGGCGCCATAATGTTTGTCAGCTGGTACACAGCAACTCTCAACTCAGCAGCTATTTTCTTCAATGTTTCTCCTTTATCAGTTCGATTAATAGAACCCAACTTTTTATCCATTGAAGATGTCATTTTAAACTTGTACAGTTAATTAAACTCCCAAACACTTTGATAAGACACAGAAACAATCCATTTGAAATACAGACAATAAACTTAATGGCACATGCCGTTTGAAAACATTAGGAAAACTGAAGAGGTTGATGGAGGTGTATGATGAGGAGACATCAATTCTTCTGGCGCTGTTTATAGCTGGTGACACATATCATGTCAGCACCACGTGACACACAGCACCACGTGACACACTACTAAATCTTCCTTAAACTCAACAGGTAGTATTTTACAGTACAGTACGCAGTGCCATAACGTATTGTACAATTTATGCAGCCATACATTGAATCTAACTAAGAAGTGAATATTTGGCGTACTTATAGTTGCATTCTTGCTATCATTGTAAAATTTATTATCTAATGTGAACATTAAATTAAAAAAAGAAAATCTACAAAAAGGACTGGATAAATGAGGTTTTACTGTAAATTTATTCTTAGGTGAAACACTGCATTGTGCATATGCTATAGATAATGCACAGCAGCTCAGATTGTGAAACTGTAGTAGTCATATAATCCACAGGAAGCAGGAATTGCAAAAACAGACAAAGGAAATTGCTTTAGTTAGAACAAGACTAGGGTGATGTTCATGCTTATTGCTTTTTTGGAGTAGAGAATAAAATGTTCTTGCATTTGATACGAGTATCTACCCAATGTGTGGACACAGCTTAAGCCTTCAGGTGTGATTTTCGGCAGATTTGAAAAAGTTAATGAAAAAAGAGAATATCTTGGGGATTAGTACCATAAAATATTTAAAAATCACGGCTTTTTGAAAATGTTGTTTAAAGGATGGGAAATTAATATTTAAAAGAAAGTGCAAAGCAAATACTAAAGTCAAAGCTTTCTTTCAAGTTGAATACACAGCAAATCATAACTTATTCCAAGCAAACCAAGGAAGAACATTAGGTGCATGTATGTAAAAATTAAGATACATATTCCCCTGCACCTATTGAGGTAGCTGTGGTGAAACAGCACAAGCCGCACAGTAAGGTCTTGCTTTGATCTCAAACTGTTAACAAAATCAGTATCGTAAAGGAAAGAAAAAGGGTGTTCAAGATCAAGCTGAGGTTTTGAAATTCCAGAAAATGCAAACAACTTTTATAAGGATGTGCTAGGAGAGACTGTTAAAGCTTTAACCCTATTCATGTTGTAATGAATATAAAATTGAGATTTGTTTGTATTGTATTCAATGTTTGATATATAAATAAAATAAATATTGTTATTGTAAATGTAGCGCTACTTACTTTCTAGGTTTATCCCTACTAACTAATCTGTATAAATATTAATATGCCGATTTTATATGAGGGTGAGTCAAATGAAAACCTTAAATATTTTTTAAAATATTATTTATTGTGCAGAAGTGGTACAAAGCTATATCACTTTTCAACATAATCTCCCCCATGCTCAATTCAAGTCCTCCAGTGCTTACAAAGTGCATCAATTCTTTTAGAAAAAAATTCTTTTGGTAGTCCGCGCAACCACTCATGCACCGCGTGGTGTACCTCTTCATCGGAACGGAACTTCTTTCCTCCCATTGCGTCTTTGAGTGGTCCAAGCATATGGAAATCACTTGGGGCAAGGCCTGGTGAGTATGGTGGACGAGGAAGACACTCAAAATGCAGGTCTGTGACTGTTGCAGCTGTTGTACGGGCAGTGTGGGGCCTTGCATTGTCATGTTGCAAAAGGACACCTGCTGACAGCAATCCATGTCGCTTTGATTTGATTGCAGGCCACAGATGATTTTTTAGGAGATCTGTGTATGATGCACTGGCTTCAACTGCTGCAATGTTCTGTGGACTCACAACTTGTTGTGCCTGACCTGGACATGGAGCATTGTCCACTGAAGTCACACCATTTGCGAACTTCCTGCTCCATTCGTAGACTTGCTGCTGTGTCAAACATGCATCACCGTACTGAACCTTCATTCGTCAATGAATTTCAATAGGTTTCACACCTTCACTACGCAAAATCCGAATAACAGAATGCTGTTCTTCCCTGGTGCAAGTCGTAAGTGGGGCGGCCATCTTTATACTGATTCTGCGACAGTATGTGTGCATCTGCACTATGCTGCCACCTAAGGCCATTCTGCACACTGTTTGTAGCATGCTTACCAACTTAAAGGATAACGACGTGAAATTTTGATTTGTTACTACAAATTTAAGGTTTTCATTTGACTCACCCTCTTACTATATTATGTATTATGAAAAGGTGAAAATAAATACAAAATTAGTATATAATATTAACTATAATAAATAACTAAGAATTAAGTGATCACAAATTACAAATATTGCTCTTATGCTAAGGCTGGTAAAATGTTCTAACATTGCTTCAGACTTCTTTAAGAAGCATCCATAATTGAATGCTCCTTGGCATGGGGTGTCATGGATATGAGAAAAGGTAACAGTGTTGGAAAAGTTAAGTGTAAAAGTCTATGTAGAAAAAGAGTTTAGGTGTAATTGTGTTGATTTGAGTTTTGCAAGGTCGTCACTGAATCTAAAATAAGGAAATAAAATAATTGAGAAATTAATAAGGTTACAATATTGTATCAAATATTCAAAATAGAAGCAAAATTAAATGATAAACAGAGCATTGAAACATCAAATAAACATTGATCAGCATGACTGCTAAGCATTTAATAATCCTGTGTCCATGAAAATGGTGTTCCATAATTGAGCTAACAAGTAAAAATAACTTATTGTGACAATAAACAACAAAACCTCATAATCAACATGCTAATTTCACACTCATGCAAGAAGGTTAATCAGCATCTATCAGTTTTGAAAATACTCTTGAGTTTTCAAACCTCAAAATGTCACAAGTTAAACTATGCTGTTTGTTTTACCATGTGATTAAACAGTTGTATAAAGGAGAATTGAAGAGACTTAGCAATAAATGTAACCACTTTTTAGAGAGCACCATATTTTTATGTTTTGGCGGTCACATCGCTCTCTCACAACCCCCAGAATGTCTGGAGGACCACACCTGTCGTCGGTTTACGGGTCTCACCGACCTGACCGGGAGAGTTATCAAAATAAATTCACCGACCATATCCTCTAATTACCAATCAGAGGACGTATACATGCCATGACAGGTCAGCATGTTAGGGGTAAGGTTTTATAGAGAAATTAGAGAAATGGAGAGGTTGAAAAAATAAAGACTCCCTAGCCCTCAGGAACCCTAATAGCATCGGGGTCGGAAGAGAACAAGAGTTGACCAAGGTAAGGTCAGATAGAAAAGTTACAGTGAGGAGCAAAACACCAGTAAGTGGAAGTAATGTTCTGCTCAGCTTGGGTACCTTGTGGTCGCTATTCACATATCCCTTAGACCAGTGGTGTCAATCGTGGCCCCGAGTGGCAATGCCACGGAGAGAGCAAGTCGCCGTGCCCTGGGCATAGAGGGCAAGTCCGTTAGAAACCAGTTGAGTGCAGTTTTCCGTGTGATGCAGGCAGAGCAATGGATGCATCCGAGAGCACAGACATGAGTCATTTGGATTCGCATGTTTCGAATGGGAAAACAATTCCTCTGCAAAGTTGTGGTTGTAGTATTCAGTACCTAATATGCAACCAGTATCTTTCATTAAAAAATACAACATACAGAGTTCTTATGAACATGGATAAAGTAAGTAATACAGCAGTTCATCTGGAGCTGTTACAAGTACAATGTGAGTGTCGCTTTCATGAGAAATTTGACAATTCATGCTCAGACGCACTGATCGAATTCTACCGGAAACTTCACAATAGGCGTTTCCCAAATTTGATTCCCAACGCAGCAAAAAGTATGGCAATGCCTGGCAGTACCTACCTTTGTGAACAGGGTTTCTCTATAATGCAGCTCCTGAAAACTCGCCACAGAAACAGACTCTCGGATAGCAATTTGGCATCAAGTCTTAGAATCTGTCTTTGTATGTCAAATTTTGAAAAGTGTGTGAATTAAAAAATATGCCAAATGACTGATCCTACAAATGTGTAACATGTATTTTACTTAGGTTTTCAGTAAGATTGTCTTAAATTCATTATGCAAACGCTTAACACTAAAATACGTATCTTTAAGGACAGTAGTTCTCAAACAACTTGCATGTAGTCCTTTCCTTTAATTTTGGAGAAAATCGCCAACCCCTGTTACTAATAATGTTTCGGTTTATTTCACTTATTTGAAGATAATACAAGTAAATATTCTGTTATTATGTTTAATCAAAGTAGCTAAGAATATTCATTTAAGGTATAACAGGATTTGAAAGCTGCTATTTACTTTTTATATAAATATAGATTATATATAATACAAGTTCATATTAAAAGCACTATTATTAATACCGTGTAATTATTCTCCTATTTATTTATTCATTCATTCAAAATAGATTGACATTTTTATATCTGGGATTGAAAAGTAATAAAAACATCTATCTTTAAGAGGCATGTAAGTGCGTAAGTGGTGTCCTTTCCAGTTTGAGAATGCTAACCCAAGGGCTAGGGTAGGTTTAATAGTAACTATAATTCAGTCTAATCATCAGAAGGTTGCAACTATTTTAACCAACATGAATAACTATGTCAAGTAGTTTTCTATTTACGCGTGAGATGTACTGTTCCCCTTCGCAGATCCAACTTGTACCTGTGCTATGTATCCTTGTAGGAAATTCTGAAGGCAAAAATTCATAAGGTGTACCCACTCCAAGAAAGGTTTTATTCGCGGACGCAACCAACTTGCAAGTAAACAGGTGTCAATTGTTAAAGCTTCTAGTGTTGATATGTATTACGTTATGTTTTGCCCGTCATATATAGCTGTTGCACAGTTGAGCCCCGAGGGGTCTGTGACCTTGACACCACTGCCCTAGACGGAGACCCCTGAGTACATGTATGTGATCAGGTCTCCTGGACCTGATCACATACATCCAGAGTTCATAAAAAACCTTGGAAAAACAGCAAAACAACAACTACTAAAACTCTACAATCTATCCTGGAAAACCACTGTACCTGCTGAATGGCAAAATGCAATAATTGTCCCACTCTTGAAGAAAGACAAAACAGCTTCAGAAATAAAAAATTATAGACCAATAGGTCTTACTAGCATAATAGGGTCAATCCACATCAAATCGAACACACATAAAACACAACTTTTTCGTAGGAGGTTCAATTTTTTTTTATGAATAATAGGCATAAAATAAGGAGACCCGTATTTTTTTATTTCCGTATTTTTAAATTACTTGCTTAGTTATGGCTATTAGAAACTATGCAATTTCTGCGCGCACCGTAATGTAAAATCACTTGTTACTCTAAGGCCATATAGAGTTGAGAGTTGGGGTTTGGCGCACTGGAAAGGTAAAATACAACACTTTTAACAACTTTTGATGGATCATTATTACACACAAATTTTGGACTGTTTTTTTAATGATATATTTTGTAAAACAAAAAATCGAATTTAAATCGATGTGTTAAAAATATAAAAAAAATACACATGTATTCCCTGACATTTTATCTATAAAATAAGATGTTGAAAACTATGGAGCTTGCATTAGTGCATTTGCTACAATTTTTTTTCTGGAGGCGTGCAAGCGCTCACGGACGACATGAAGTAGTGGTCCGTTTCTACAGCTGGATTCGCCTTGAAAGCGAGTAACGCCAGTGACTGCAGACAGCATGCGAATTGGTGCGTGAGCTATGCTACTCATATAACTTCTTCTTACTAAGGCAGTACAGTCCATGCAGAAAAATGTCTCCACAATCTTTCTGATACTCCTGTGGCATCTGATACGCGCTTTTCAACTTTTGAATTTTTTTGAAAAAATCTTCTGATGTAAGCAGTTCTTTGCTTTTAGCTTCTTCCTTCATGTACGTCCATACATTTGAAATAATTTCTCTACTCTGTGTAATGTTTTGATCCCTAATTTAGAACTTACAGGTTGGCATAATTGTTTTACGCTATAATCAATGTCTCACAAATTCACTATATTCACTCTTTATCTCAAAGATCTATGTCTTCAACTTCACGCTGCACTAAAAAGCACCTTTGAATTAGCAAGACTGTCTCAGATCATGCAAACATCACTACCTTCCCCCTCCCTCCCCATGTGCATGGTTTCATTCACAGAATTATACAATATGAGCTGATGAAAGAGGCGAAAGCTATGGATTCACCAACAGGACTTCCAGTCAAGGTCAGGGGCTAAGAACGAAGGGCCTAGCTGTGCTTTAAAATTACATTCCTTCATTCCTTTGTCAAAAACTGAAGCTTTAGTGAAACAATTTTCTTTCGAAGAAGGAGGTAAAGCTGTGTGTTGTATGGAACCATTAGTTTAAAATGCATATTTTAAAAACGTTTTGAAGATGCTAATTGTGTACATATAATAGTGTCAGCTAGTAGTGTTCTCCTTACTGTACTGTTGTAACATTCATGGAACCATGCAACAGTGGACAGTTGCCGTAATGGAAGGTGGCAATTGTGTGAGGTTACTGTAGCCGCCACTGCTGCCACGCGAATTTGCTGCACTGATTTGCAAAGTTAATTACAACTGAACTATTAGGGACTCCATTCTGATTTTTTCTGAGAATATTGAATAAACTTCATTGTATTTTTAGTTTTTTTTTTCTTCAGATTTTTAAATGGTCGGGCTTATGTTATTATCAAACTTTAAAACTTTAATCGTATAAAATATAATATTAATAATAATTAATAAAATTTTCTAATAAATACCTCATTAATTTCTGCAATATATCTTTAATTTGAGCCAAAGATCAAGTAGTTTGCTTTTTATAATCGGAGTATGATTGATCGAAAAGTGAGAAGCGCACGATTTTTGGGACATTTCAAAAGTTAATATCTGTCAAAATATTTCTTTTTATATAAAACGAAGAAACACGGGTCAAATATATTTTGTTCCAAAACACCAAAAAAATTTTTCAAGAAAATCTGAGAGACCAAGGTCATTTTTTGCCTTATATTGTTCGATTTGATGTGGAATGACTCAATAGCAAAAGTGATGGAAAGAATGGTGTCAAACAGGTTAAATTGGTTTCTAGAATCAAAAAATTTAATTTCCCCATGTCAAGCTGGATTTAGAGAGTTCCACTCTACAAATGAACAAGTCTTACTTCTCAGTCAAGAAATCAAAGACTCCTTCAATAGAAAAGAAGATAATTTATCAGTTTTTATTGATTTTATTGCATATGATTCTATATGCAGAACAAAACTACTAAAGAAAGTAAAAAAAATAGGAATACAAGGTCCAATGTTTTCATGGCTATGTCATTTCCTAACACAACGCTTTATTGTAACCAGATATGGAAGAAACATATCTAAATACAAACAAGTACACCGTTGCTTACCACAAGGCGCAGTGCTCAGCACAACACTTTTTAATATATTTATTAATGATCTGCCACAACAAATACAAGAATCAGGTGTGAAGTGTGCACTATTTGCTGATGACTTGGTAATGTGGACTTCAAAACCAAAAAGCAAAAGTACAGAACTAGAAAAAACCATGCAACAATCCTTAACCAAATTACAAAGGTGGACCAAAGAAAATTTAATGACTGTTAATACAACAAAATCAAACTACCAAATTTTTTCACTAAGAAAAAAGCCACTAAAAATAAAACTAAATTTTGAGGGTCAACAATTACCAGAAACAAAGGAAGCAAAGTATTTAGGAGTTACATTTGATACTAAACTTACATGGACCAAACAAATAGAAAATGTAATACAAAGAGCAGAGAGGCGCCTTTCACTGTTAAAACGTCTGGGGATGTTCCAGAGCAACTCTTAACACAACATACAATGTATATATAAAGCCATTATTTACTTACTGCAGCGAAGTTCTTGTAACAGCAAACACAAAAAAGATGCAAATCTTTCAAAACCAAAGTCTGAGATTAATTACAGGTGCTATCAAAACCACACCAATAGCAGCTATGGAAATACTAACCAACCAATGCCCCATTGAATATGAAATAGATAAAGCGGCTCTTATTCAACACGAAAAGTTGATCAGACTCCCATTCAATACATGGCACAAGAGAAATTTTACACATACACTAAAGACTCAGGAGAGCTTTCTTTCCAAAATCCAAGACATCAAGAAGAATGTATACCTTCCTAATTCAAAGGAAAACTTCATATATACAGTCAATCCGACACAAACATTAGACATCACATATTATTTACACCTGACAGAAGAAGTTAAGAAAAGTGATACTCCAACTAGTGTTCTAAAATTATTGGCATTAGAGACAATCCATACTAGATTTCCAGAACATGAATGGCTCCATATTTATACTGATGGATCATTGATATCAAACCAAGATGGAGCAGGTGCTGGAGTCACATGTCACCTCTTTTCCTATTACAAATCTTTAAGTTATGGAACTACTAACTTTGATGGAGAAATTGAAGCAATTCGAATGGCCCTACAAAATCTTTTGTACAGAATTTCACATTTTCAGCAAGCAGTTATTCTCTCAGATTCCAGGGCAGCAATTATAGCAATTACTTCCAAGTTGTCACCAAAAAACCAAACAATTATAGAATGTTGGAAAATGCTTAGCCATCTAACAGCACTTCAAAAACACCTAGTCTTCCAATGGATACCAGCTCACTGTGGACTGAGTGGTAATGAGAAAGCTGATTTTCTCGCAAAAAAGGGTACCGGCAATGTGCAGAAATCAATAGTTTATCTGCCATTTTATGCAGCTAAAAGATTAGTCAACTCTGAATTCAAAAAAATTATTGCAAAATATTACTATGAAAAATCAAAAAATAAAAAGATGGGAACTACCAAACATTCAAACAGTAATTCCTGAGTATCCTCGAAAAACAGCAGTTGCAACCTTCAGGTTGATTACAAGACATGATTGTCTGGCAAAACATTTAAACAGAATTGGGATATATTCTTCACCACTCTGTCCTCTATGTGTTCTGCAAGAGGAAATGGATCGAGACCACCTTCAAATATGCCCGGCCACTTCTAATGCCCCATCCATCAGTGAAAAATATTGAAGAGCAAGAGGATTAATGACTTCATTGTCAGAAATCCAGCATTAGCTAACAACATAAAGGAGAATTAGTCATTAAAAAATTTGCAGTGTCAACCAATGTATATTGCTAATAAGCTAAAAGAAAATTATCTCAAACTCATTTTGTGCGTTTATCGAGTTTTGAAATAACACTCAATTACCACAACATGCACAATCCGTAGCATTTGCAGTATTAGTAATAATAAATTAATGCTCATGTAGGCCATTTGTAAATAATGTTACAAAAGCATGTTAGCTGCAAACTCCATGTTCCTCTGTGTTCTGTACACCCAAGGCATTCTAGGTAGAGTGCAGTAATAAAGCAATATGCTGTAAACATGTTGCTTACTAAATGCAATTTCTGGACCTCATCTAACACTACTTTTGTAAAGCAGTTCCCCAGTTGGTGTCAAGGTCTTCCTATTACATCATCTATGACTAAATTAAACAAAATAGGACTCATTTTACACCCTTGCAATAACCCTACATTTTGGTCAACACTTTCTGTTGAGACAGAATATTAGACCCCCAATAGAAAATCGTTCATGTAAATGTTTGTTAAAAGTGTATAAATATTAGAATTGTTTGTGTTCCATAATAAAAATAGGAGACGATAATTGGGATTACTTCCCTAACGAGAAAGAACTATGTGCGCGGATGAATACCGCGGATGAAAACAAAAATGGCGGTGTGTCGTGCCAAAGCGACGCCAAGAAACGATTCAGTAGCGTCTATATGTTCAAGGTGATAAGACGTGTTTTGGTAGCGTGTGAACATGGAACTTTCACCAAACTTTCTTCCAGCATAAATTCTACTAAATTAAAAAAGTGTGAAGGTTTTTGAGTATTTAATATGGTGCTGAGAGTGTAAAATATCGAAGTGTTAATAAATAAATAAATACATTGTGATAAAGAAACATTGATATATGCATTCCATCTGTTACCACGACCTTGTAGATAGAAAACGAGTCTCATAGCTTAGCCGATTTCAATAAAAACTGCACCAAAATGGCTTACCCAACGTGGAGCTCGAATTTAGGATGGAATGCAAATTACGGGAATTGAAATCACGATAAACATCAAGTGACGCCATATCGCGTCAAAGGAAAGAAGACACCATTAGACCATCGTTTGATATCAAGATTAGGACAACGATGAACGGATAATCAACGCGGGAAAAGCACCGGAGATCATCTAGCGAAGCCAACTGCCCAGGAGACGTACATAACTGGACGAAGCAACGAAAAAAAAAGTAGGATCAAAAATTTTTGTTTTCACATACAGTTTATTTTCATTTTTATGTTACTGAGAAGCGGCAAAGTAGTGGGACTTTTAACCCTAAGTGAATTGAATAAAGAAATTAAAATGTCGCGAAAAGAGATAGAAACAGGAGTGGGGGAAGGGGCAGATAGGCCTAGTTATCAAATAGAAACAGAAAGTGAGGAACAGCTAGCAATAAGCAAAGACCAAAGGTTAATGATGATCATGTTTGAAAAACTAGAACAAAGTTTAGGTCAGAAAATGGAACAGAATAAGGCAGAATTAAAACAGGACATAGAACAAAGTTTAGGTCAGAAAATAAAGGGAGTGAGAGAGGACTTGGAAAATAATAAAAAAGAATTAGATCAGAAAATGGAACAAAATAAGGTAGAATTAAAGCAGGACATAGAACAAAGTTTACGTCAGAAAATGGAGGAAGTGAGACAGAACTTAGAACAGAAAATGGAATTAGGAAGACAGAACTTAGAACAGAAGATAGAATTAGGAAGACAGGAGTGTAAAGAAAATATGAAAGTAATGGAAACTAATTTAAAATTAATACATAAAAACTTAAATGAGACAAAGGAAGCCTTAGAAGCTAGGATAGAAATCGTAGGAGATAGGATGGGAAAGATAGAAACAGAAATGAGAGAAAATAAGATTGTATTAGAAGGAGAAATTGCTAGATGTAGAGATGAAATAACAGAATGTAATACAAGTGTAGACTGTAAGATTACAAATGTAAAAGCAGAAATAACTGAGGAATTAAGGAAAGAGATTGAGGTAGTAAAGAAAGACATTATTAATGAAACTGTAGAACAAATTGTAATTCCTAAAATTAAGACGATGACTGATGTGGTACATTCGCAACAGGATGCTATAAATGATATGAAACAGAGTCACTTAGAAATAAAGAATGATTTAAAATCAATTTGTGAAGAAATGAAAAAAGGGAAAGAAAGTTTGGCTAATGTAAATGATGTTGTGAATGCACTACAAAGGCAATATGATTTAGATGTAAGTAATGTACAAGATGAGAGTTATTTGAATAATGTACAAAATGTTGACTCACCATACAGAGAAAGAGGTTCACAACCAAACAATGACACAACACATAACACATGTTACACCAACAGCATATTACATGGAATCACACCACCTACATTTGACGAGGAGAAGGGAGACGATCCAAAACTCTTTGTTAAAGAGATGGAAGAGTATTTTAAAGTGAAAAGGATACCAAATGAGCTTAGGATGATGATAGTCAAGAAAAGCTTAAAAAGCAAGGCATTAGAATGGCTCAGGTTAACACTAGCTGGTCATGAGTCGTATAGTTCATTCAGAAATTTATTCCTATCAAGGTATTGGGGCCCAGCTAAGCAAAACCAAACTAGGGTAGAGCTAGCGACAGGTAGATATGATCCAACCAAAGGGTTATTGGTAGTCGATTATTTTATGAAAGTAGCCAACAAAGGAAAGCTATTAGACCCCAACTTGTCGGAAGCAGAACTAATTACCAGCATAACAAGACATTTCCCAGACACAGTGAGAACAGGGTTAATTGTTGCGAGGCCAGTAGATTTTGCAGATATGATAGAATTGCTGACAGCCTTCGAAACACAAAATGGTCGGCCTAATGAGCATATACTCTGTTCATCTAGAGATTAGAGGAGACGTAAACAAAGCCACGTGCGTTTTGACCACTGCGCGCCCTCTTGACGCTTTCGCCGTGTAAATAGTCCCTTGAAGAAATAATGTTACTGAGGTCTGAAATGTCATTTAATGTTTGCTAAAGCATGAACTAAGTGTACTAAGCATAGTTAAACTGTAAGAATACGCAGTTAAGTGAATTTGTAACCAGCCTAATTCATTCTGCGCGCGCATTATTCAGTATGAAAGTAACATGGCGGAACAAGTTAGTGTTGTAAAACATAAGTGCGGCAAACCGTTGCGAAGTGGTGAGAAGACAACAATATTGAACATATTTAACAAGTGCTGCGAGAAATATCTCGAACTTGCTATCGAAGACGTGATGAAATTAACATCCGAGTTTACTGGTGTGTCAGTTGCAAGTATTGACAGTACACCCAAAGAAAAATCGTCAGTTGGTGAAGATACCGGTAAAAACGACCACGTGCTAGATAAATGGTGGATGTAGTTTGCGACGAATTTGTGAGTGTGAGATCTGCAATCCGTCGAAAAGTTCACCAGCTCTTTGTTAACAATGAACCAATACCTTAAACAAAGTGCTGTTGGTAGTTAACTCTGATCCCGATCTTCCAGATTTAAAACGAACTTCCCTCCACAAGCTGCTTCTGGAGACTGGTTTCGAGATTGTGAGCAGGAAATGAAAAAGTGTCATTGTGGACAGAGATGACGTAAGTAGCAGTTAATTTCCATGTGCTACATGTTATTTTAATCACGTAAATATGTCCTTTAGTAGTGTAAAATGCATATTATACCTACGCGTTGCGATAGGTAACCGTGTTGCGTCATTGTGAAAGCACGTGGCCGCGGAGTGATACAAACCGGTGCTTTGTTTATATCTCCTCTAATCTCTTGATGAACAGAGTATAGACATAGGAACGGTCACCCAAACTCACCCATCTTAAACCGGAGCACGGCTACGAACAACCAGAGTGAGGGAGAAGATAGAAATACTAGGAGCACCCATGAAAGGGGGAGAGGGGCACACCATTTCCCACAACCACATAATCATGGCGAGAGGATGGAGAACACTAGACAGCGGTACCACGACACAATACCGAGGGGTGAATCGAGATACAGAATGCATAGATATGATCGGGGGAGACCAGGAGACCGTACCCATCAAGTGAAACACATACGATTCTGTAGGGAATACTTCGACAACCAAAGACCGTCATACAACAGAGGTTCACGCCAAAGGGGCAGAGACCAATGGTACACTGGCAACATAAGACAGCAGGAAGTAGATGAAAATGTGCCAAATAGGGCAGATGCTGCACAGAATACAGAAACAACAAACACCACCAACACTCAGGGAATTTACAACAACTAAGTTCGTCCCAACTGGCTGGATGACCAACAACACAAACCCTAAGCAATTTACAATTGACATCGACACCATGATGGCTACACAGAGAGAAAGATGGAACCACTGGTCATAACAAAACAGCTGGGTGACCACACGTATGAGCTACAGAATACAAATGGCAAGTTGGTAGGAAGATACCATAAAAATAAATTAAAGCCATACAAAGAAAGGACCAAATAGCCTTTGCCAACAAATATGTAAGGCACGAATAGTAGAGATGATGGAAAATAACAATTTTTAATGGGTTACTTATAGAAAATTATGTTCAGATTAGAAATTACAACAAGAAAGAAAACCAACATAGTCATTGGCTATATCGACCACAAAGAGTATTGTGAACAAAGACAGTTGAGGACACTGATTGTCATCAAAGAAATGAATTATAGCGACGGAAAATAATGTGTTTTTGACATAAGGATGTCAGGGACAAAAATAAAAAGGAATCAATTATGATGACAAAGATATAACATTTCGACACAAAGATGTCGAGGGTGAATTGAGAAGAAAAATAATACAATTGCAGAATAATTATAAGTATAGAAGTTTTCTCTTATAGAAATAAGAGACAAAGAGGTGGCAATTAGTGAAGTAAGAAAAACCATAATCAGAAAAGCAATGCCCATGAATTAAGATGGATATAGCCAATGCTAAGCTCGAAGAAATGTTGAACCAAACAACAATGAATAATAACCCAATTAAAATAAAATGGTACCATTAGTAACATCAGAGTTTAAGAACCGACTCAATAACCTGCCTATACATAATAAACTTACAAGACAAAGAAGGCAAAGAACTGAATAAAATATTGCCATAAACATGATCATAATCATTAGCTCAAAATTTGTATCCTGTTTTTCTCTCCTCATAACAAAGAATACAAGTCAAAAACTACACAATAAACCATGATACACTTAAATTATATTTGTGTCAATGTCAAATGTACAATAACTGAGTATGTGTTATATAAGAACTGAATATGTATTGTATAATAATTGGATATGTTGTGTAATAACTAAATGTGTTGTACAATAACTGAATATGTATTGTATAATAACAGAACATATGTGGTATGATAACTGGATATATTGTACAATAACTGAATATGTATTGTATAATAACTGGATATGTTGTGTAATAACTAAATGTGTTGTACAAGAACTGAATATGTGTTGTACAATAACTGAATGTGTATTGTATAATAACTGAATATGTATTGTATAATAACTGAATATGTATTGTATAATAACTGGATATGTTGTGTAATAACTGAATGTGTTGTACAATAACTGAATATGTATTGTATAATAACTGAATATGTGATGTATAACAACTGAACATATATTGTGTAGTAATGGAATATGTGAAATTTATAAAGACATGCTGTATCATGCCAAAACAAAAGACAAAGACAAACAGCGAAGAAGACTGTAAAGAAAAGAAAAAAAATATTGTACAAAATGATTGAATCAGAGGAGTAGGGAGAAGTATTGTATTGTGTTTCAAGATTGTAAATATAGGTGACAACTTGAAAAACAAAACAAGGGGCATATGAGACAGAGTATTAGACCCCCAATAGAAAATCGTTCATGTAAATGTTTGTTAAAAGTGTATAAATATTAGAATTGTTTGTGTTCCATAATAAAAATAGGAGACGATAATTGGGATTACTTCCCTAACGAGAAAGAACTATGTGCGCGGATGAATACCGCGAATGAAAACAAAAATGGCGGTGTGTCGTGCCAAAGCGACGCCAAGAAACGATTCAGTAGCGTCTATATGTTCAAGGTGATAAGACGTGTTTTGGTAGCGTGTGAACATGGAACTTTCACCAAACTTTCTTCCAGCATAAATTCTACTAAATTAAAAAAGTGTGAAGGTTTTTGAGTATTTAATATGGTGCTGAGAGTGTAAAATATCGAAGTGTTAATAAATAAATAAATACATTGTGATAAAGAAACATTGATATATGCATTCCATCTGTTACCACGACCTTGTAGATAGAAAACGAGTCTCATAGCTCAGCCGATTTCAATAAAAACTGCACCACTGTTATCCTATTCGGCTCATATTTTGCACAAAATTTTATGCCTTCATACAGCTTTAGAATATCTTTAATGAATCTTTCACCTACCCCTTTCTTGTGCAGCTTCCACATTAATGCATCTCTATTTATCATATCAAACACCTTTTCAAAATATGTGAAAAATATGTATACCCTCCATCTCTTATTGCCTAGATACTTGTCTATTATGGTTTTTATTACAAACATATTATCTGTTGTTCGTTGCTCCCTCCTAAATCCTACCTGAAAGTTAGAAAACCTAGCCTCTAATTCTACCCATTCTTGCAGTCTGTCTGCCATTATTCCTGAATATATCTTACTCAGTACTGGTAACAAACTAATTGCTCTATAATTTTCTGGTCTATTCTTTCTGCTCTTTTGCTTATATATAGGCACTATCATACTAGTTTTCCATAACTCTGGTATCTCCTCACTTTCTCTAATTTTATTCAACACTCTTGTTATGACTTTTAAACCATCTTCTACTGTACTAAGCTCTTTCTAAACTTCTCCTGGAATCCCATCAAGCCCGTGTCTTGCCTTTCTTCAGTTTCCCTATTTGACGCCCAGCCTCCAACCTTGATATTTCCCCATCCAAATTATCATTTACTATTGATAAATTCCACCTGTCAACCAATTCCTTCTTCCTCAACTGTTCTTTCCCTAATAAGACTACAAAAATATTCCTTCCATCTATCAGATACAATATTACCCAATCGCTTTTAATTCTTATGTAATTTCTTCGAGTCCCATATCTTTTTTGAACCTTTATTCTCTATTGCACCCTTTAACTCGCTTTCTCTACTATTTTGCCATACTTGCTTAACTTCTAGTAAACATTTATACCCCCATTTACTTATTAAAGCTTTTTCCTGTCCTCCTCCTCCTTTGCCCTCCTTCATCTACTTAGCTCTTGTAATACAAGCTTCTTTACCTTTTCACACTCCAAGTCATACCACCTTCTATAACCTCTATTGTCCCTCAGGCCGCTCTTGTTACTAGTAAACCTAATAATTCCAGAGCCCTCTTATCTTCCCCCTCCAAAACTGCTTGTTCAACTCTTCATTTCACATTCTTCCCTACTTTTGAATTTAACTCTTGCTGGAAAGCCTCCCTTAATTCCTCCTTCCATTTATAGCTTTTCAAACATTTTAATTAACATTTATTATTTCTTGTTACTTTGTGTGAATTAGCATAATATTTATTGAATGTTTCGGCTATGAAACATTCAATAAATATTATGCTAGTTCACATAAAGTAACAAGAAATAATAAAAAAGGAACGCAAACAATTTAAGAAAGATTTGAAACAAGAAAGAGAATGTGATCCTAACACTCAATACAATATCTTTTATCAAAATTTTAATATACAAGAACTGAACATTGCAATTAATAATCTAAAAAAACAAAAAGTTTTTTTTTTTTTTTTTTTTTTTAATTAACGTCCTCCAACATTGTGTCATATCGGACGAATGAATGAATGAAATTGGTGAAATGATGCTCAAATGAGCCCGAGGTCCATGGAGCAACAAAAAGTCTCCTGGACCAGATCACATACATCCAGAGTTCATAAAAAACCTTGGAAAAACAGCAAAACAACTACTAAAACTCTACAATCTATCCTGGAACACCTCTGTACCAGCCGAATGGCGAAAATCAATAATTGTCCCACTCTTGAAGAAAGATAAAACAGCATCAGAAATAAAAAATTATAGACCAATAGCTCTTAGTAGCATAATAGCAAAAGTGATGGAAAGAATGGTGTCAAATAGGTTAAATTGGTTTCTAGAATCCCAAAATTTAATTTCCCCATGTCAAGCTGGATTCAGAGAGTTCCACTCTACAAATGAACAAGTCTTACTTCTCAGTCAAGAAATCAAAGACTCCTTCAATAGAAAAGAAGATAATTTATCAGTTTTTATTGATTTCCAAAGTGCGTATGATTCTATATGCAGAACAAAACTGCTAAAGAAAGTAAAAAATATAGGGATACAAGGTCCAATGTTTTCATGGCTATGTCATTTCCTAACATAACACTTTATTGCTACCAGATATGGAAGAAATATATCTAAATATAAACAAGTACACTGCGGCTTACCACAAGGCACAGTGCTCAGCACTACACTTTTTAATATATTTTATTAATGATCTGCCTTTAATATATTTTATTAATGATCTGCCACAACAAATACAACAATCAAGTGTGAAGTGTGCACTATTTGCTGATGACTTAGTAATGTGTACTTCAAAACCAAAAAACAAAAGTACAGAACTAGAAAAAACATTGCAACAATCCTTAAACAACCTACAAAAGTGGACCAAAGAAAATTTAATGACTGTTAATACAACAAAATCAAACTACCAAATCTTTTCACTAAAAGTTACATTTGATACCTAACTTACATGGACCAGACAAATAGAAAATGTAATACAAAGAGCAGAGAGGCGCCTTTCACTGTTAAAACGTCTAACAGGAATGAAGTGGGGATGTTCCAGAGCAACTCTTAACACAACATACAATGTATATATAAAGCCGTTATTTACTTACTGCAGCGAAGTTCTTGTAACAGCAAACACAAAAAAAATTCAAATCTTTCAAAACCAAAGTCTGAAACTAATTACAGGTGCTATCAAAACCACACCAATACCAGCTATGAAAATACTTACCAACCAATACGCCATTGAATATGAAATAGAAAAAGCGTTCTTATTCAATATGAAAAGTTGATCAGACTCCCATTCAATACATGGCACAAGAGAAATTTTACGCATACACTAAGGACTCAGGAGAGCTTTCTTTCCAAAATTCAAGAAATTAAGAAGAATGTATACCTTCCTAATTCAAAGGAAAACTTCATATCTAAAGTCAATCCGACACAAACATTAGACATGACATATTATTTACACCTGACAGAAGAAGTTAAGAAAAGTGATACTCCAACTAGTGCTCTAAAATTATTGGCATTAGAGACAATCCATACTAGATTTCCAGAACACGAATGGCTCCATATTTATACTGATGGATCATTGATATCAAACCGAGATGGAGCAGGGGCTGGAGTCACGTGTCACCTCTTTTCCTATTACAAATCTTTAAGTTATGGAACTACAAACTTTGATGGAGAGATTGAAGCAATTTGAATGGCCCTACAAAATCTTTTGTATAGAATCCCACATTTTCAGCAAGCAGTTATTCTCTCAGATTCCAGGGCGGCAATTATAGCAATTACTTCCAAGTTGTCACCAAAAAACCAAACAATTATAGAATGTTGGAAAATCCTTACCCATCTAACCGCACTTCAAAAACACCTAGTCTTCCAGTGGATACCAGCTCACTGTGGACTGAGTGGTAATGAGAAAGCTGATTTTCTTGCTAAAAAGGGTACCGGCAATGTGCAGAAATCTGTAGTTAATCTACCATTTTATGCAGCTAAAAGATAAGTTGACTCTGAATTCAAAAAAATTATTGCAAAATATTACTATGAAAAATCAAAAAATAAAAGATGGGAACTACCAAACATTCAAACAGTAATTCCTGAGTATCCTCGAAAAAACGGCAGTTGCAAACTTCAGGTTGATTACAGGACATGATTGTCTGGCAACGCATTTAAACAGAATTGGGATATATTCTTCACCACTCTGTCCTCTATGTGATCTGCAAGAGGAAATGGACCAAGACCACCTTGAAATATGCCCGGCTACTTCTAGCACCCCATCCATCAGCGAAAAATATTGGAGAGCAAGAGGATTAATGACTTCATTGTCAGAAATCCGGCATTAGCTAACAACACCAACATTTTAATTGAGCAAAACTCTGTATTTTCTGCACTACTATTTTAAATTAATATCTCTATTGTTACTGGGAAATGGCTACTACTAACCACCTCATTTATAACTTTAAAGTCCCTTATTCTTGTCTCCATTTTCCAATTACATAACAAATTAATCACTGATTGCTCTATTACACTTACAAATGTAAACTCACCCTCTTCATCCCTCCCCATAACTCTATTACATATCAGTAAGTTGTTTTGCTCACAATATTCTATCATCTTTCTCCCCTCTTTATTTATAACCTTATCTCTACTTTTCCTTGTCATCTTCTCCTCGTCCCATTTACCTTGAAATTCTTCCCCTCCTATTCTAACACTCTCCTCCCTAATTCTAGCATTGAAGTCTCCCATTAGTATAATCTCCATCTTGGGATATTTATTAGTTTCTGAGCTTATTTAGCAAATTAGCATCATGAAACTTAGATGTTTCTGGGATATTATACATCAGTCGTATTCCAAAATTAACGTGCTCCTCTTCTACTTGATTTACTCTTATCCATATAATTTGATTCCCTGTACATTCCAACGGCTCTTCTTCTATCAGTATCCTCCTATCTCTCTTTATAAATAGACCTCTGCCTTTCTCATTGTCTCGACTAACTTTCTTTGTCACACAATTAAATTCTTCAACATTAACACTGTCATCACTTTCCATCCAGGTCTCCACTACACCCGCTATATCCATTGATTTCACTATGCTTTGCATTTCACCAGTAATTAACTTATTTTTCATCCCCTCCACATTCCAACACATTTTAACTCCTTTCCCTATCTTTTCCATCTAAATCTTGCCAACCTTCCACTGCCTCACTCTTCTAGCTCATTATGCTCTTTAACTTGCAAAATGCTACCCTCATGTGTTGACACAATTCCTAACTCCCTTTGTCTTGAAACTTTCTCTACCTCCTTCAGATCCTTCACACCAACCACTACCATTTCCTTTTCAGTCTCCGTCTCTTGATTAGTTTTTTCCTCAGCTTATCATCCCCCTCCAATAGCACCAACACCACCACTTTCTCTTGACGTTCGCTCTCTTCCCAGGGTTGCCAGGTCTACTGATTTTGCAGGAGCTCTGCTTTTTTGCAGATCTACTGATCTACTGCTAAAAACTGAATGCATTTCAAAATTCTCTGCTTTTTAGCTATTTTCCATTTTTAAACACCCCTTTGTCTTGAAACTTTCTCTACTTCCTTCAGATCCTTCACACCAACCACTACCATTTCCTTTTCAGTCTCCGACTCTTGATTAGTTTTTTCCTCAGTTTATCATCCCCCTCCAACAGCACCAACACCACCACTTTCTCTTGACGTTCACTCTCTTCCCAGGGTTGCCAGGTCTACTGATTTTGCAGGAGATCTGCTTTTTTGCAGATCTGCTGATCTACTGCTAAAAACTGAATGCATTTCAAAATTCTCTGCTTTTTAGCTATTTTCCATTTTTAAACACTATTTTCCTTAACATCATATAATTAGCTCTTCCAAAAAGATTTTCAGGCAAGGCATTTCCCTCGTGTATAAAAACAAAAGATTAATATAATCACCTGTATACATAAACAGTATGCCACATCTGCCTTAAAAATTAAAATTATTTTGTTGTTTAACAACTCTATCAATTGCTAGGATCACATCAGCGCCGCTGGTGTGCTGGAATTTTGTTCTGCAGCAGTTCTTTTACATGCCAGTAAATCTACTGACATGGAGCTGTCGTTTTTAAGCACACTTAAGAACCATCGCTCTGGGCCGGATTTGAACCCGTGACCTTGGGATTAGTAGGCCAGCGTCTAACCAACTGAGCCACCCAGACCGACACCACATCTGCTGTTCCTGCATTGTAAACTATCCTTGACTGCTACATTAAACTTGAACATTTGAATTCTACTGAAATAGATAAAGTTGAACAGATATCTCTGACAAAATCATCCCTGCCTGACAAATATGTACAAGTTTTTAAATTATGCAGTGTGGATTTTTACATTGAGTCAGTTTGTGACATACTAAGTCGTTTTTCATTAAGTGATCCTGTTCTTACAATGTTGGAAGTGCTAGAACCAACTAAAGGTCAAACAGTTCAGCCAATTGGACCATTTACTTTTCGGTTTCCTAATTTTGTGAAAGCAGAAGAAATCCAACAAATAGATCCAGAATGAAGGCTATTGTGAAATACTGACATTGCATGTGGCAGTAATTCTACAGCGAAAGAATTTTGGAGCGATGATGATCACCATCACATTATCATCACCATCACCATCACATTATTATCATCACCATCATTATTAACCTTTTCACTGCTACGGGCGAGATATCTCGGGCATGGAAACGCATGCCAGCTGTGCTACGGGTGAGTTATCTCGGACGGAACTTTGAATGCCGGGCATTTGCAAGCTTTGATTCGTATGAGCGTTTGAACAACACAGATATGTAGTTTCAGCTGTTAGGAAGCATATGAACTACATTTCTGCTGTCACTCTGTACAGTAATGCCTTCTGCAGGAAAATATTTCAAGGGGGTGCAATGACACAGCAACATGCACTTCCGACCACTGCTTGTTCACGTGATTGGCGTGGCGTATTCAGGGCTTTCCAACTTAGTGAAAATGGCTTCTTCATGTGGTGCACGTTGTAACCTTAGCGATGTGGAAATGTTAAATGTTTTCGAGTCATTACCGTCAGATTTATCCGATATTTCGGAGTTTGCGGATATTGACAATGGCTTTGAAGTGATGGGAAATGGTGAAGACAGCAGTGGGGATGAAAATGAGCCACAGGCAATACTAACACAAGTGCTAAAATGAGCACGAAAGGACATTTCATTGTTCCAGTGGTGCTCTGGAAATTTTACTCCATGTGTGCATGACTTCAACCAGGACATTTCAGCCATTTCTGTGGATATAGGGGATAACTTCAGTGCATTACATTATTTCCAGCTCTATTTCTCCCCTCATTTTGTTGAGAATATTGCTTAGGAAACTAATAAATATTATAAGTTTCTCATTCAGAAAGAGGAGCCATCTCCCAGCTCTCGTCTACAGAACTGGAAGAATGTGACAAAGGAAGAATTGTATGTCTTTTTTGGTATTACTCTCCTTATGGCCAGGGTAAAAAAGTTAACAATTGCAGAAAGCTGGTCCAAACATCCTCTTCTTGCCACCCCACAGTTTACGAACTACATGTCTTGGGATAGATATCTTCTGATTTTGCGTGTGTTGCATTTCAGTGATAATGACAACCAAGTTCAGGGAGAAAGACTTCATAAACTGAAACCAGTAATAGATCACCTCCGAAATGTATTCAGTGAAGTGTTTACCCCCTTTCGTGACATTTGCATTGATGAGAGCCTTGTACTTTTCAAGGGACGCCTGCAATTTTTACAGTATATTCCATCCAAACGACACAGGTTTGAAATAAAACTGGTTGTGATGTGTGACTGTGAAACAGGATACGTTGTTGACTTCGTAGTATACACAGGAGAAACTACAGACATAATTCCAGACTGTGAATTTGGGGTTTCCGTAGCAGTAGTCCAGACATTCATAAATAAATATCTGTACAAAGGGCACTATGTTTGGCTGGATAACTGGTATTGCAGTCCTCTCCTTCATGATTGACTTCACAGGAATGGCACTAACGCTTGTGGTACAGTAAGGAAAAACAGGAAGGGAATGCCCAAGATGACTTCTAAATTGAAAAGAGGAGAAGTGGAATCTAGGCACATTAATAATCAGCTGGCATTGAGGTGGATGGATAGGCAAGAACTGTGTATGCTGACTACAATGCATACAACTGACATGAAGGAAACTGGAAAAGTGAGCAGGACTACAAACACACCAGTAAGAATACCACAATGTGTAATGGACTACAACAGGAACATGGGTGCAGTGGATAGATCAGATATGATTCTAAGTTCTCTTCACTGCCTTGGAAAGTCACTAAAATGGTACAGAAAATTCTTTTTTCACCTATTGGATATCGTAATACTAAATTCTCAGATGCTGTAGAATGTAAAAACTGGCAAGAACATCTCATTGGCTGAATTCCAAATTTCACTCATTACAGAAAGTTTTCAGAAATATTATACGTCAAGACCTACCACTACATCAGGAAGACCATCATCAGGTGACCAACCTCAATGGTTGACAGAAAGGCATTTTCCTTCTAGTGTACTACCCGCACCAAAGAAAGCAAATCCCATAAGGCATTGCTGTGCCTGCTCCAACACATCTTTAGGAGAGAAGAAGCGAAGGGAAAGCAGGTATATGTGTACCAAATGTGGTGTTGGCTTGTGTGTAACATCCTGTTTTGAAAAATATCACACACTTTTAAATTTCTGAGTTGCTGTGCAAAGAAGTGTGTAAGAAAATATGCAAATGTACTGCGTGAAATGCTTTTTTTCCAAACATTATTTTTCACATGTATTTTAAGTGTTCTTGTTTGGACAACCCTAAGTATGAAGCGAAGTGAAAAATGTGTAAGTGCAAATATACCAGGTGATTCAGCCGCGCCTTATTTTTTTGCAAGGTAGGCCACCCATCTAACGGCATGTGCGCCTTAGACCAGTTTTGCACTTACTAAAATGTATTGCTTAACGTTCTTAAAGAGAGGAATGCGCAAAATTGAGAGCAACAGCGGTTTAAGGGACAGAACGTACTCCTCACTAAGGTACACCTCAAAAACATACGACTCGTTTACTGAGAGCAAATTCTGGATTCCGACCGATTTTACAAACTTTTTATTAGAGTATACATAGCAATGTAATTCAGGAAACGCCTCGGAAAAAATGGCCCTATCATATGGGTACGCTAACAGCGTCAGCTAAAAAGAAAATGGTGGATTCTTGTACTTAGAGCAGGGATTGGCTGCCAAAAGTTACGAAAAATTTAGGGACACGCCTCATCCATCATGGACCCGTACAGTCAAAACGGACATATTAAATAAGTTTATTTACATTTTTGCGTGAACTACGCCTCGTGCATCTCAATATGCATAACACCTTTTGCCATTTAAGTAATATTAAAATTCCCAGTAAATGATTAAAACTGTCTTAAAAGGCTAAATCAAGCACGCAAACTTGCAAGGTGGCAATGGCCTAGCGCCAGACATGCAAGTCCTACTATTGAATGTAGTACGCACTTTCAGCTAAATCTCGAAATAGCTGAATAGTGTTATGACGGATACTCTGCGCTGAGCCCCAATGTCATAGGTTCGAGTCTCAGTAGTGTAAATATTTTTTTTTATGTTCATCAAAACTTGGAAACCGAATTCACAATAATCTAATTATAAAGTCCCTGAGGGTTTAGGGCATGATTTAAATCGTTTTTGGTTGTCTGCATTTTGTAATTGAACAGGTGTAATGACTTCTGCGCCATTGGACTGGCATGATGTACTGTGTTGTGAATGCCGACCCCTGCATTCTCCACACATATGCTGTCGCACAATATTTTGTGCCAGTCTTTCATTATGTATTCGACAGACGAGTATGTAGATATGCTTTTGATCTACGGAGAAGTAAGAACAAATACACCAGAGAAAATATCTCGGGAGAGATATCCGAATAGACGACAACCAGCTTCCGGAATGTTGAAAGGCGTCTGCGTGTAACAGCGTCACTTGCAAGAATGCCTCCTCATAGACATGCACCAGCAACATTGGGTGTTGATGCAGAAGCAGTTTTGAATGCCACCCAGAACAATCCGCATACTAGTACACGGTCAGTTGCTCAGGAGGTGAACATCAGCCAGTCTTCTGTAGTGCGAATATTGAACACTAATAAGTTCCATTCTTATGGTTTGCACCTACACCAAGCACTTCACGGGAGAGATTTCGAAGCTCGAGTGATCTTTTGTGAATGGTTGCTGGAGCGAGTAGCAAGTGATGTGGGATTTGCATCCAGGATATTGTTTTCTGACGTATCAAGATTCCACAACAATGGAACTGGAAATCGTCACAATATGCGCTATTGGAGGGTTGATAATCCTTATTGGGTAAGGGAGGCAGCATTCTAAGAGCAGTGGGGTGTAAATGTCTGTTGTGGAATCTTAGGAGACTACCTTGTTGAACCATTATTCTTCAAGGGGAATGTAACAGGAGCACGCTACCTGGAATTCCTCTGTAGCTCACCCCTTATTACTAGGGAATGTACCACTGCAGGAGCGAATGACGATGTGGTTTCAACACAACGGCACTCCTCCGTATCGGTCGAGGATCGTCTGCAATCATTTGAATGCTGCACATCCTGGTCATTGGATAGGAAGACAAGGACCAGTCCCCTGGTCTGCCAGATCACCTGATCTAACACCCCTTGACTTCTTTCTCTGGGGTTATTTAAAAGAACGCATTTATGCAGAGGAGCTGGACAATCCAGAAACCCTTCTTCAATGTATTACAGTAGCTTGTAGATCTGTTCAACCCTGTGTATATGTGATACTTATTTCAATTGCACCTACCTATAGATATGTTTAAACAACTACCTAATTGTAGTTCACCAATAAAGAAACATCAAACAATGCCATAAAACATAAATAAAAAAATAAAATGAATATAATAACCGTTTTCAGAATAATAATTTGTAAATTGTGAGGATTGCACAGTAAAAAAAAAAAAATTAGTTCATGCAAGTGATTCGAACCACCTTTACAGCAGACTGATAACTTTGGAGTCTTGCTCTCGTTCCAACTGAGCTACCTAGTAACGTGTGAGGTAAGCATTCCGTTTAAGATGTAATACTCGCTGGTTCCAGTGAACATTTGCAGAAGCGCAAACGTCAGCTGTCTAATTACAAATATATTAAAAGCCGATGTGATAACATCTATATTAGCACTAGTTTCATCAAGTGTTGAACATCCATGTTAAATACGCGGGTAGAACCTAGTAATGGGGTCGATGTTTTCATGATGGAGTATAAAATGCGGATTGCATAAAACTCGAGAGTAAGGGGCAGCTGACTTACCTGGTATAATCAATATTTTTATTTTGCAAGTAACAAACCAGTGCATTGATGTTACATAATGCCAGACAGAAAAATGTATACTAGTGACCTCTTGTGGACAACCCTGTGTTGCGAGTGTTGCATATGTTTCCCAGCATACAATTTAAAAACGACAATTATTACAATGTGGATTGTCTAGGACAGTCTACATCATCTGTGGTGAGTTTCTATGTCATTTACAATTGTTTTGCATGACATTATAGGTATTCTTCAAATGTTTATTTTTTCTGAAAATAACTTAACATGGAGGTGTTTACCCAGGTAATGATGTCAGCAGTGAAAAGGTTAATGTAATAAATATGCATATACTAAGCAAAATTGCTGGTTACAAAATCTGCTGTTTTCTCCTGCTTTATTCAAATCAGATCTTCTGCTTTTACATTGGCGCACATGGCAACACTGTCTCTTCCTCTTGTACTACCATCTTGTTGATCACTTCCCACTGCTATCTTCCCTCCTTCTTCCTCTCTTGGTCGTGTGTCATTTATTCTACCCTCTCCCTCCTCGTTCCTTCCTTCCTTGATTGGTCATGTGTCTTGTTGTCTCTTTTCCATAGAATAATGTTGCTGCTGCATTGTATCTTTTTGGTCATGCTGTTCATCCTGCTCGTAGCCATCTGCATCTGGTTCACGAACACGTGTGTTACTTCTTGCACTTATATTCTCTCCCCTTCAACATAAAGCTGACTAGCTGTTAAATAAGCTACTTTTTCCTCTTCTTTAGCCTCCTTCATCTTAGGTAGAAGCTCTCTTCTTATCTTCAATTCTTCTTCCCTATAATCTTAATTGATATAAATGTTTGTTCCTTTTAGTTTCCTTGAGTTATGCATATTTTCCATTTTTTCTCCACAGTCGCTATTTTCACTACTATTGGTGTAGGCTTTCTCTCCCTTCTACCAATCCTGTGTACATCCACAATTTATTAAGTGTATAGTACACCCATGGAAAAAATGATTGAGTGCATTAGGAGAGCAGAATATTTTCAAGTCCCATGTCATGTTGCAGCATGATTTACATAAGTTGATATTTCCAACATGCAGCCAAGTTTATTGATAGTCTCTGTTCGATATGTTATCGTCTGTCAAACACACAAACAGCCTGTCTTGAATCACCACTCACATTTGTATACATACTCACAAATAAAAGTGTGAGTGGTAATTCAAGACAAATCCTATTTGTGTGTCTGACAGACAATAGCATATTGAACAGAGACTATCAATAAACTCAGTCGCATGTTAAAAATATAGACTATACAAACCACACTCTCATGCAGTGGGAAGAGCTCATGGTCCAAATGATTGGGATCAAAGCTGCTGGAAAACTACTATTTAACAACAGTATAATCAAAAATATTTCTCTCAAACCAGAGATAGTGGACCCTGCCTAATGAGCTGGTAGTGAATTTTGGTGGAAGCTTGAGTACCCAGGCTGAAACAAATGCATTCAAGTCCACCCCGGCTATTAGGAGTGAATCTCATTACACATCATAGTTCAATATCCACCAACCTCCACTGAGGTAAGACAGTGGCTCATCTGGATCTATGGAGCACTTGGGAGCTTCTTGGCAAGATGTAACTTACACTTTTTTCTTGGGTGCTGGGATCATACCATAAATTTCTGTAATAATTAATCCAGTTTTTTTTTGGGTATAATACTGACATTAATTTTGTCTTTTACCTCCATCTATATTTTTTAAATATTTTCAATCCTTGCCTTTGTACCCTGTAATATCACATTCTAAGGATTTAACAAACTTATCCCAATCATCTTTCCTATATTTTCTAGATAATTTGCAGACCTGGACTCTTGAGTTTGTTATATTCTATGTAGTGTTATCTTTTTTAGTTTGTAAATACACTTTATAGACTTGTTTTCCTTTGTTCAGTACTTTCCTTTAATTCTGGATTCCAAGTTCACAATCTCTTTATTTTTTATTTATTTATTTTTTTTTTGATATCCAAGACTTTAAAATACTGCTTCCATCATTGCTTGTTTTAAGTTTATCCAATCCTCCTTAATGTTGCCCGTGGTCGGTTTTAGTTTAATTTTTAATCTGGTTTGAAACAATATTTGTGTACTTTGATCTTCGTAAATATATATAAGAATGTAATAAATGCTGACTTACGCAACAATTGTAGTAATAATATTGATGATCATCAGGAAAGTGACATTACAGACTCACTTAATCCAAATACACACAGTCAGAATCACACTTGTTACATGAGCTATTTATTTCATGATTTAACTCCGCCTTCTTTCAATGAGGAATCTGGTGATAATCCTATAGGATTTTCTCTGGGAACTCAAAAGACTGCTGCAGAATAAAGAGAATTCTGAACAAATTTAGGATGATTGTTAAACGTTAGTTGAAGAAAAATGCTTTGGAGTGGCTGAGGTTAACCCTAGCAACATATGAGATTTGCAGCATGTTTAGGAGCTTATTTATAAGCATATTTTGGAAACCTGGATGTCAGAAGACGGTTGAACTTGAACTAGCAGCTGGATGTTAAGAAGCCCAACATGGAATTAACAATGACTGAGTACTTGCAAACTACACGTGCAAACAAAAGTAAATTGGTTAACCCCAGACATCAGAACAAGAATTTATAAATACCCTAATATGACACTGCCACAAATTAGAAATCATCTAACTGTAGCAAAATCTATAGATTTCTCTGATATGATTGAATTATTGACAGAATTTGAAGGACTAATAGCTCCCCAGAGACAACTTTAAATCCATGTCACTATATTGGCCCACATGTGGAAAGAGAACAAAATAACAGTCAAAGGTCACAACAAGAACATCACAGAAGCAACAAGACACAAAATTTGTGACAAACTCAAGTGAGAGGCAAGATTAAGTTACCGGCATAGATGACATGCCAAACAAAAAATTTGAAACAAGATCTAATTATAACTATAATCTAATTATAACAGTAACACACCACAAAACTGATGAAATCCACAGTACAGTCAACAAAGAAACGATTATCATATTAACTTCACTAGATGGCATGGAAGAGGCAACCAATTAAATTGTTTAAGATTCTATAGGGATTATATTCCAAGAGGAGACAGGAACATTGATAGAAGAAACTTTGGCACACACAATTATCCACCACACAGACCACCAAATCCTAGGTTCGATGAGGGGAACAGCGACTGTGACACTGACAATAATTTCATGAGAGTGTGAAGTCAGGGAACTAAAATTGGTGCCAGTCCTGTAACAAGTACCAACCCAACCCATGAAAATCCGGTAAACTAATCATCAAATCGTTTTATGCTCTGGAAGGTGTTTTGGTGACACAGACAGAGTAAATGCTTGGACAGGCAAGTGAATGACCAGGAAGTTATTCCACTTTGCTGTAATAAGAAACTAATTAACCTACCACAAATTGTAGTAAAGGTATGGGGCCATAGTTAAACAGTACTACTAACCACTGGGACTAGCATGTCTGTAATTTGCAAATAACTTTTTCAAGAACTGTTGACACTCCACCAAATTGAGTATTTAAATGTCAATAATGTATACTGTAGCGCAGCTGTAGGAAAGAAGAAAAATGTTAAATACCAGGCATTAATCGAGGCATGCATAGATTATTGGGAATTTGATTTCGCTGCATTGGTAATACATGTAGTGAGAGAATCATTGGGAATAACTTACTGTATAGCTGGCAGGCAACAATAAATTTTGAATTACAGAAGTTTAGGGTTAATGAAAGAGGAAATCTAAGAATAAAGTTGCAGAAGATGTAGCAGAAACAGGATTATATATGTATATATGGAAAAGAAGTTTAAAATGCTACTATGCAAAAAGGTATAACTTAAATCCAATGCAAAAGGACCAGCTGAGGGCATGCTTACTGCAGAATACAGAAGTCTTTAGTTCCAAACCCGGACTATGTAATAAATATACACACATTTTTAAAGTCAACAATACTACCCTGTATAGACACAAAAACCAGCCACTACCAAACAATATTAATCATAGAGCAACTGAGGTTATAGGGCAGATGCTGAAAGACAACATTATTGCAATTTCATACAGTTTACCCCCATCCAATGTGCTGGGTACACAATTCCAATGGCTCCTTAAGAATGACTATTGATGTGAGGAAAATAAATTCCTTGACACAACTTATCACTTTAGACTGCAGGGACTTGACAAAGTTTTGACAGATTTGAGACATGAGAGATATTTTTCAAAACTTGTTCTAATATTGACATATTCGCAAATCTCACTAGATAAATCTGCCATTAAGTATACAGGATTCAATTTCACTGGGAAAATTTGCCAATTCAAAACTTGTGGATTATGTCTATCGACTAGCAGAAGTGCACTGTTCTGAGCTATCCACAGCATCTTTGGTGACACAATAGAAAATGTCGCATTGCAATATATTGACAACTATATGATCTACAACAATAATTTCGATAAACACGTAGAACACTTGGACTACATTTTCTCAAAATTCTGTGAGAATGACATGACATGGCTAAATTACAATTCTTCACTAAGGAAATATACTTCTTGGAGCACATTATAACAGAAGCAGGAATGACTCCAAACACTACACATATTAAGGCAATACAGGCAATCCCTCCTAAAAATGACAAAAAAAAAAAAAAAAAAGTTAAGAGTGAGTGAGTGAATGCGGTTTAAGGCCCGTCGACAGCGAGGTCATTTGGGTCCTAAGTCAAACCTTAAAATCTAAAAACACAAACTCACAGCGTTAAATTCACCAAAGCTAAAAAGGAGGGTTAAAAGGCTAAAAAGTTAAAATGAAATAAACATGAAAGAAAATGTTAAAAGACCATAAAATAAAGCTTAAAAAGTGAAAAACCACCTATAAGGAACAGATAAGTCATACTTGCTTATCGAAACCAATTTCGGTGACGAACCGCAGAGCTTTGGCTTGACAGGAAGCTGACGTGGGAGCACCATATTTGACAACTTCGTGCTTCCTGCGATCGGTCTCTTCGGGTACTCCGCGTTTTATCTGGAGTATCTTGGGGTCATCGCCCAAAATTGAGGCAAGTGTAGACCCCAGACCACGAGCGTATCGCTGACAATCAATTAGAACATGAGCAACGAACAGTTTAACGTTGCAAGTCGGACAGACAGGCGCCGGGTCTCCACGCTAAAGATAGCCGTGCGTGGTTCGTGTACGACCTATCCGCAGGCGGTTGAGAACTTCTGCCCGCCTGGAATCCCTGTAGGATGTCATCCAGGGTTGAACGCTGTCCTTACTTGCCCGTTGCTGTGTGCCAGCTAACGCCTCCCATGAGTGCTGCCAGACCGCAAAAAGATGCCGGCGAAAGTACCTTTGAGCATCTAGAGCAGGCAAAGTGTGTGTGGAAAACTCCGGCAAACGGAAGGCTGACTTGGCGGCCGCATCCGCTTTCTCATTGCCAGAAATGCTCACATGGCCTGGGGTTCATGTAGAAGCCAACTCGCATCAGCGACCGAGCAACTGTGAAATGGGTGTCTGTATTTTCACAACGAATGTTGGGGTGCCGATAATCTGTTGCAAGGCCTGAATAGCGCTCCGAGAGTCTGAGCAAACGATAAAATTGCCAGGAACTGAGTTAGCGATAAAAAGTAAAAAATAAAATATAGCAAACAGCTCGGCAGTATAAACTGAACTGTGGTCCGGAAGTCGGTACTGGTGAGCCTCGCCGTTATACACGAAACTGCATCCCGTATCACCACCCACCTGGGACAAGGTCATCTCTAAGTAACAGGCCTGGATATGCGATTCGTGACGTCACAACGCGAGGCCGACGTTCCAAGCATTTCATACGGAATAAACACGTGTTTTACAGCATTTCTGCGCTGGAGGAAGCGTGCATTCATTTATATTTTCACATTTCGTATTAAAAGTTAATATATGTAGAAAACATGCTTTGCATAGTTGTTAATGGCAGAGCATGCTTCTTACCTTCTCGATGCGAATATATCTCCAGTTTCTTTTTCTTTTTTTTTTTTTTTTTTGCCTGTAGATAATACCAAACTGTCTTGTTTAATAATGCAGTAGTTTTTCAAGAGGATGTTGGTTATTACTTTTATTATTTTCCTCGTCAAAATAGCACCCATTAACTCGCAATCACTAGCATTACAGTCAGCACCGATATTATTAATGTCACATGTCTCAGCACCTAAATGTAGAATGAAGTTTCTCTGGTTTTCTACTTTAAGAAATTCTTGTTCATATGTCTCAACAAATTTACTACTTTTTCGTGATCACCAAGCATTTTCACCTTCTCTGATAAATATTTTAAATGCAACAGTTTCTCTCAGGACTGAGGGGTTAAGAAAGTTGTCTGAGGTAATCAGGATGGGGTAAAGAAAGAACATTGGAATCACGTAACTGTCTGTAAGCTGCTGGGGGAGTGTATTTAATTTACTTTTGACTGACCAATTTTACCTGCTCTTCTAGGAATTTAGTTTTTAGATGTACTGTGGAATCTTCATTCATGTCCTAACATTCCTGTAAAATGTTGGCGGCCTGAAGTAGTTTATGTTCTGTTTGTTCACTTGCTATTGTGAACCAAAAGAGCATCAAATTTAGACCATTTATCCAATATCATTTGTTTACCGAGAATCCATTTAAACTTACTATTGGGTATTACAATTTTACCCTATAGAACCTAAATAATATGGGAATTAATTTTTAATGCTGCTACAATTTTAGGAATTTCTTCAGTATCAATTTTCACAAAAATTACATCGTTTTCTTTTATGATGATGGTGAATCCGTCTAATTTCATGTCACTAATTATATTTTTAAAGCTCTGAAAACCAACAATTTTGTCATCTTTGAGCCATTTACGAAATGCTGCTGCATCCCTTTCCAACATTTCCTCTGTTCTTTCTTCTGGATCCCTATGTTTGGGTGCTGGTTCACATGGGCGTCGCGAAAGGGGGGGGGGCAAGGGGCACCCCCCCTCCGTGTAAGTTGGTCAACTTAATGTGCAATCAATTACTGACTATTAAACTACTATTTTAATTTTAATGTAAAGATCAATTTTTATTTAGCACAAATTAATATGGTTATATGTAACAAGTATTATAAATCTTGACAGTAAAATAATGAATTAATATTATCTGATTGCAAATTTCAAACATGTGCCCCCCCCCCCTGGAAAAATGTCTGCCGACGCTCATGCTGGTTCGGAAGTCAGGTAGGATGGTAAATTATAGGAAACAGCGGAGGGGCTTGGATTTTCAGTAAGTTTAGTAGTTGTTCTGGGTACTACAAAACGCTTCCATCATTTCGCGTAGCAGTAAATTCCTTCACTATGTGCAGTTCAGAAACATGTTTAATACATACCACACCTTGTTCATAATTATCCCTGTGAATATCACGTACCCACTGCTCTCTCCTGTGTGGATCCTTTGGAAACAAAACACTGTCACATACTTTTCTACACTTGTTTTATAGTTTGAGGTATACCCGGCACACAACACTTCCTAGGCATTTTGTATTAAAAACTACACCACTTTGTAATTCGATTTTTCGTTCACTTAATTGTTTACTGACACGTTGTAAGACACAAGCAACTTCTTAGCATTCCAACCCCGTACTGTGTTGCATTCCCGCAATAAACAAATAGGTGATAAACATAAGCCTCCCGTGGTAAGCCTCCCGTGATGACGTCATTAACGTAATCTCTTTCCGTCCTAGGCCTGTTTAGATAAAGATGGCCTTGCGTAAGTCCGGTGAAGGCCCAGAAGTTCGGTGATAGTTGGCAATACACCGATTGTGGGGTAGCTATCTTAGCATAGCCTGAAAGCTCCAGGTCGAATCGAGCACGCTGGAGTAGCCAAGGAGCAGAGCGACCCTGAGAAAACCGCTCCACAGCAGGCATGCGGAGGTCGTGTTGGCCAAGTAGTTCGCGGAAACGAATACCGCTTGGGTGGGAGATAGTCCTGTTGCGCATATAAAGCTGAGCGAGATCGGAACGCAAGATCGGAACGCAAGATGGGTGACCCGGATGGACTGCCAACTTTGCAACACACGCACATAGTAAAATTGAGCGGCAGACCGACAGTCCGACAGTGGTGGTTCTCCAGACTCAGCATACACTCGACTCTACTGGTGCGGAATGCCCCAGTAGCAAGACGGATACCAGTATTATGAATAGTGTCTAAAAGGCTAAGTTTAGGGGGGACGCCGCGCCGTAAATAAAACTACCGTAGTCTAGCTTGGACTGCACCAGTGACCGATACAAGCGTAACATTACTGTACGATCATCGCCCCAAGATACTTCAGATAAAACGCTGAGTACCCGAAGAGACCGATCTCAGGAAGCACGAAGTTGGCGAATATGGTGCTCCCACGTTAGCTTCCTGTCAAGAAAAAGGCCAAGGAACGTGAGGTGCGGAACAAACGGTGGACGTGTGCCACGCAAATGAAGATCAGGAGGAGGGTGTACACCGCGAAGGCGATGAAAGTGTATACACTTGTTTTTTTCGTAGGTGAGAACTGAAAGCCGGCGCAAAGGGCCCAGTCAGCGATTGATGTTATGGTGAGCTGCAGTTGACGCTAAATGTGCTCAAGATTATAAGAGAGATAGTAAATTGCAAAGTCGTCAACCACAGTGACATCGGAATTCCGCTACGAACAACACTAGTGATGTCGTTAGTAGCTACGACGAAAAGCGTGACACTCAAAATCGACCCCTGGGGCACACCATTTTCCTGGATCTTCTCCTCGGACAGCGTGTTACCAATGCGGACACAAAAGCGGTGAAGTTGTAAGAAGTTTAAAATAAATATCGTTAAATGACCGCGTAAACCGTAACCATGGAGCGTACGGAGAATTCCATAACGCCAGGTGCTGTCAGAGGCCTTCTCCAAGTAAAAGAAGACACCCGGACATGCTGCTTCAGCAGAAAGGCATTTTGGATGTAAGCCTCCAAGCGTGCCAGATGGTCGACACTAGAGTAATGGCGATGGAAACCGCACTGAACATTACTCAGCAGGCTATGCGTCTCTAACCACCACACTAAACGAGTGTTAATCATCCGTTCCAAGTTCTTACAAACGACACTCGTTAGGCAAATACGAGGGCTGATCAACAAAGACAGACTGATTTTTTTTTTTCACATATGTTTATTACTCCAGTTCAATGTTTACATGATCTTTTTCAAAGTAGTCTCCTCCTACTTCAATGCACTTTTTATAGCGTCTCTGCCAGTCCTTAAACACGTGCTGGAGAACATTCTTTGCCAGGTCCTTGAGAATCGCCTCATTTTTCTTGAGCACTGCTTCAGAGTTCTCAAATCGAATACCCCTAAGCTTTGCCTATAGTGATGGGAATAAAAAAAAAGTCGCAGGGTGCAAGATCGGGGCTATAAGGTGGATGTGGTACACAGGTAATGTTGAATCGAGCCAGAAACTGCATGACTTGATTTGCGACGTGAGGCCGTGCATTGTAATGTTGAAGGCGCCACCCAGTCCGAGAAAGCTCTGGTCGTTTGTTTGCAATGTGCTTCCTCAGTGTAGCCAATACTGACATGTAGTATGCTGCTGTAACAATAGTGTGAGGGGGAACTGCATGCTGGTAAATCACTCCATTACAGTAAAAAAATGTGATCACCATCACTTTCCCTGCAGATGGAACAACTTTTGCCTGTTTTGGTGTTGGAGAACCTGGTGATTTTCACACTGTGCTGGCTTGTTTTCCTTCAGGATCATAATGATGCAGCCATGACTCATCACCAGTGATAATCGATTTAAAAAATGCATCCGCTCCATCAGCAAACAGACGCAGCACCCCACGGCTTGTCTCCATTCGCACAGCCTTTTGTTCAGGAATCAACAGACGTGGCACCCAACGAGCACGAACTCGGGTCATATGGAGATGGTCATGCATAATTGTAAACACACTGCCATATTAAATTCTCAACACTTCACTGAGGTTACGTAATGTTATACGCCGATCCTCTTGAACAATCACAGCAGCTGTGTTGATGTTGACTTCAGTCACTACAGATGCCGAAACACCAGGCCCACCTTGCTTAACACTGACAAGTCGGCCTTCTTTGAAGTCCTTGAACCACCCAAACACTGTTGCACGAGGTAGTGCACCTTCTGTACGCTTGCTTCAGCTTTTCATAAGTTTCGGTGGCTGTATAATTTAAACGAAAACAGAATTTGATTGCGCTGTACTGCTCCTCTCGCGTCACCTCCATTGTCTGGTATGCGAAATACACGTAGGGTCTACCGACATTATACATAAAAACCCGCTCTTTTCAAATATTTATGTTACAGATACGAAACTATCACGGAAGCTACGGGAAAAAACAGTCTCAGTCTTTGTTGAGCAGCTCTCGTAGAGCGGTAGTTAGAGGGAAGTGTCCGGTGTTTTCCGGGTCGAGGGATTGGGATGACAATACCCTCTCGCCAGGAAGACAGGAAAACCTGCTCACGCCAGATACGGTTAAAAATGCTCAGCAGGAAGGAGAAATACGCAGGTGGAAGATGAAGCAGCATTTATCGGTGGATGTCATCGGCACCAGGAGACGAGTCCTTTCGAGAGATAACGAATGCGCCAGCTCCGCTTCTGTAAAAGGTGGGTTGTACGGTTCGTTACAGTCACTACTAAAATCGAGAGTCATCCGCTCCGCAGATTCCTTGTAAGATATAAAAGCGCTGTCGTAACTATCTGTTTGGCTAGTAGCAGCAAACGAAGTAGGAAGGGCGTCGGCAATATCCTGCTCGGCGGTATAAGTGGAACCCTGTACGGCAAGACCGGGAATTATCGTCCAGCGACACTTGTACATACGCCGAACAGCAGCCCATACCGTTTGTGTCGAGGTGCGACGGGTAAGGGAAGAGACATAAGTTTCCCAAGATCTACGTTTGGCATTGCGAAGCACGTGACGGGCTTTTAACACGAGCCCGTTTGAAGGAAATGAAGTTCTCTTCCGTTGGGTGTAGAGTGAATAAACGAAAGGGCACGCTTGCATGCTTGAATAGCCAAACGGCATTCCTCGGTCCACCAAGGCACTGGAACGTGTCGTGTATATGAACCACGAGGAATGCTGGAATCCGCTGCGAGCAGGATAGAACAAGTAAAATATGCAACCATGTCATCAACGCTGGGGAAAGCATCGTCCTTGAGATGAATGAGGGAACGAAAATTTCCCCAGTCAGCCTTGGAAATAATCCAGTGTGGATGTCGTGTTGGCACAGGATAACGACCGGAGAGATGAAGGTTAATGGGATAATGGTCACTACCAAATAGGCCGGAAAGCACCGACCAATTAAGAAACGGCACCAATGACGGGCTACAGAAACATAGGTCTAGCGCTGAGTATGTACCGTAGGAGATGATAAAGTAGGCACGCCAGTGTTTAACAGTGTTGGAGCCCCAGTGAGTGTGCTTGGCATTCAGATCGCCGAGAAAGATGGGTGGTGGCGGAATCTGTGCCAAGAGTCCGAAGATCGTTCTCATGTACGACACTGACGCGTGGCAGATAGACATTACAAACAGAGAAGCAGAGGCTCTGCAGCTGTACATGAACCGCTACAGCTTGTAGCGGTGTGTTAAGTGGTATGCTGGTGGCAGAGATGTTATGTGCCATCAGAATAGCAACACCACCGCTTACGCGCTTATCAGTTGCAGAGTCATGCCTAAATGCCGAGAAACTACGAAGTTCGAGAGCGTGATTAGGGTGCATACAGGTTTCTTGGAGACAGGCGATTGATGGAGAGCATTGAGAAACTAGATGCTGTATGTCCGGAAGACATGCCCGGAACCCATTAACGTTCCACTGGATTATTTCCATGGTGTAAAGGAAATCAGTGCATGGTCTTTATCTTTTTCTTTACCTTGGCACACTTAGGATGCGATTCTCCTTCCTCTGGCGACTCCTGTGATGTCCAGGAGTAGGAAGATCCCCTGCGGCTTGCGGAGCGAGAACGGGACTTCACTGAGGATGTGCGGCTACTCGCTCAAGGTTTGTGCCTGGAACGGTGTCTTTCTATAGGCATCATGGGAGCGGTAGTACTATGGACAGCTGCGGATATCGTCTGTGGTCGAACTGCTGATGGTGGAGAAACATGCCCGTCAGACGAATCGGTTTGCACTCCCACGGAAACCTGTGAGAGTGAACTGGGGCAAGTCTTTACAATAGTGTCCTGTTTTGGAACACCCTGGCAGACAGCTGCAGAAAACTTCATGGTGGTGGTAGGATGAAGTTCCTGGTATCTCTTCCGTGCATCTGTAAAGGTTATATGTTCCTTCACCCGAGCTCCTGGGTTGCCTTTTCCTCTAGAAAGCGAGGGCAATTGCATAAGTTTGACAGGTGAGATCAGCCACAGTTTATGCACATGCAGTCCGTTTCACACAGGGAGCCGTCATGAGCAGCACGACCACAGCGAGCACAAACTGATGAGCCGGTGCAACGTTGCTGCATGTGCCCGAACTTCTGGCATCTATAACACTGCATGGGGTTTGGGACATAGTGACGAATGGACACCTGTTCATACCTACATAATATGTACTGTGGGATTGTAGTGTATTCAAAAGTAAGAAAAAGCGTCCGCAGAGGAAACGGTTTATTGTCCTTCTGTCCTACTAAGCGGTATGCAGCAATAACATGCTGGTCAGACAGGCAGTTAATGATTTCCTCATTAGAGAGGCCATCCAAACTTGAAGTTTAAACTACACCGTGACAACTGTTGAAGGTTATATGTTTAGGAACCCAGGAGAGTCGCCTTCAGCAGTTTCGCAGCTTGGGCATCTTGACTGACCTCTCTTAACAAACTACCGTCCCTACATCTAGTGGCATTTTTCACTGGACCACAGATCCTGTCCAGTTCCTTTTTAATATAAAATGAGCTGAGGTTGGTCATTGTCATCTTGTCACTGGTTAGTCCCATAACCAAAAAAACGGGCTGTTGAGGAGGTTGAGCGCATAGGAGACATGATTGTAAGGTCCCCCATCCGGACCGTCAGCATCAGCCTGCCATCCAGGGGATAAAAAAAAAGACACCTACACTAAGCTCCCTCTTCAGACCCGACCTCAAGGAGTACATCAGAAAGAGTTACCCTCCACCTGTCACTACTTACACTAGTACCGATATGTGACCTGTTCACCAACGGCAGGCCTGACTTTATGCCCCTTCCACCGGTGGCTCCCCATTTTAGGCCACGCTGCCTCAATGGAGTCAGCGTGGATCCAGGGAAATTGTGATTAATTACATCGGGCCCCAGACAGTGGCAACACGTTGGGTCCCCCCATACACCCCAGCGACGCACGGCCGCTGAGATACTCATGGGGACCCAGCCTCTAAGGAGCTACGTGGGTGTACGTGACAATGGAACGGCTCTGCACCAAGTGTCGCATGAAAGGGGTAGTGAGGAGGGTCCACTCTACCTTCACGCCTGAGCCTCCGAAGAGCACACAAGTTGGAAGCTGCACTGAAACCGTGGGACAGGAACCATGGAGATAGGATAGATCCCTGTTGGTGAGACAGAAGTTCATAAAACTAGTGCTTAACCTATGTAAAAGCAATAAAACTAGAAGGGGAAGAGACTATAATTAAAGAATATGTGGCTCAAACCAACGCATATGAAAAGATGATAATGGCGGTTAGCGACTCAGGAACCTGGGTGCGTCAAGACCTATACCTACCGAAGTAGGCCCCTGGGGGAAACTCATAAGATTTATAGGTGTACTCCAATATGAAAGCAGATTCGTGATGAATTACACCAAAGAGCTAAGTCCTCTTAGGGAATTGCTTAAGAAAGATTTGGGATGGAAATGGACCAAGGAACATCAATGGGCCTTTCAAAATGTAAAAGAGGAATTTGAAAACACTATACTTTTAGGGAGACCTATACACAACATGCCCTACTACATCTACGCTGATGTCAGTGTATGGGCATATGCAAGTGTACCGACGCAATGAGATTCAGAGGGAAATAGCCATGTGATTGTAACAGCGTCTCAATCATAAGTAAAGTAGAATCCAACACTTGCATCACAGAGCAAGACATTTGAGCTATATATTTTGCATTGCAAAAATGTAGGAAATGCGTCTACAATGCCAAAATTATCATCTGAACCGACCATATCAGCTTATCGTTCATTAAGAAATGCAAGCTCACAAGTTCAAAAATATCCTGGTACATACATGAAATTACACCCTATGCTTCGAAATTAAAGATGTGCAGCATAAAGAAAATATGTTTAGCAACATGCTATCATGGCAGTTAACAGATAAAAACATAGATGGGGAGAAGTGACACAATGTATCATTTCCCCTATATAATAGTTTTAACCTCGTCCACTCTGCCACTCACTGGTTAGTTACCAAGCCATGCCTCCCTCTGTTATCTATCTACCTCAGAGAACCAGTGAGTCCCTCAAATTGTGCCATTGGCGGAATCATGTGACATAGCCACATAAAAAGACACTTCAAGTTTGAATGGGAACATAAGTATTTCTGTACTTTTCCTAGTAAAAATAAAACTTTGTGTTTGCTATGCCAAAAGAAAATGTACATTACGTAATCACAATCATGTTATCATATAACCAACACATTGTGTAATTAATGTTCTTCCACACAATAGCCATGTGTAGGACAGGATTTGAAAGGGTAGACAGAGACAAACCGGTAGATCCATGGCTCAAATCCCTGTCATGGCATTGAATTTTTCAGTCTCACTCTATCCGTTTCAATACATCATGTTTTTATTCGATTCTGCCACTGCACACCTTGAAACTTACCTTGTTTGTAAAGATGTGTGTCTGCGTAAACAGACAGAACCAAAAAAGACAGGTAACTTGCATTTGGTGATGCGGTAAGTGGAGAGGGTAAATACTCGATTGAGTGCTCATTTCGGAACACTATCCCATCTGCACAATGAGTTAAGATTAATGCAACTCAAAAAATAAGGACAATAGGAACCTGCTAACAAATTTAGAATCATTGCAATGCTACAAAACAATCCAATATTGAGAAAATTGAGACAGCACCAAAGGTACCATAGCCATGCACAGATTACACAGGCACCTTACAAAGGGATGGGAGATCATTGTACCAAAAGGATTGGAAAAGGAGGTACTTTCAACCTTTCATAAAAATGCAGCTCACCCAGATCATAAGGAGACTGCTAAGGCAATACAGAACAATTATATATCAAGTGGATGGACAAAAAGTTTAGAAAATTTGTCGCAACTTGTGAACTTAACCAAAAAGCAAAACCTATAAATATTAAATATGATTTTGAACCAAGGGCTGTAATAAGGGATGAGAAGAATGCAGTTAGTTGCAATAGAGTACATGGAGAGATGCCTGCAAGTCAGTGTAATTGTAAATATATATTTATAATGTTTGTAATTTTTTAAAATTCGTAAAAATGTACCCTATAAAGAGTATAAAAATGACGACCTGCGTGAGTAAGATTCTAAATGACTGGATCTCGATGTATGGACTGGTAAAGGCCATATTGTCAGACAGTGCCACTGTACATCAAAGCAAGGTATTTACCATGATGATGAGGGAAAATGACATCATGAAGATACAGAACTTCTCGGCTTAGTATCTGCAAGGTAACCCATGCAAAAGAGTTATCCAGAATCTTTGATTTTATTTTTGTATCGTATGTCATGCAAATCTTAGTGTGGTACAAATATTGTAAAACAATAGAAAACATTATAAATCACTCCATAAATCTACTGTTGGATTCTCACCTTATGAACTGATGACAGGAAAGCTACATGAATCGCTGGTGCTAAACTTTTCAACCACATTCAGGAAAATTAAGTGAAGAGGAAAGGCATGCTGAAGCATTCAACAGAATAGAACAGAAGACTGAGTAAAGAATAGAGAGACTTAAGAGAGGAAAACACAAATGTAATCCAAGAATAGGAGAAGTACTTGTAAAAAGTTTCTGCATATCAGATGCACAGAGAAAGATCTGTTGGAAGATGAGCCTAGTGTATAGAAGAGCATTCAAAATTACAAATCAGTTTGACGACACACCTTTGAGCTTCAAGGAGAAATTGGAAAGACGATAGGAAGATACCATAAGTTGTTTCTGAAATCTTATAAAGGACTAGACATACACTTGGACACTGTGTAACAAACTGAATATTTAAAAAATGTTATTTTGATTAATGTTAATATATATAAAACATACGTTATTATTGATATTCTCAAATTTGAATTACATATCTTCTGATGAGAGGCATTTCTGTCAGTATATTTGAGTTCATTTGTTTTAGTATCTCTCTGCAGTTACAACAATGTAGAAGAAAATTTTTTCTGACCTAGAAGTATCGCAGTGTTGAAAATACATAATTTATATCAAGAAGATTAAGAGTGTGTTAATATAAAGTAGAAACTGGGTGTTATTGGGAAAGCAGACATTATATTTAACCATAATTGAGTAATACTAACTGAAAGTTAATATTCATTTTGGAGTTCTCATTTGCTCAGGTGACCTCTTTTTGAAAACTGTGAAGACCCCGCAGACAGCAACATATTTAAAACTGCCTCAACTTATAACTAAAACTTAAGTTAGTCTGTAATTGAGTTTAGTGGTGAATTTGGCAGGGTTTAGTATCAAATACACACCACATTACCTGGTACATCCTCGTTTTAAAAATTTGTGGCAATTTATGGCTATCTTAAGCATCGTTGTTTTGCTTCCACTCAAGCAACGTCACATAATGTTGTTGACTTTTGATATTGACAGTAAAGTACTGAATAATTCCTTTTTTACTTCCAGGGATCGAGAAGAAGTTGTACAGTTGATAACACAGCTGTCATCCAATGACCCATTCCACAATACACCAGATCTGATGCTCAATGAAGACAGCAACAGCTTAGAGATAGAGAAACCCATTATTGACACGGGGCAGGTAACATCTGTTGCAGAGTCAAATGAAGAGGTCAAGAAAAATGGTATTAATAATTTTAATGTACCAGACCAGGAATCAGCAGAAGTTAAAAATGACCTATTGAACACTACAACAAATGAGAATCCTCTAGAAGAGTTGGAAAAACCTCTTGATAAAAATATCGAGTTACCAAGTGAAAATAATTTAGTGCAGTATTGTAATAAGGTAATAGAAAATCATTCAGACAAAGTGGCAGAAATTTTGATCAAGGACAAGGCTGAAGATGAGGAGTGTATGAATGTGGATTCAGTTAGACATTCTGAAATGGAAATAAAATCTGAGGGAAATAAAATTGGAACCTCTGAGGATGTGCATATTAATGATCCCTCTAAGGAGAAAACATCATTGGCTAATACATGCAGTGATTTAAGTGGAGCTGTAAGCATCAAAGCATCAAATAATGAACCTGATGTACAGGATCAAAAGTGTGCTGCCAAAAGCAATATATCGGAAGTACCCTGTGTAACTCAGGTGACTAAGTCGAAAGAGTTACTCTCGGAAACACTAAGTAAGCATTCAAGTAAAACAGATGAAAATGTCTGTAAAAAAAATGAACATAGCATCAGTGGTGTTACATCAGAAGAAAATAGAGCATTAAACTCACCTATAGAAACAGTATCACAAAATCTTGAAAGATTGAGTGAAAAAACATTACAAATACTTGCTGCAGGGAACACTAGCTCAGTGAAACAGTCTTGTAATACCAGTGGTGTTGAGATCAGGGAAAAACACCATGCAGAAGGAGCATCAATAGCACCAATGCACACACAAGACATGGAGGAGAAACGGTTTTTGAAGGACAGCATTTTACAAGCAGTGCATAAAACAGAAAGTAAAATACTTGCCATACAGCATAGCATTGGATTAGACTTTTGTCAGAAGAACCTATTTGGCTCTAAATTTGTTTCTGGGGAGAAAAATGAAAACAATGTTCCTTGTGAAGATGTTCAGGACTTAAGTAGGAAAAAAAGTGATGAACCTCGTGGAACAGTAAAAGCCGAAGAAAGTAAGAATACCATTGGGGAATCTGCCACAGATCTTAGTACAAGAAGACCTAGCATTTCTGTTAGGGACTTTGCCAAAATTAAAACTTGTGATAGGCCCCAGGGTTTTGCAAAATTGGAAAATGTGTTTGTTGATAAAGCAAACTTCAAAAATAACCTCTGTATACAACCATTGCAGAAAAGTGTCAAAAGTTATTCCATGGAAGGTCTAAAGCGTGTCCCTAAGGATGTGAGCCATGTTCATCAGGCCAAAAGATTGCGACCTGAAGATGAATTAACCACTACAGAATCTGCTGCGAAAATAGGAGTAGATTCTATTGATAATGTAGTGGGAGAAGCTATTGAGGAACCTTTAATGTTGATATGTGGTCATGGAGCAGGAAAAGACTGTAACATGGAAAATCCTGAAATAATTAAAAGGAGAGGCGAAGAAAAACTTCACTTTTTGAACATCACTGATTTTGGTAACCACAAAACAAAAGATGGTACAAACACAGAAAATAAGTATCCTGATGTCAGATACCAAACTGACATGGAAGGAGCACTTGGAATTTTCTCCAACAGAAATCTTATGTCTTCTGCATCATGCAGATTGGAAAAAGGCATTGTGAACAATCCAATGCCATTTATTGATGATGAATCAGATGTAGGGGAAGCTATTGAAGAAGAAGTTTTATTTATATTTGGTGAGGGTTATGGTAGTGACTGTGGTACTGGAAACACTGATAAAGAGGAGAAAGAAAAAGGAAACTTACAGGAAACGAAGAGTGACTCCAAATCCTCGAATCCAGATAGAAATGAAACAGAAGACAACCAAATATTTAAGAGAAGTATAAGCCAGGAAAACAATCTTAAAACTGTTGGTAAAATAATTTTAGAAAAAAATCAGAGAAGTCCAGAAAATCAGATTGTGGATTTTTCATGCAGTAAATTAGTCCTTACCAGTAAAGGAGATGCGGAAAGTGAATTAGCTAGCAATAAGGAGCATTGCCGAAATGTTGTGGCAACTTTAGAAGAATGTAAATTGTATATAACAAATAATGCAAAAACAATGGATGGAGAGGAAAATGAAAGTAGTATGGAAATTAATAGTACAGAACAGCTTATGTATGGTAAGACAGAAATAAGTAATGTAAGCAAAAGCTTAAGCACAAGTGAAAGTACAGAAGAAGAGTGTCCAACTTCTGCAGAGGCCCTTCAAAATACTCACATAAAACCAGATCTCTTAGAGCCGAGCAGTTTGTTGGATAAAATTGTTAATGTACATTCTAAAGAAGCAGTTTCTTATTTAGAAAAGAATTATGATGTATCAGTTACAGGACAGTTTGCTGCAGCAGAATTAACTAATACATTAAATTATCAAAAAAGGGAAAGAAACTCTGCTCATTCAGCACATCCTTTACCAAATGAGCCTTTGGATATATTAGTGCCTGAATCTAGCATCACGAACATGCCAAATGAAGCAGTGCACTTTTCTGAAAATAATACTGAAGGAATTTCCAAAGAAGATACTAAAAATGTGCTTCAGGTAAAAATGGATTTGTTACAACAGGATGAAAAAACAAGGAGTACGGTGCAGCTGAAAACTCCTGTAACTAAAAGCATTGATACCACAGAAGTTAGAAGTGCCATAGATGTTTCACATCCATTGGAACTTACTCAGGATATACTGAAAACAGTAGCTTCTGATACAGCTAGGTTGCAAACACAGACAGTTTCAACAATAAAAGAATCACCAGTCATTAACACATTTGAAAGCTTAAGCTCCCTGAAAATTGCTCCACATTTAGGACATGTTTGTGGTTCAGGTAGGAAGCAATTTCCATCAGAGATTTCCTTAGAATGTGCTAAAGAAGGTAATGCAACATTTCTTGAAGCACCATTGCCAGTTACCAAAAGGTTTTTGCAACATTCACCAAATATTTCAAAAGTAGTTGAAAATACAAACCTAAAATTTCAAGAACCGGGTAATGTTGATACTTCACAAACAAAAACGCCAAAACTTTGGAGCATAGAGACAATTTGTGCACCGGATTCAAAAACTAATGCTCCCACGAGGTCTTATAGTAATGATGCATCAGAAAATTCTCCTAGTAAAGTAGCAAACACAGTCTCCTTTTTGAACCCAGAGCCGACTGATGATGAAAGTAAATCTAAATATTCCCTTGGTGTTCAAATTATACAAAAGTCACATAATGAGAGTAATTCACCAAAGAAGTCTTCAAGGTGGGATGTTGGTAAACCCACAATTAGTATTTCCCCAGTTAGTGAAGTTGGCAAAACAATTAACAAAGTACAGGACAAAGCTAAGCCAACAGATGAAAAATGCTTTTACAGCCCTCAACTTACAACTGGTAAATCAGTAAGTAGTGTGTTTCCCCCACCTTTAGAAAATACCACTGAAGTGTTAGATCATGTAAGTTCAAATGTTGTCACTGAAGTTGTCAGTGCACTTCACCAAGAAAAAACTAGGCATTCTGTGCATTATAGCACATTCACTGATGAAAACAATCAAATCAAAGAGGGTGAAACTCTAAATGAAGTCACAGAAAAGAAAAGTGTAAAGGAGTTGCCCATAGGAAGGGATTCTGTAACTGATGTTAAAGACACTTCTCTAAGAAAAATGGATATTGTGCAGAAAGTTATTAAAAATTGTGAGGGCAATGTTGTGGATAAAGAATGCCTAAAAGCATCTCAAGAAAACTGTGATGATGTGGTTTCGATACAGGCCGAAGGGTATAATTCCATAAAAAAGGGGGAAAACATGGTTTTAGAGGTAGATAAAAGCTATGTGCAGTTACCCAATGTAAGCATGACTATAGAAAATGATTATGGAGAGAGTATGTTAAAGGCAAAATTAGAGGTCCAAACAAATGATTTTTCAAACAAGCAGGATAATATCTTAAAGGATAATGTAACTCTAAATGTAAGTACTTCAGTGGCCCTGGAAAATAAAGGTGTACAGCAGTTCCTCCCCTCAGGTTGCACAGAGATCATCAAAGAAAGTCAACTTTCTCAGGTGGAGATGGTATCATCAGTTTTAGGAAATGTTGAAGAAAGTGAAATTTTAAAAAGAGGAAGCAAGTCTGTAGGTAAAGTTCTTGAAAAAACTGATGCTAAGGCAAGCAGTAAGGCAGAATCTCATTTTGGTAAAAAGTCAATTGAATATGCAGTGAACAAGCTAGCAGAAAAGGCAATAAATGCTATAAATGTTGAAAAGAAGCTTTCTGCCTTAAATGATATCACAAGTAAAAAAAATCAGAGTAGTGAGGGTAGATCACATGGGAGTGTTCTAGAAACAACTGGCACTAAGACAGCTGAACAGTTTTTACAAAATGAAAGGTTTAAATATGGTACCACATTTGATACTAAAGATAATGCTCAAAGTGAGAAGCATAGTTTAACTATAGAAAAAGTAGCCTTTCCCAATGAATTCATGAACCCAAAAGACAAGAATGTGCCTCCAAGCTGTCAGTCAGTCAGTGATGAGCACTTGGTACTGGGAAGAAGAAACATTCTAAATCCAGAATCATTGGAAAAAGCAGATTCAGATACAAAAAGTACTTCTATTGACTTAAAAGGTCAGATATCTAAAGAAGTTCTGGTCACTAAGTCCTTAAGAACTCAATCAGGAGTCTCAGACAGTGCAGACGAAAGCATAAAACAAACTTTGTCCTCCAAAGACAATTCAAATGGGGGTCCAGTTGGCTGTATAGCAGATAACATTATTGAATCGCTGAATACAGTAAGGCATATTGCATCTAATCTAAATACTGATGATGAGGACATTTGTAAAAAAGATACTAATAATATTCAGAAATTGGTAGATAGTGTTAATGAACCCAATATATTAGAAGATATTTGTAAAATAAGTGACAGTGAAAATGTTACTCCTTCCACTGCAAATGTTAAGCATGCATCCTTGGTACCATTAGCCAATAAACATTTAAGAAAGTCAACAGTCAGTAACTTGGTATTATCAAAGGACAGTTCAGATATCACCAAACCGGAACAGGATACACAATTGGAAATCAAGGATGAAAGAACCATTGCAAGTGGTGACACCTCAGCTGCTTCTCCCATAAGCAGTGCGTCTACAGTTACAATAAAAGCTCATGTGAATCTCACCAAAGAAGTAAAAGACATGGGAGTCAGTGAATCTACAGTTGATTCAAGGAGCAGTGACTCATCTAAAGGGAAAGACAATACTAATCATCACCTAGTCAATTGTGAAGAAAGCATCCCACCTATGCATTTGTACCAACAGACTTCAAGCTCATCATCGGACAGTGCTTCAGGAAGAAACTTGAAACATTTAAGTACATCAGAAAGAAATGTTTCTAAAACAAATGTAAATAGTGAAAGTGTTGATCAGTTAGTTACACACTCAGCATTGCTTGAAGCTGATGTAACTGCAGATAATATGAAAGGTAGTGCATGCAAGCAGAAAAGTAAAGTTGTGCTAGAAGATGCACAAATTAAAAATAACGAAATTTCAAACAGTAGTGGAACACAGGAAACAAAATGTAATACAATTTCTAAGGAACCTAACAAAAATGAGAATTGTAACAGCAGTGATAAAGCAACTAATGATGAAAGGAGCAAAATGGTGAATACATCTTCTGAAAATTTGCTTTCGAAAGGTTCTAACAGAATTCAGGAAGTATTGAAAACAGAAATATCTCCAGCTGTTACAATGAAAGCTCCAATGATTCCAACAAGACCAGTTTCTTCTCTTATTTCAGGGAGGGGCATGCAGCAAGGTACAGGGCGAGGGCGTAGAAAATCTGTTGAGAATATTACTATGGGGATTATGATGAGCAAATTAGCTGGTAAAGGTGGTCTGGATTCTCAAACAAAATTCATAAGTCAATTATCATCTGACTGTATATCCCTAGATAGAGTTGGTGGTTTCCAAACTTCTGATGTTAAACTCTGCTTAGAAAAACAACAAAAAGCTGGTACAGTTATAGAAGATAAGAACAGTAATTTATGCAGATATTCAAGAGATAGATTAGAAACAACCTCTAACTCTATACAACCTACAGCAGCTACAAGTGGTACTGACAAACTGGATAAAGCCAGAACAGGCTTTATAACTGTAACTCCGATTGAGAAATTATTGGAAAAACCATCTTCAGAATTTCAGAATATAAAGGAATTAAAAAATGTCTCTGAGGTCAAATCTACTAATGTGAAAATACTTGGAGATATTATGGCAACCTCCTTGGTTAGTGAGAAATCAAAAACAAAACAGCCTAAAGCATGTGACTCAAAATTAACTGTAGTTCAGCCTGTGGACCAAACCTTAGCAGATGATGAAAAAACAAATAAAGGCTCGGTAAAAATAATGCAGTCTGCCCCTGATGGTGAAAAAACAGAGGTTGTAAAGCAGTTGAATGCTAAAAACCTTGAGCAGGATGCAGAAAAGTTTGGAAAAGCTTCAGCAGAAATTGTAGCACTAGAAGAAGGTTTAGGGCCTTTAATCGAATCATCAGAAAAACTTTTCAAAAATTTAGATGCCATCAACAGGAGTGTGAATAGTGCTCCAAATGAAAATGTTCCATATCCATCAATTGATAATAAGTCTCCTGAAGATAAAACTATCAAGCAAGGGTCTGGTTCATCAAGATCAAACCTTGAATCTACATCAAAGCATAAGAAAAACATTGAAAATAAAGAATTGCCAACAGCCAAAGACACAGTTTTTGGCACAAATATGGTATTCACGGCTACAAGCAACTCTGAGCCTCTCAATGCAGAAGAGCCTCTTAAGGAACCTAAACCAGAGTCACATGTTGAAATTGTTGCACATAAAAAGGATTCAGCAGAGAGGCTTTCTTCTAGTCCACAAAATGGTGAACAAAGTTGCAAGAAAGAAGAGCACAAGGATTTAGGTAGAGTTTCTGGTAATGTCCAAACAATTGCCTATGATTGTTCAACACAGTCACAGAAATCTCTATCTGATAATCAGAATAAACAGGACAGAAAGATTGGAAAGGAAATGAAAGAAGCCATCCAAATGGAAAAACAAAATTCTAGAGAAGTAACTGAACATTCCAACTCCAAAGAATTAGTTGACCAAAATCCTAGCTTACATAAAAACTTGGAAATGGTTGAAAATAGTACAGGAGAATCGAAAGTGTTAGACGCATGTACTAAAAACAAAGTTATTGGTTCTGCTCTGAAAACAGATAATTTTAGTTCTGAAGATTGTTTGAAAAACAAAACCATTCCTGTGCAGTCAGATACGTGCAAACAAGAAGAAAAGTGTAAGAAACAAGATGTGGAAAAAGAAAAGTGTAAGAAACAAGACGTGGAAAAAGAAAAGTCTAAGAAACAAGACATGGAAAAAGAAAAGTCTAAGAAACAAGACATCGAAAAAGAAAAGTCTAAGAAACAAGACATCGAAAAAGAAAAGTCTAAGAAACAAGACATGGAAAAAGAAAAGTCTAAGAAACAAGACATGGAAAAAGAAAAGTCTAAGAAACAGGACATGGAAAAAGAAAATTCTAAGAAGCAAGAAATGGAAAAAAAGAAGTCTAAGAAGCAAGACATGGAAGAAGAGAACTCTAAAAAAGAAGATATGGAAAAAGAGAACTCTAAAAAACAAGCTATGGAGGAAGAAAAGTCTGAGAAACAAGACATGGAGGTTTCAGAGAAAGAATCTGAATGCAACTTAGCGGAAGAAACAAAAAATGAAGCAGGGAATGACAGCAGTAAGACAGGTAAAACAACAGCTTCCAATGTTACTTTGCAGAACTTCTCTTTTGATTACACTCCAGCATCTACTTCCAAAAAAGATGTGGAGCATGTTGTTCAAGCAATTACACAGCATTCTGCTGAAAAATGTGAAAGAAGTAGAAGAGGGCGAAGGACAAGAGCAAGGAATCAATCAAACATAGCTCTTGTGCCATCAGAAATTGATGTAGATTCTTTAAAAAGTGATGATACAGTTATGCCTGTTGCAGATAAGGACCCTTTGGCTGTGACAGATGAAGATGTCACAATTTTACAGAGTTGTAACCCAAAGGGCAGGAGAACAAGATCCAGTACAGGACCAGAGAAAGAGAAATTTGAAGCTCTGGTAACAGATATATCAAAATCAAAGGGTAGAGTTTTGGGAAAAAAACAGAAGCATAACCTTAAGCTGGATAGCAAAGTTAACATGGAAGAAAAAAGCCGCAAACGAGGTCTGGAGCAAACTGAGATTGTTCAGAAAACAGGTGGTAAACGAATGAAGTTAAGAGGAAAACGTGTTACAGATAAGCAATTGCGAAGGAATGTTGAACAAAAGCTCTGCCAAAGAGCAATTAGTAGCAGTGATGAAGGTCAGATAAGCGAAGCTCCTGTGACATTTGAAGGTATTTCTACAGATGACTCACAGTGTGCAGTTTCAATAACCGAAGAAAGCATCTGCAGTCGTGGAAGAGGAAGTCAGCGAGGACGTGGTCGAGGAAGAGGCCGAGGACGTGGCAGAGGAGTAACGTCTGTTGGTTCACAAAATGCAACTGATAGCCCAGCTTTAAGTAGTGATGCACTCTCAGACATCAGCCGTACAGAAACACAAGCCAAAGACGACACAGTCAGCAAAACTGCACTGAAAAACTCTCCAAGGAAACGTGAGTACTTTTATCTTGTTGAAAAAGATAAGAACCCCATTAAAGTTTTAACTGTGCATGCTATGAATCACCAACAGGCTTTATGATTTTTAATTGTCATGTTATAATTTGTAATAACTGGTATTTCATAAAATAATACAGGTGTTGATGAACTACACTAAAATATTTTCAGAGAATATGGAGATGTCGTTAGTAATTTTGAGGTAGACTTATGGCCTTTTTGTTCACATTTCAAAGTTACAACTATAAGTTTCTAAAGTCCAAGTTCGTCACTGGTTTATGATATCAACCATTCGAGACTGCAATACACAAAAACAAAGGAATGTTTTATAGCGTACCCCTCTGGTGCAATGTTTATGTTATGACCTTTCGAGTAAAATGTTATAGTTTGAGTCTTTATTATTACTTTTTTTCTTTTCTTTTGAATGGAGGATGTTTATGCAATTTTGGTCTAGATTTTAAATTCTTGTTTAAATTTATGCATTTTTATTTCAACATACCAGTATAAATCATTACAATTCTTGGTAACAAAAAATTGAATCCTGCTTAAATCTTCTAAAAATAAAGACAAAATGTTCTGCAACAAATAAAGGTAAATATGTCCGTTTAGCAGAGGGGTAAGCAGATATGGTTCAATGACATGGCCTGAAATAATTTTGACCCATATGCTCATTGAAAGCGTCTGCTGATAACTCTTCTCCACAACAGTATGTTGATTCACATATTCCCACACTTGGCTGTTTCTTGAGTTAAAAACTAGGCCTCATCAGTAAACAATACTGATGAAAAGAATTCAGGCTGCTGGAGCAAAGTGCAGCTACAAAAGTTTACTCAATGGTCAAAGTTTTCCATTATTAGTGCTTGCACCTTTTGATGGTGAAGTTGCTCTTCGTGTATGGCTTGTCAAAGACTAACATGGTTATTGCCAAGTGCATGTATAATAGCACGTGGTAGTAGATGACTCTTCTGCTATTCTTTGCAGAACAATCTCTTTAAATTGCACTGTGTTTCCAGCTTGTGTAACACCTGTATCCCCCTGTTGATCTTAAGCTTCTACACACTCGCAAATGCCTCTTGTCGCCAGGATATCTCCTATCCTGTGTTTGGTGTCCGAACTAGCTCTAGCAAGAGGTCCTAATCTGCAGGGTATGCGTGTGTTGTGGTAGGAATGGAACCAAATGAAGAATTAACCAACATTTAACTTTATTTGCAAATTTCCAGATTTTTAGAGAACTGCCGATGATATTTTAAATAGAATGTAACTTTGTAACTTCAACTGCAACGTTATAATATTTGAACTTTGTCGCCCTATAGCAACTGCCGAATTATGTATACGCACTAGCTTACCTACAAATCCCAAAATTGCACGTGCGTTCTCTCGGCTCGATTCAAGACGAGTGTCTTGCATTGCATTTGTTTTTCGTGGGCGACATGAAGGAAGCGATTTCCATTGGTCAACTTTAGAGCATGTCATGGTAAGATACGAATCAGCCCGCGGAATCACTCTGGCTTCGTACAAGCAACAATTGTAACCTTATCACTCATTTAAATCTGCCTAGGCTTCCATTCTTGAGACTTTAACATATTCAGCTTTATTACGTCTTCCCTTTAACTATCGATTAGAATCTTCTTTTGTTTCTATTATCAATTACATATATTCACTTTATAATTTCGGTTTCAAATGCCCCCATAAACATTATTTTATTATTACATAATAAGTTAATGTTTATGTTCTGCCCAAATGATTAATTTTAGTGAATACCTATTCTCGTAGTCGGCAATTCTCTATCCACATACATTTTTTTTTACAAGCATTTTAAAATATACATTCCAAACAAGATTAAATTTTACTTAAATACCCTATTATTTACATTTTTTTTTTTTTTTTTTTTTTTTTTATCTTATCTTCAGAAGTTACACAATTTTACAAAAGTCCCTTGGTTTAGTATTTATGAGTTTCTTTATGCTCTTTCTCTTCTTGGTTTGCACAACACTTTCACTTAGTCACTATTATACTAAACTTAACTATATTTACAATATTTATACAATTTCTTGTTCTTGACAAGTACACAGTCATATCAATGATCTAACCATTATCTCTATTGTTTACTCTTAGATTTTCCTTGTTTTGAGAATTCCCTACCATCTGTTTTGTGATATTTATTGCATTGGCACGTTCATCAAACTGAGGAGAATTTCGACCTGACCTAGATCTATCATCATACTTGGGGGAACTGGGTCGATACTGGTGTTGAATATTTTCCCAATTTCTATTTCCCGAATAGTGTCCTTGGAATCTTTGCCTCCTGTTATCTCAATAACATCTGTTGGCACGGAAGTAATTAACTCGCACATTACATTCTCTTTGATCATGTTGTCTACCCCTAAAATTGTTTTCATATTGATTTCTATTCTGGTTTTCCCATAAATTGTCATTTCTGGGTATGGGACCAGGATATCTCTCGAATCTCATAATTCTGATTCGAGTTTGGGGTTGCCCCCTGCCCAAAAAAATTTTGGAAACCTCTTTTAACTCTATTGTGAGTTTTGTTTAGATCGATCTCCTGTTTGGCTTTGTTTCCCTCTAAAACTATTAATAGATCTATCATGGCTGCAATGATTGTGGGTTTTGCTATTATTAAGTAATGTTGGATAGTTTCAGGAAAATGCGTAGTGATTAGATTAATTAGTTCTGTTTCTCTCATGGGGGGATCTAACATCTTAGACTTGCGAGCAACATTCATAAAATAATTTACCATTGACTGGTTTTTCTTGGGATCGTATTTGCCATTACTTAATTCCAGTCGAATACTAGTTTGCCTACCGGCACCCCAGTATCGATTTAAAAACAAATCTACAAAGATCCCGTAGTTATTATCTGTCCCTACCGAAAGTTCAAGCCAATTAGCTGCATTACCCTTGAAACATTTCCTAATTATGGTCATTTTATACTCCTCGGGTATATTTTTGATGATAAAGTACTCATGGATATTGGGTAGAAAAGTTTTTGGATCATCAGATTCCTCATGTTCAAATATTGGTGGTGTAATTTCCTGTATTAGATGGTTAGGCCATTGAATTTGTGGACCACCACTTTTGTTAGTACAGGGTACATTATTTGAAGTACTAGCACTCACATTAGTTGTCGAAATCTCAGCGTTTGCACTTTGCAATGCCTAGTTTCGATGAGTTGTATTTACACTATGATTATTACTTACACTAGGAGTTGCGCTTACACTAGGATTTGTGTTTACACTAGGACAAACAGAATTAGCACGACTATCACTTAATTTTAAATTTTCAAGTGCTTGCTTTACACTCTGGATTTCCGTAACCACTTCCTTTACATGCTCATTTAAATCTTCCATATTTACAGTTAACCTCCTACCTTCGCTTTCTGCCTTTTGTAACCTAACCTTACTGTCTTCCAATTCTTTGCAGGTTGTTTCTCTCTCGTTATTCAATATCTGTCCTACTTCTTCCCAGAGCGTACTACTCTCTCTCTCAGATTTCTCAACAAATCGAACAAATTCTTGATTAATTTCTTTCTTTACCCTTCCTATCTCCCCAGCAACCTGACTTCTGTTCTCTCTAACCTCAATTCTTAAATTATCCACTTCATTTCTAATTTCCACCTGAAAATTTTCTATAACATGTTGTTGGTTTTCTATTCTCTGTGCTAATTCTGTCAAGCCTTGATTATTACTCTCCAATTTCTCTGTCAACACTTTGTTACTACTCTCTATCTCTTTCTCTATCTTCTCAATTAAACTTTGGGTGGTCATTTCTAGCTGTTCAGTAAAACACTTATTGTTATTTTCCAATTTCTCAGTTAAACTTTTATTGTTACTTTCCAATTTCTCAGTTAAACTTTTATTGTTAGTTTCCATGTTCTCCCTAACCTCAGTTAAACTTATTTTCATTTCATTCAACATTGCCATTATTGGCCCTAGCAAGTTACTTTCTGTATTTACAACTGGTGTTTGACATTCCCTGCCAGAATGACCTTCCTTTAGTTGTTCTCTTTGATCTGATACATTTACATTTCCCCCTACATTTGCTACCACATCTACACTTTCCCTATTTACAATTTGTATCTCCTGAATTTTACTATCTACTACAGACTGTTCCAACATCTTGCTGTCACTAAGAAGCATCTACCTAAATATTACTGATAAATTAGTTTAACACTCAGTACCTTATTATTGTTGCTGCACTCCGATGTTGCCACCGTCCTTGATGTTACTGGTCCATTATTTCTGCAGTCTCTGTTGATTCTCTTCTTCTCAAATCTTGTTGGCTCAATCCTTATCATGTCAGCTTCTGCTGGTTCTCTTCTTCTCGAATATCATTGGCCCAATCCTCGTCGTCTTATCGTGCCACACATTAGTTCACCATTTGACGCAAATTTTCCTCTCAGTCGAATTCGTCGCCTTCAAGATCTATAAGATCTCGTCGCCAGGATATCTCCTATCCTGAGTTTGGTGTCTGAACTAGCTCTAGCAAGAGGTCCTAATCTGCAGGGTATGCGTGAGTTGTGGTAGGAATGGAACCAAACGAAGAATTAACCAACATTTAACTTTATTTGCAAATTTCCCGATTTTTAGAGAACTGCCGACGATATTTTAAATAGAATGTAACTTTGTAACTTCAGCTGCAACGTTATAATATTTGAACTTTGTCGCCCTCTAGCAACCACCGAATTATGTATACGCGCTAGCTTACGTACAAATCCCAAAATTGCACATGCGTTCTCTCGGCTCGATTCAAGACGAGTGTCTTGGATTGCATTTGTTTTTCGTGGGCGACACAAAGGAAGCAATTTCCATTGGTCAACTTTAGAGCACGTCATGGTAAGATACGAATCAGCCCGCGGAATCACTCTGGCTTCGTACAAACAACAATTGTAACCTTATCACTCATTTAAATCTGCCTAGGCTTCCATTCTTGAGACTTTAACATATTCAGCTTTATTACGTCTTCCCTTTAACTATCGATTAGAATCTTCTTTTGTTTCTTTCTATTATCAATTACATATATTCACATTATAATTTCGGTTTCAACTGGGCAATTGCAATTGCATTCTGAGTATACGTATTATGGCACTTCTGTGTCTTGGAAAAAAAGAAATCAGAAAAAAATACACTAACTGCATGACAGGCAACAACCTCATGAACTTTTGGTACCATCCTTTTAGGTTACGAATTAAGCCACAAGTGCAGTAAACAGTTAATCTAGAGATGGCTACATAAAGTGAGATTATAGCTAATCGATATTCAGTGTCGCATTGTTATGTGATTTGTTCAAAATTTGAGAGATTTTTCTGGCATTAAATCTTGAGAACATTGATAATAACAAGCTGCTCAGAATCAATATTTCTACACTTGGGCAGCAGTTTTAAAGACATTCTGAGGCAATTTTTCATCCTGTTTATCAGCATCTAATACCAATATGTTTAACACCATATTATAACTGCATTATATTTAGCCACGGACCATACATTGCCTACCTCAAATTACCTATATACATCAAGCCCACAATCTGTGAAGTTATTTCGGTGTAGTTCATTAACATCCTGTGTATGCATTTGTGTGTTGTTGTAACCCTCATTCTATAGTTATTTTCAGCTCTGATTAACACTTAACATAGTATGTCATATTTTACTGTAGAATAAACAGAATTGTTTTTGGATAAAATGAGGAATTTAAGGTGCCTTGTACATGTAATGTTTTGTGTAAATGATGACAAAAGTTAGACAAAGATGAACCATAAGCATTATGAAAATTGCAAAAATATTTTAACAACATATAATGAAAAATTACTTAAATACTGTAGAAAACACTTTCACTTTTTTACAAATGTTTCCTCTAGATGTTCAAGCTAAATAGCTTCAATGAATACGATGGAAAACTTACATGATGTGCCATACCCTATAATATAATTTGAAAGCAGATGCAGAGAAATCACATGATGTTATGATAATGGTGCTCAGTTTCACTGACCATTGACAAAACTAGTTTGAGTTGAACTAATGCTTCATCAGTTATTTTCAGTGTTGTCAATGCTAATTGTGTAGAAATAGTTCTGCATCTACAACAAAGGCTTGTTGTTTTGTGAAGGTTGATAATAGAAATGTTTGCAGATCTGTTTACATTGGCTGTGCCTATTGAACGGTGAGAGGGAGAGAGATGGGATGCCAAGGGAGAGAGATGGAGAGGCAGGTAGAGGGGGCAGGCAGAGGGAGGGGAGAGGAAGAAGGGGAATGGGGAGGGGGAGAAGAGGGAGAGAGAGAAGTGGACTAGGGAAGAGGTAAAAAAATTATTTTGTTGTTTAACGATGCTGTCAATTGCCAGGATCACATCAGCGCCACCAGTTTGCGGAATTTCGTCCTGGAGGAGTTCTTTTATATGCCAGCAAATCTACTGACATGGAGCTGTCAGTTTTAAGCACACTTAAAAACAATTGATCTGGGCTGGATTTGAACCCGCTACCTTGGGATCAGTAGTATCTAACCAACTGAGCCACCCAGACCTACAGGCAGGGAAGAGGGAGAGGGGAAGTGAGAGGGAGGGGAGAGGGAGTGAGAGATGTAGCATGTTTGCTGTGGATATTCAGGAAAGAGTATGACTTCCTTCCCACTTCTGCATTGTATATGCTGATAATATGGATGCAGGAACATTTGCTGCAGCATAATACTCCAGAATAACAGGCTTGATCTCTTCACCTTCCAGAATCTTAAAATAATGTAGGTGTAAGAAGCTTTATTTTTAGTACATTTCCATATATCTGCACACTATGGAATTTGAAACAATGTTGCAGTCACAATTAGTAATACAAGCTACCACATGCAAAATATATGAGGGTTTAGTAGCAACAGTTTTATTGGTTGAAGTAGAGATTTCTGTTGATAGGGTATCTATATTTCATTCAACTACTTCCATATTTTAAGCAGCATCATTTTTGTTCACAGACCTCAACTCATACATTTCATGTGTTATTTGAAGCCAAATTACACATTCTGGGTCCATATTTTATATAAAGTCAGTATACATTTCAGTGTAAGAAATGTCCATTACTCCCTAAGTGGAATGAAAATAACTGGATATGTTTTGCAGGAGCTAAAATGCTGCCTAACATTAAACTAAGAGATGGCAATATGAAGAAAGGAAACTTAACGGGAGTTTCAGTAGTCAAAATGACAACATGTGTTGGCAAAACAAAACTTCCACTTTTAATAAGCTGTTATCAACTTGAACGTCCTCAAATGGCTTGACAGTGATTGGTGAGACTGAACATGAGATTGACTACAGAAAGAATTGTTATATATGTAATATGCTTACCTGTCTTTTGTCCTTAGCACGGAAACTTATGGGTCTGGATGTTGGGGTTGATATCATATTGGAAGAAACAAATAAGGAAAATGATGCAGAGACCAGTGCTCCAGTAAGGCAGTCACGGCGTATTGCACAAATTAAAATTCGAGAGGAAGCTGAAAGAAGAAAACTTGAAGAAATCACATTGTTTGCTCTAAAAGAGGAACAACGCAGACGCAAGAATGATAGCAAAAATGATTCCAAGGTATGATAAACTGATATTTTACTTCAGTAAACAAAACCTTTAGTAGCCAATTATTAATTAAGATGTCTGCAGGATAAATTTAATAAGATTTGTAGATCTGGGCCATGGCCTAAAATCTGAGTTTGAATCCCAGCTGTCACCTAGCTTTTACAGTTAATTTGGATCTTCTTTTCAGCTGTTCCCCTATACACAGTCAAGCTAGTAGAAGGGTTACAACTAGACTTAGGATCTTTAGGATTTTACTTGTTGTTTTCCCTTAGAAAATATCAAGTCTATCTGTGACATCTATCTGTTATGTACAGGCGAGAGCATGGAGACATGCCAATGCTTTTGGTGTCCTACAGTGTTTTTTTTTTAAAATGTTGGCAGAATATAGTTATCATTGTGTTCCACATCAGCACTGATGAGCCAATCTCTTGTTTGTTTGAATTCAAAGTCTGATGCATATGAACAAAGGTAAGGCCTAGGTGAGTGGTGAAAGCGGAGGGTTATGGAAGCACTTTACCTCAGTGGCTGGAAGGCAAGCTTCAGAATGACAGTCCACACCAGCTCTTGAAACAGTGTGTTTCCTATTGGTTTCAATGTCAAACATGTAGCCCTGATACATAAACCGATGGACACAAGTAGGTTTCCAGCTTATAAGCGAGGAAAGACAAACATAAAATGGGGTGCTACAATCATATAAAGAGTGGAGGTTGGACATGCCATAGGTGGCTTATTTCCTTACCAACATAAACCACTGCACATTACATTAGCACAATCTCATGCACTCGACTGTACTTTGTGGCACAGTAAATAAAATTTTGTTGTACATATTTACAGCTATTTTGATGTTATGACCTATTTTTGCTTTCCTAAGTCTATAACCTTTTATCATTTTAAAGGCTTTAGATATCGGAAAAGAGCTGTACTATTTTAAATTGATTATATTCCTAAGTTTTCACTGTATGTGTCTAGGTTAAAAATCATCATCCCCTAAGGGCTCACTTCAGGTGAGTGCATGTTTTGGAATGCCTGGGGTCCCGAAGTGCTCACCGCCATTCCACTCCTTCTGCCTCCATCAACTGTGCCACGTGTGGCTAATATTTTGTTGCTATTTCTCATCACCTTCTTCCTCTTCTAAGTTTTATTTTGATTATTAGTTGTTAGCTTTTAGGTTTATTAACTCCTGTCTCACTGCAGGGATCTTTACTGTCTCTGTGGTACTTTCCCATTGTTTCAGCACAGCTTTCAACATGTGCACTCTGCATGTTGTGTTGTCTCAGGTGCTAAAGTTGGGTGAACCCTTTGCACTGCCCCACCTTAAGTGTGGAGCCTGTCTACACCATCACATACACCCATATAACTCTTTGAGCGCCTGGCCTGTGTTAATTATTGGACTGCCATGTGCCATTGGATTAGTATCACGGGCCAGGCATGTTACTGCTGACAGAACCCCGGTGTAATAAACCACAAGTCCCGTGAACCCGTGTCTGTCTATTGCACACAGCATGGCATAAAGTGAGGAGCCACAAGCAGTTAGTCCTATGGTAGAGGCTTAATGCCAGGGTGTGAATGGTGAACAGTTGACACACATGCATAAACAGTGGAGATTGGAGGGTAGCTCTTCTGAAGTATACCTTGAGGTTGGTTATGAGAGGGGTCTCCATGTCAGCAGAGACCATGAAGAAATAGTGTCTTTTCTAACCCCAGATGGCAAGCTGACACCAATGGTTCCTAAAGGGGGTCCTATTCATAATGCATTTGCACCAAACCCCTTTCGTTGATTCATTTTTGGTTGTGACCTTGGCTTGTGAAGGGGAAAGCAATTGAGGACCTTAGCCTGTTTTCTATTAAATGTGAAGCTGACAGATTCTCTAGTCTGATAAAGAATGTGACCAGACTTTGTGATGGTGCATTATTGATAGAGATGAACTACATGGACCAGTTGCAGAAATTGTTTAAAGAAATTGTTGGGATTCTACCCCATTTAGATAGCCCCACACAAATCTTTGAACCCATATAGGGGAGTTGTCACCACCTCCAGACCAATGGTCTGTCAAATGAGGAAATAGTCACCTGCCTCTCAAGATCAACAAGTGTGTCAAGCGTACCGGCTGACTGAAAAGCAGGATGGCAAAGAGTAACCCTTACATACAGTGTTTCTTACCTTCTGTGGTACTCTGTTACTAGAATATATTTTCTGTGGATATGAATGTGCCGCCATACATCAGTATGTTCCAAGTCGTATGCACTGTTTTAAGTGCCAGAGTTTCGGACATACTAAGACCTCATGCAATAATCCTACTATTTGTGAGCATTGTGGCTTATCAGCCCATGAGGACATGGCATATATTCGAAACCCTTGCTGTGTGAACTGTGGAGAGAGTCACCCATCTAGCTTGTGACAGTGTTTGAAGTTTATGGATGAGAAGTGTATACAGGAGCTGCAATGAAGGAGTGCCTCACATTTTCTGAAGTGTAGCGGCGCTTTGAACAACTTAAAGCTACTATCACCACAGGTTAGTTGTCAGCAGTCTGTCACAGTCCTGTAAACACTGTTGGCTTACAGCACGTCCCCGTTGCCGATGCTTCAATGCAGACAGACCTACTAGTGAGTACTTCTACATTGTCTTGCGCTACATCTGCACCACAAACTACACCTTCAGTCGTGCAGACACCTGCTCTCAAGCTTTCCACAAGCACTAGCCAACCTGTGTTGCCTATCAACAAAAATTGTTCCTGGTCTAAACCTGGGATGAGTAGCTGCACCTCTAAGAAGTCTAGGTTTTGCTTTGTGAGCTGTAGAGGATCTTCTGCCTCCCGGTCATTGGAGTCTTTTTTTGGTGGGGGAGAAAAAGGCTACTTATGCCCTAACCCCAGGCAAGCCTGTGAGTGTGGAGACTCCCTGCACTGGATTTGAACCAGTGCAGCATTACTCACCAAAAACCCTCACCGGAAGTTGGAGGTCCATACCTCCCTTTTGCAGTACCGCATTAAGCACCTGTGCATTTCTGGTGAACTATGAATGCTGCCTGCCAATGGCAGTAACAGCGAGTGAGTTACTGAAATGCCAGGGGTCAAACATGACGTAAGCCCTGAGTCCCCCCAGGGTGTAGTGAATGGTGACGTGTTTGGTAGTTGATGGTATTTCTTCTTTAATGATCAGCCAGATGGCCTCGTTATTTAGTATGCCTAATCTAGATGAGTGTGATAGGTGACTGAAATGAATATGCTGATTCACCCTTGGGTATCCTTCCTAGCTTTCTAGTATTATGATCCACCCTAAGGTTTCGTCAATTTTATTTGAGAGTATTCTAGTGTATTTCTGGTTTTGTGCTTCTTTTTGCTTATCTATATTATATCTATTAATATAACTATGTACATATCTTGAGAGTATTCTAAATTTTTTTTTGTGCTGATTATCTATATTATTATCTATTATATTATAACTAATATATCTAATCTACCTAGCGTACCTATTATCGATATTAGTGTGTACCAGCCAAGGCTTTGTCAATTTCTAATGTACCTGTGCATAGCATGGTCGCATATAGTGCACACATGGCAGGCTATCTGTCTGAGTGCAGGAGCGAGCCTGTGCCACTGGTGGGGATGCCCTTTGCTCCCAGTGACCACTGTGTCTATGAAGTGCAAGGACTTGTGAGGGCTGTTGAATTTGACTGTGTAGTGTAGCGTAGTGTAGTGTGCGTGTGTGCATTGGTTCATCTATGCCAATAGTGCAATCAAACAGTGACAGACGATGGAGGTGTTTGTCATGTGCAGTTTTGTACTCCCCTAGCATTCTGTTGTTGTTGTGGTTTTTATTCTTTTTGGTGTAAAGCTTGAATGCCAGGTATTTGATAAATTGCTTGATTGTGAGCATTCTTAGCTCCTCATGTAAGTGAAACAAAGGAGCTTCTGGCGGTAATTTCACAGTAATCTGCAGTATTCTGTTTCGCATCATTTGGAGGTGCTTTATGTGCATTTTTGCCACATATCTCCATATGGGGTGGCGTAAGTTAAGATGGGGCAGATTAAGGTCTTGTAGAGCATGAGTCTCATGTGCAGTTTAAGACTGCTATTTAGGCTAATGAGTGGGTAAAGGCTGTTGAGCTGACCATTGGCCTTTGCTCTAACTGCATTTATGTGCTCTTTCCAAGTAAGTTATTCATCCATCTTAACACCGAGATATGTGACGGTTATCTCCCACCCGATTGGTTCCTGTCTGAGGGTGCAGGGTGGGAGGGCTCGCCTCCTTTGTCTATGGAGTTTCTGTCTGGTAAAAATGATAGCTTGGCATTTTCTAGTATTCAGTTTTACCCGCCATTTGATGAACTAAGGCTCCAGTGTATTAGCAGCATTCTGAAATGCATATAAGGCATAGCTGTGTGGATTGCGTGGCTAAGGTTGTATCATCAGCGTATATGTATTTATTGGCTCGGACTAATGGGGGAAGATTGTTGATATAAATATTGAATAACGTGGGCCTGAGTAAACTTCCTTGGGGTACTCCAGCCCAATGTGGATTTGGTATTTTCAATTGAAATTCTAAAGCCCCTTCTGCTGAGGTAATCTTTTATTAAAGTGACTATTGAATTGTGTACCCCTATGCGGATGAGCTTGTGGAGTAGGCCTGCATGCCACATTTTATTGTAGGTGCATTGTATATCCAGTAGACCATGCCTGTAGATTGATTAGTATTAAATCCTTTGGTGATGCTTTCTGTGAGTCTAAGGATCTGTAGAGTTGTCGAGTAATCAGCCCTGAAGCCGAACTGTTCATCAGTTACGACGTTTTCAGTTAGAAAGGAATTCAATTATTTAAGGATGATCTTTTCTAGTAGTTTACTTAATGTACTTAAGAGGCTAATTGGCCTGTGATTAGCAGGAATGGAAGGATCTTTATGTTGCTTAGGAAACATTAAGATCCTTGCTTCCTTCCAATGCTTTGGAAACTTTCCATGATCAAGCGCATAGTTAAATATATCCGCTAGCTCTTTTAAGGCTTTGAGCGGAAGATATTTTAGTACAGTAGTGAGTATATTATCTGGTCTCAGAGCTTTACATATAAGCAAGTGTGTGATTAGCAGTGGCGTAGTGTGAAATAAAAAAATAGGAACGTTAAAACTAGGGGCAATCTTTTTTCGCATTAATGATAAAGGCGACAGACATTATATTAAAGGGATTTCCCATTATCTTTCCGAATTATGTGATGTTGATCAATAAATCAATATTATTGTTTTAGTGAATTTTAGTGATGAGTGCAGATTGAAGTGAAATCGCCTTATTTTGTGAAAAAATGCGCAATTTGAGCGATTTTGAATATAAAAATTAGTTCTCACTTTCTTTTAAGTTCATTCCTGTGAACTATTTAAAAAAAAAAAGAGAGAGAGAGAGAGGGAGAGAGGGAGGGAGGGAGAGAGGGAGGGGGAGAGAGGGAGATAGGAGAGAGAGGGAGAGGGGAGGAGAGGGGGGGAGAGAAATTCTCAGTTACTAAAATGTTGAAAAATGATTAAGGACAGTTTAATATATTTGAAAGTTGACCATTCTGGCATTAGTGAAGGAGATGGTCTGGATAGATTAGCATTCTTGGCAATCGACCCTTTTTTACCTGACTATAGTGAGCAGTGAGTGTGAAGAGATGGCCCAACTTTGCGAAGTAGTAAAGGGCACAGAATTCTTGGAAAACTAAACACTTTGCACTTATACTTCATTGTTTCCTTTTAATATTACTTCTTAAGAGTACTATACTACCAATAAGAAATAAAATTAAAGTAACATTACTGTTTTGTAGTTATTGTAGTTTCCATAGTACGCAACATCTTTTATTCTGAACTGTAATACGTTAAAATGTACACTAAATACATTTAATAAAAATATACAACTATCAAAAACCCCAGAGAGAGAGATGTGTGTGTTACATATAAAATACAAGCCATATAATGTGAATAAATGAAAAACCCATTTCCCAAAATTTGGAAGAAAAAAAAAATTGAGAGTAAACCTCTTAGCTGGTGTGGTATGTCACTCATTCTTATGATGTAAATGTCACACACACTTTTGAGCTGTTGTACAACAATTTTATTTGCAAAGAAACACAATTGACAGTACCTCAACAATACTCTGGAGTCAGAACCGCGCTATAGCATATGGCTAATGCTAGTGTATACAGATGGGTATGTGAGGGGCTTGCCAAGATGAGAGGGGTAGGCAGGAGATAGGTGAGGGGTTTGTGGGGAGGCCGTCCTAGCCATACTACATGCAGGCAGTGAAATGCTGACTTGTCTTAGTGTACGCCGCTGTTTTAGAACGGAACGGATTAACTTGTAAATTTTGCGTTTGCTATATTAGCTAAATATAGCTGCCCAACAGTATGATCTGCGAAAAATCAGTGCTAAATGATTTTGTGTGTATGTGTGTGTGGGTGTGGATGGGGGTGGGGGTGGGTGGGTGTGGGTGGGTGCGTGCGTGCATGCATATGAGACAGAATATTGGCCAATAGAAAATCGTTCATATAAATGTTTGTTAAAAGTGTATAAATTTCTAGATCTTGTTTGGGTGTATCAGGAACTTATTTTTAATATTCAGGATAGCCAGTGTTTTCTTGTTACTAGATAGTTTGTTTGTGTTTCAATAATAAGAACTATTTGCGCGGATGAATACAAAAATGGCGGTGTGTCGTACCAAAGCGACGCCAGGAACTGGTTTCATTAGCGTGTGTATGCTCAAGATGATAAGACAGTGTTTTTGGTAGCGTGTGAACATGGAACTTTCACCAAACTTTTATCCAGTGTAGATTCTACCAAATCATTTAATTGTGAAGGTCTTTGATTAATTAATATGGTGCTGAGAGTGTAAAATAACGAAGTGTTAATGAATAAATATGTTGTGATAAAGGAACATTGATTTATGCATTCCATTCTGTAACCTCGACCCTGTAGATAAGAATCGCGTCTGCTATCACAGTATTTCATCTTTCAGTAAGAACCTTATTCCTGCTATATGTGTTAAGAAACATTTTAAAAACCGCACCAAAATGGCTTACCCAACGTGGAACTCGAATTTAGAATGGAATGCAAAATTACGAGTATTGAAATCACGATAAAATATCAAGTGACGCCATCTCATCGCGCAGGAAAAAGACGCCATTAGACCATCGTTTGATATCAACGATACATCAGAACATCGATACACGGAGAATCAACGTGGGAAAAACACCGGAGATCATCTAGCGAAGCCAACTACCCAGGAGACGTAAATAACTGGACGAAGAACCAACGGAAAAGAAAGTAGGATCAAAATTTTTTGTTTTCACATACATTTTATTTCCATTTTTATGTTACTGAGAAGCGGCAAAGTAGTGGGACTTTTAACCTTAAGTGAATTGGATAAAGAAATTAAAATGTCGCGAAAAGAGATAGAAACAGGAGTGGGGGAAAGGGCAGATAGGTCTAGTTATCAAATAGAAACAGAAAGTGAGGAACAACTAGCAATAAGCAAAGACCAAAGGTTAATGATGATCATGTTTGAAAGACTAGAACAAAGTTTAGGTCAGAAAATGGAACAGAATAGGGCAGAATTAAAACAGGACATAGAACAAAGTTTAGGTCAGAGTATAGAACAAAAACTGGAACAAAACAAGGTAGAATTAGGTCAGAAAATGGAACAAAATAACGCAGAATTAAAACAGGACATGGAACAAAATAAGGTAGAATTAAAGCAGGACATAGAACAAAGTTTAGGCCAGAAAATGGAGGAAGTGAGACAGAACTTAGAACAGAAAATGGAATTAGGAAGACAGAACTTAGAACAGAAAATAGAATTAGGAAGACAGGAGTGTAAAGAAAATATGAAAGTAATGGAAACTAATTTAAAATTAGTACATAAAAACTTAAATGAAACAAAGGAAGCCTTAGAAGCTAGGATAGAAATCGTAGGAGATATGATGGGAAAGATAGAATCAGAAATGAGAGAGAATAAGATTGTGTTAGAAGGAGAAATTGCTAGATGTAGAGATGAAATAACAGAATGTAATACAAGTGTAGACTGTAAGATTACAAATGTAAAAGCAGAAATAACTGAGAAATTAAGGAAAGAGATTGAGGTAGTAAAGAAAGACATTATTAATCAAACTGTAGAACAAATTGTAATTCCTAAAATTAAGACGATGACTGATGTGATGCATTCACAACAGGATGCTATAAATGATATGAAACAAAGCCACTTAGAAATAAAGAATGATTTAAAATCAATTTGTGAAGAAATGAAAAAAGGGAAAGAAAGTTTGGCTAATGTAAATGATGTTGTGAATGCACTACAAAGGCAAGATGATGTAGATGTAAGTAATGTACAAGATGAGAGTTACTTGAATTATGTACAAAATGTTGACTCACCATACAGAGAAAGAGGTTCACAACCAAACAATGACACAACACATAACACATGTTACACCAACAGCATATTACATGAAATCACACCACCTACATTTGACGAGGAGAAGGGAGACGATCCAAAACTCTTTGTTAAAGAGATGGAAGAATATTTTAAAGTGAAAAGGATACCAAACGAGCTTAGGATGATGATAGTTAAGAAAAGCTTAAAAAACAAGGCGTTAGAATGGCTCAGGTTAACACTAGCTGGTCATGAGTCGTATAGTTCATTCAGAAATTTATTCCTATCAAGGTATTGGGGCCCAGCTAAGCAAAACCAAACTAGGGTAGAGCTAGCGACAGGTAGATATGATCCAACCAAAGGGTTATCGCTAGTCGATTATTTTATGAAAGTAGCCAACAAAGGAAAGTTATTAGACCCCAACTTGTCGGAAGCAGAACTAATTACCAGCAAAACAAGACATTTCCCAGACACAGTGAGAACAGGATTAATTGTTGCGAGGCCAGTAGATTTTGCAGATATGATAGAATTGCTGACGGCCTTCGAAACACATAATGGTCGGCCTAATGAGCATAGACATAGGAACGGTCACCCAAACTCACCCATCTTAAACCGGAGCACGGCTACGAACAACCAGAGCGAGGGAGAACATAGAAATACTAGGAGCACCCATGAAAGGGGGAGAGGGGCACACCATTTCCCACAACCACATAATCATGGCGAGAGGATGGAGAACACAAGACAGCAGTACCACGACACAATACCGAGGGGTGAATCGAGATACAGAACGCATAGATATGATCGTGGAAGACCAGGAGACCGTACCCATCAAGTGAATCATATACGGTTCTGTAGGGAATACTTGAACAGCCAAAGACCGTCATACAACAGAGGTTCACGCCAAAGGGGCAGAGACCAATGGTACACTGGCAACATAAGACAGCAGGAAGTAGATGAAAATGTGCCACATAGGGCAGATGCTGCACAGAATACAGAAACAACCACCACCAACACTCAGGGAAATTACAACAACTAAGTTCGTCCCAACCGAGTGGATGACAAACAACAAAATCTCAGCAACTTACAATTGACATTGACACCATGATGGCTACACGAAGAGAAAGATGGAACCACTGGTCATAACAAAACAGCTGGGTGACCACACGTATGAGCTACAGAATACAAATGGCAAGTTGGTAGGAAGATACCATAAAAATAAATTAAAGCCATACAAAGAAAGGACCAAATAGTCTTTGCCAACAAATATGTAAGGCAGGAATAGTAGAGATGATGGAAAATAACAATTTTTAATGGGTTACTTATAGAAAATTATGTTCAGATTAGGAATTACAACAAGGAAGAAAACCAACACAGTCATTGGCTATATCGACCACAAAGAGCATTGTCAACAAAGACAGATGAGGACACTGATTGTAATTAAATAAATGAATTATAGCGACGGAAGATAATATGTTTTTGACATAAGGATGTCAGGGACAAAAATAAAAAGGAATCAATTATGATGATAAAGATATAATATTTCGACACAAAGATGTCGAGGGTAAATGGAGAAGAAAAATAATACAATTACAGAATAATTATAAGTATAGAAGTTTTCTCTTATAGAAATAAGAGACAAAGAAGTGACAATTAGTGGAGTAAGGAAAACCATAATCAGAAAAACAATGCCCATGAATTAAGATGGATATAGCCAATGCTAAGCTCGAAGAAATGTTGAACCAAACAACAATGAATAATAACCCAATTAAGAAAAATGGTACCATTAGTAACATCAGAGTTTAAGAACCGACTCAATGACCTGCCTATACATAATAAACTTACAAGACAAAGAAGGCAAAGAACTGAATAAAATATTGCCATAAACATGATCATAATCATTAGCTCAAAATTTGTATCCTGTTTTTTCTCTCCTCATAGCAATGAATACAAGTCAAAAACCACATAATAAACCATGATACACTTAAATTATATTTGTGTCAATGTCAAATGTACAATAACTGAGTATGTGTTGTATAAGAACTGAATATGTGTTGTACAATAACTGAATATGTATTGTATGATAACTGGATATATTGTATGATAACTGGATATATTGTGTAATAACTGAATATGTTGAGTAATAACTAAATGTGTTATGCAAAAACTGAATGTGTGTTGTGTAATAACTGAATATGTATTGTATAATAACAGAACATATGTGGTATGATAGCAGGATATATTGTACAATAACTGAATATGTATTGTATAATAATTGGACATGTTGTGTAGTAACCAAATGTGTTGTACAATAACTGAATATGTATTGTATAATAACTGAATGTATTGTGTAGTAATTGAATATGTGAAATTTATAAAGACATGCTATATCATGCCAAAACAAAAGACAAAGACAAACAGTGAAGAAGACTGTAAAGAAAAAAAAATATTGTACAAAGTGATTGAATCAGAGGAGTAGGGAGAAGTATTGTATTGTGTTTCAAGATTGTAAATATAGGTGACAACTTGAAAAACAAAACAAGGGGCATATGAGACAGAATATTGACCAATAGAAAATCGTTCATATAAATGTTTGTTAAAAGTGTATAAATTTCTAGTTCTTGTTTGGGTGTATCAGGAACTTATTTTTAATATTCAGGATAGCCAATATTTTCTTGTTACTAGATAGTTTGTTTGTGTTTCAATAATAAGAACTATTTGCGCGGATGAATACAAAAATGGCGGTGTGTCGTACCAAAGCGACGCCAGGAACTGGTTTCATTAGCGTGTGTATGCTCAAGATGATAAGACGTGTTTTTGGTAGCGTGTGAACATGGAACTTTCACCAAACTTTTATCCAGTGTAGATTCTACCAAATCATTTAATTGTGAAGGTCTTTGATTAATTAATATGGTGCTGAGAGTGTAAAATAACGAAGTGTTAATGAATAAATATGTTGTGATAAAGGAACATTGATTTATGCATTCCATTCTGTAACCTCGACCCTGTAGATAAGAATCGCGTCTGCTATCACAGTATTCCATCTTTCTGAGAAAAACATTATTCTTGCTGTTATATGTTAATAATCATTTATAAAAACTGCACCACATATATGTAATGATTTGTGTCCCACAAAGCTATGCCCCTGGCGATTAGCCACTTGATTTCACCTGCATTGGTTTTTTGCATTTTATTGTGCATTGGCACATTTCCTATCTCGGTGATTTGGTCTTCTGTTGCTGCTGCAAAATTTCTATTGCATGGATCAGCATTTGGTTGGAATACCTGTTTGAGCATAACCACAAAGGCTTTGGCTTTTTCTGCCTGAGTTTCCCTGTTTGCCCATCAGTGTGTAGTGGGGGTATGTTGATACACGTGCATGTTGACTCGCAAGAGGATGCAGATTTTATAGTTATCGCTCTGAAGTCAACCAAGGTGTAAAAGCAAATAAAGGCGATTCATTAATTTCTTTCTGACAATGGAAATACTCGAGTAGAATTTTAAGGGGTTCCGGGCACATGCTCCGTACATACAGCATTTAAGACTTAGTTTTCACAGCAAGTGTTATTGCTTATGGCTTCACAGGATTATTGTTTATGGCCATGGAGTTTCCCAAGTTCACCTTCAATTACCTATCTCCAAGAAACCCATTTGCAGCCTAATCATGCTTTACACCTTTGCGATTTCTCAGCATTTAAGAATGACTTTGCTGCTGGTCAGCATGCAAGTGGTGTCGTTGCTACTTTGGTGGTGCATAATATCTGCTGTCAGCATACTGCTTAACACACCACTGCAAGCTGTAGCTGTAAGTGTAGAGCTGGAGAGCATCAGCTTCTGTATTTGCAATGACTGTCTGCCAACTGTCAGTGATGTACAAGAGAACAATATCTGGGTACTTTTGGTACAGATTCTACCACCCCTCCCTTTTTTAGGAGATCTGAATGCCAAACATTCTCTCTGGGGCTCCAACACTGATAATGCTCATGGGCACCTCATACCAGACATTTGCAATATGTCCAGCTTCTTCATCTGATTACCCTCCCTGTATAAAGGACTTACACCTCCTGTGACTTACAAGCCTGTGCCTAGGGTCAGATACCTGTTGGCGAGCAAACGAACCTGTGCACCGCACAGAGTGAAGACCTGGAAGTGGGTGGTCAGCAAAGCACCAGGTGTGAATGAGGAAGAGCAGGCAAAATGGGTGAGTGGAAAGGTGATAAAGGAGTTGGTTGAATGAGTGGTAGGGAAACCGGAGAACCTGGAGAAAACCTGCCCAGATGCTGCTTCGTCCACCATGAATACCACATGCAGGTTCCTGGGATCAAACTTGGACCGCCTCGGTGATAGACGAATGGTCTAACTAGTTAATTTTTACATGGACATGCAAGCATTTGGGGCAATGAGGAAGTGGATGCAGGTTCTAAGTCTGCATACCATTGGCCACAATTTTCTATAGACACACTACCTTATAAGCTTGTTCAGGGTGCTTCAGTCGCTATTATTTTTTTAATAACTTCTTTATTTCCTTTCCTTTACATAGCTCAACTGTTTACAAGTAATACAAAACACAATCGTTTCTTTACACACAAAACTAACCAAAGTGTTTTCCGAAACTCATTAAAGAGCTTTTTTTTTCATTGAAATGTTATACTTGAAATATCCAGGGCTTGAATTTTGCTGTTCAGTGTTGTTGGACCATTTTCCATCTCTCAGCACATAAAAAACTGTTTGAACTGGGCAGCACACAATCAGCTAGCTTTTCCAAGGTTTGTACCCAAGTAAAGGTACCCATATTGAGCCAGAGAAGGGAATTATGGTGCAGTGCTCACCTTTGGTATATTCAAGTGTAATACATCAGTTCGTGAAGCATTCCAGCTGCCAGGTATCCAAGTGTGACATTTTCCTAAAACCGAAGTTCATATTGCTGCTTTATTGGAACATTCTAGCACTTGATGTGGAAGAGAGTATTTCTTGGCAAATTGTGCAGCTTTGGGAGAAAGTCAACCAGTAGCGATAGAGTTTGTCGGAAGTATTCCATTGGCAATTTCTGCTATCCATTCCAGGTTTATCTGCGGTAGGTTAAAGCATTTCCAAATGCACTTCCAGGGCAGCTGTAGGATTTGTAGGTTTTTTGTGGCATTATATCCACCAGGTCACCCTGATTCTTGAGGGTAAGCAGGAGCATCTTCATCATCAAGGCTTTCAACTGAAGAGCCACATCTAATGATACCCAGCCACCTTTGCCTTTAGGGAGATGTAGTTGAGCCTGTGAAGCACGATATAACTTCCCATTCCAGAGAAAGAACCCAAGATCTGTTCTGTTTTTTGGCAATGTTGCTTCAGTTGTGGTAAAACTTGGGCAAGGAACCAAATCCTGCTCAGTGCAAAGGTGTTATAAAACCATATACATTGAACCAATTTCAACATTCCGGTTTTCTGAGGATACAGCACACCATGTAAGGCATTAATACAGGAGGTCCAGTTGTTTTCCCTCATATCCGTCTCGTTGTTACTAAAATAAATACCCAGAATCTTTGTAAGTTGCACAATTGGAATTCATAAAATTGATATGTCAGGAAGCCGTAATCCAATAGATAATATTTCAGATTTCCCCATATTAAATGTCATCCCTGTACATTCCTTGTATTGCTGTAAACAATCTCTCAGATGGAGACAATCTTGGGTTGTGGTAAACACTACAGTAACATCATCTGTGTAGACTGACTGCAGTTCTCATCCCATATACCTTGAGTCCAGTAAGGGTAGATTGTAGCTTTTGAAGCAGTGGATCAACATATAGGGCGAAGAGCATCATAGACATGGGGCAACCTTGTCAATGAACATTTAATTGGCATTCTAGCGGTTAAATACCCGTTGCAGAGGACTTTAGGTGAAGCAACATCATACATTGCTCACGTAAGTTTGCAGGGCTTGTCGGGCACTTTCAAGGCAGCCAAATGTTTTCACAGTCCTTCATGAATAACACTGTCAAAGGCTTTCTCAAGGTCCAGTTTATTATGGCTGCAGACTTATGTTCTTGTGCACAGTGTAAAATGCAGCCATTTAAGGTAGTCAGTGTAGTGGAAATATTCACTCCTTTATGCACTGCAGTCTGGAATTCACTAATCATGTAGGGTAGCAGTTTCTTCTTATGAGCACTAATTAATTAATTTAGCAAACAAATTGTAATCATATCATTCAGTACTTTTGATAAATTTGAAAGTTTAAGTATTAAAAATTCTTTTGAATTGGTAGAAAAGATTAGCAATATAGTATTGTCTGATAATGATAAACTTGTTTCTTTTGACATAACTGCTTTATTTCCTAGCATTCCTAGAGAAAAAGCTTTTAATGTTTTTAAAAAAAATGGTTACATTCTTTTGAATTACATGATTAGACAATCTTGTGAAACTTACTAATCTTTGTTTGGATCAAAATTTTTTCAGTCTTAATGGTATTTGCTTTCAACAAACTTCTGGCTTGGCAATGGGTAGTACGCTTTCACCATTTCTTGCTAATCTTTTCGTGAGCTTTTTTGAAATACAAATTTACTAAAGCATTCCCTTTAATTTTTAAAACATGGTACAGATATGTGGATGACATTTTTGCTGTTGTTCCTGAGAAACAGATAAATGATGCTGTAAAACTTTTAAATTTGCAAAATAAAGTCATAAAGTTCACTTTGGAAACCTAAAGTAATGGCTGCCTTTCGTTCCTAGATTTAAAAATTTAAAAACATAACAATAAATTGAATTATGGCATTTATAGAAAATCTACTCATACTCATAATTACATAAAAAATAAAAGTTTTAATCCTTTATCATACAAATTTGCTGTTTTCAATAATGCAATTTATAGGTTAATAAATATACCCCTTAATAACGAAGAATTTAATACAGAATATAAACACATTATTAACACTGCCGTAATTAATAGTTTTAATTCAGATTTTATACATAAAAAGATAGAACAATTTAAATATTGAAAGGCTATTAAAGAAGTTTCTATCCTCAAGAAAATAAAAGATGATTGTATTTTTAAAAAGTTTACCTACCATCTGTGGGCTAATAAAAAATTTCCAAAAAGTTTTAAGGAACATGGAATAACTTTGTTCCCTCAAAATAAATATAATATACAAAATTTACTAATTTTTTCTAAAAAGGATAAAATTCCAAATTATAAAAAATCTGGCATTTATCAGTTTAGCTGTTTGGATTGTGACAGGGCTTACATTGTTTACCAATCAATGACTAAATGTCATTTGGAGACCAGAATGAAGGAGCATTTTAGAAATGTTAAATATAAACAGTGATAAATCATCTGTGGCAGATCATTTTTGGTCATTTAATCATGAAATAAATCCAGAGGTTAATTATTAAAACAATTAAATGGACCTATATATTTAATGGTTGGGAAAAGATATTCACTTTAAAAAACAGGGGCCGTGTTATGAATTTTGAAATACCACTGATCGATTGCATATATAGGTTTGTTTTGTGTTCAGAGGTTGGTGACATATAGAAGTTGTTGTTTTCTAGTGCCTTGCATCTGGTAATTAGAGGTACCTGCTGTCATGAAGCACATTAGTGCTATTATAAAATGAATATTTTAAAAATTAAATAGAATCGCACACTTCCCGGGTAGCCAAGCCTATGAACAATTACACATAAATTATGCTTTCCTAAAGGTTTAGCAATTATTAATATCACATTGTTAAATTCAGCACGGGATAACTATATTAATTGAGAGGTGTTTCACACAAGAGTGACGTAACTTTTGAAATGCTCAAAGTACATTTGTCACATAAGTATCACATTGCTGTTAACTTCTATAGTTAGAGATATTAGCTGCCAACCTCTGCAGAAATGCTCCATAAATATGTCCTGCAGATGATATTGAGACTCTACATGTGTTCACCACATGTGCCTGTGTTCAGAAACAAATTACCTTTAGTATTTATTGTGGAAATGAATGTTGTGTTCCGTCCCTGCCATTCAATAATCTTTGTAAATGTAGCTGGTTGGTTCATCTCTTGTCAGGAGGTGTGTATATCCAACAAATGCATCATCAAGGGCAGCTTTTGTCGCTTCATTTGACTATAATACATTGACAGTTTAACATTGGCAACATAGACTTGGATGATAGTGGGAGCAATGTTGGCAGCAAGGCAACTAGTTTCTGCCACCCACTAAGCATGCATGCGGTGCAGTAAGTAGATTTGGACTTACGCTGTGTTCGTTTTGTTTCAAGTAAATTTATGCCTTCCTGACCATTTAGCGTGCAGTTAAAGTTTTTTTTATGTTTCTATCACATTTGTTGACTTTCTATGGGATGGAATACCTGAATTGATCTTGGAAGTTAGAAAAATATTTTGCGGGATGCAATACCGGAATTGATGTCGGAAGTTAGAAAAATATTTTGCGCGATGTACAGTAAAGAAGAGCCCAATTCTACATAAATTTGTTATCTTACCATGTCATAAGCCTCTGGAATAGAACAGACCAGATATTTAGGTCTTTAAAACTACAGAATAAAATCTTTGTAATTATATGAAAATATAGAATTCAAGGTAATGTTTGCTTATGGTATAGTCAACAATAATCCCATTTTGTCACAGGATTTTCTGTTGTCTCGCACACCAGCGACATGTGAACTCCATACATAGCTGCTGTTACTTTGTTTTTTATTGAGCGTTAGAACAGTTCACTGAACTGCCGGTAGAAGCAGATTACTCAATCAACAATTTGTGCCACGTCACACTCTCACATTTATACATGATTATCTAGTTAACAGTACATTTAATTAAAAGAAGGTATTGGAATTTTTTGTTCATTTACATCCACCCTCCTTCAGTCTGGAATATTATTTTGCTTATATGATGCACAGGTATACAAATTTATGGTGCAGATGTTCAGTATGCTGGGGTTTTATTGTGCGTTTTATTAAGATATCTATTTTGTTCTTTTTCTCCCTCCAGATAGGCATGTATTCCATTTTTAAAACTTTACCAATGACCAAAATACTGTGTTTATATGTAGGGATATATCACTTCTCAGTTTTGGTGTCAATAGGCCTTCCAGTAAACTGCTTTGTGAATGCAGAGTGCAGGCCTGGATAGCCAAACTAAGTTACCCTACAACATTTGACTTAGGCACACTCTCTGTAGTGATACCTGTTTTCTTCAACTTGTTGAAACTAATGTCGGCGCCAACTAAGAAAGGGATTGACAGCTCGCAGTGAGGGAGAGGGGACGTTGCCGCTTACTGTGACCACGTGAAGATTGTGCACGGAGAAGATTGGATTGCACCTGGAATGTTGAGTGCATATTATTTATATTCATATACAAAGACAACAATAAAATATTGAATCTACATTCAAAAGATAGAATACGCAATTATACAGATGGAAGGGAAGTCATTACATTAATTTAAACCAGTGATAGATCTCGGTATTTGGAACACATTTTGTATTTTACATTTTTGTCTCTGGCCATTTCTTACAGAGATATTTTAGTTTTATTGAAAACAAGCTGGCAATACTGCAGGTTTCACTTTCACTAGGTCAGTACATAAACAAACACGCGTTATGGAGCCGCACGGCTCGTGAGTGTAAACATGTCTGCTACGTCGTAATAAATAAGTACATCTGAATTCTCCAGTAACACGTACTGTAACCTAAACTCACAATCTAAGGATATTGTTTATCATGTCCTTTAACATCAAACTTGTATCATTTCGTAGCTGATACTGCCATAATTTAATAAACCAAACCATCTCTCTGACTTATAAACACAAAGGTACTTTTGTAGGCTCTTACAAAGTATACCAAATGATATTTTTAAGGTGACGGCAAAAGAATAAGCAATGAACCAAATGGTTCACCCACTTCACAGGTATTGTCCACCATTTGTGCGCCTGCAAGCCTCACACCTTTTTAACCAATTATGTTGCACTTTAACAAAAACACCCTCATTGTTGCATATTTCTTCCACAGCCAGATAAATGCATTCTCTCAAAGATTCAAGGGCAGTAGTTGCTGTTTTGTAGATCCTGCTTTTCATGTCTCCCCAGAAGAAAAATCCAGAGGATTCAGACCGGGTGGAAGGGAAGTCATTACATTAATTTAAACTAGTGGTAGATCTCGGTAGTTGGAACACATTTTGTACCTTACGTTTTTGTCTCTGACCATTTCCTACGGAGATCATTTTGCTGAAAACAAGCTGCCAACACTACTGATTGTCACTTTCACTGGTTCAGTACATAAACACTACTGCTACCACTCATCTCCTATGTTTACTGTACGAACGTAGGCCAATCACAACTGTTACCTGCCAAAACATAGGCTAAAGTGAAAGTGGTCGACCTGTTTACATTCGGAAACCAGGTCAAGTCCCTGATCAACTTCAACACAACGTTGTCAACATACCTCAGTCTGAAAAAGTCGTTTGGAGTATTCCTTCACGTCTTTTAAGTGATTAATTATTTCGAAACCCTGTGTGATGTCCCATAATTACTATCGAAGCTATGTCAGAAATAAGTTACTCTGTGCATCTTACAGGTAACAAACTGTTATCTTTGTACATTCTTGTGGTATTACGCATCCAATTTGGAACAGAAACCATTTATTTTTTTCTAAATCGGCTGATCAAAGAACAAAATGCCATCAGACTTTCTTGTTTGTAATGCTTCTTTGAAGCACATATTAGAAGGAATGTAATGACTTCCTTTCCATCCTATATATTATTTCAGAGCATACTATTTCTTGCACTTGTCCTTTAATTGGGATACCTTTACCAAACACGGGTTTTATTCGATTCGCAAGTACGTCAATTTTTCATTTGGCAGCACTATCTTTCTCACTATTTTCCGACATTGTTAAATACACATTAAAAGCGTTAGCACAATTGCAAAAGCTGGCAACATACGCATAGATACACAGACTCAGATATGTAAACACAAGGCAAATAACCATCTATATAGAATGATGCAAACAAACTTCTCTATACGCAGGCAATCTCGTAACTGATCCAAGATAATCTGTGGATGCAAGCATTGCATTGCAAGCTCGGGCTACAGCACTATTTGTTTATATGCCGCGATAACAGAACATAGCAAAACAGTTTGTTACTTAATGCTAGGTTCCTCATGAGCCACTTGCTAATCACGTGTTAGGTACGTGTTGCATATCGGCAACAGGGTCCTTGTGTGTACCGTTTCTATGGAAACACCATTATAATGCCTTAACTCTAATTGATCTTTCTTTTTGTTGCTATGGCAACTGCCAAGACGCATCCATCCCCTCCTGTTCATTTATGCTTTTCCGCCACATGCTTAACATCTGTCAATCCCCTTCTTAATTGACACCTAGTATAGAGTTTGCTGGATAGTGATGATCTCGTGCATGGCCGTTGAAGGAACATTTAAATGAGTACCAGTGTATATATATATATATATATATATTTGTAAAACAAAACCATGGAAAATGTAGTCTAGTGTAATTGTTTAATTTGGAAGGTTGAAGATAGAGTTTCTTGACTATTTAAAAGGAAATAATGGATGGCCAGATGGTAGGGAATATTAAATGTGACTAAGCTCTAAAATCTAAATGTGGTACACTAATTGAAAAGGTTTCCCCATTGCTGAGTTATATTTTATTTCAAATCCAATATCACAGTGGTTACTGTGTGTATTCAGTCATCAACCACAGTATTGGGTGTTCATTCTTGGACAGTCCTTTAGTCATGTCTGTGGGAAGGATCAATAACAATGACTGCCTGCCTTTTGTTAGCATTGTAATTGGCATTGAGAGACGCCAACAAATACTGAAAACTGCTGTGTAAATTCAAGAATGGCAGGTTCTACAAATATTCACAATGCAAACAGATTACCCTTTGTTCCATTTCTGTTTAGCAATTTGTGGTTTTGTAGTAATGACAGACAATGATAATGTTGTTTTCTGTTTTGCAGACATTAATGTTTTGACATATTATTGTTTTTCAGACCTCAAAACCAGAGAACAGGAAGCGAAAGAAAAAAATTGTAAGTAAAATGTTTTTGTTTTTTATACTATAGCATTTATTCATAGAGCTATAATTTTGAAATAATAGTTTAAAACAAAGTTATATATAACTTACAACCATTTTAATGGTGTTTATATTTTGTGAGGGTAAAGGTGATACAGGTGCAGTTTGTTTCAGTGAAAGGTATGTATTACAAATACCTTTTAAGTCTTATCATTTCTTGAACACACTTATATACACACAGGGTATTACAGAATTCAATCACACTAATTCAAGGGCTTGTAGAGGGATAATGAAAAAGCATTTTGAAACAGGCAATGACTGGTTTGTGGTTGTAAATTAGTGGGCAATAACTTAAAATGTATTAAGAATTTGGATTCAATTTATTAAATGCCCGCATGATAGCACGCTATACGTGAAGAAATGAAGAATGCCCCAAAGGATGGCTTAAAAGCTCAGTGGTTAAGAGGACTTTTATATCTTTGTAAATGACAAGATTGAGGGTGCAAATATTTATGGCTGTATTCTTTTCTTTTTCATTTAATTTGTATTAGTATTTCCTCAATCTCCCAACTCTTAGTTGTAGAAAGTGGTGTTATCTTAAGGTCTGGAATAGAACCCAGCTTAGCTTTGGACCATATGAAGTCTGTAAGGTGCTTGGCACAAATAAATAACCAAATACTTTTGTAACTTTTTCCCCGGATACCATTCCTTAAAATCTTTGGAGTGAAATTGTTTTATGTTGGCTGCTTTTTGTAGTGACAGTCAATTACCAACTAAAAATGCCTGAAAAAGTTTGGAGAACAAAACATTCAGGAAACAAGTACTAAAAATGTCAGTTTGTTGGATACATCATTAAAGTAACTTATCCATAATTTGGATTGCTAACAATTAATCTGTTTTTCTCTCTAATGCACCTGTACACACAAAGTTACTCAAGAAACTGAAAAATGAGTACCTACTAAAAATAATACCATAGATTTCTGGGGCTTTTGCATGTGACAAAACCTTGATTTTCCTTTCAAACACAGAAAGATTAAGCAAAATGGAAGAAAGGCAAAAAGAAATTCAATTTTGGAATTTTATATTGGTATAAAAGCAATATTTAAGGAAAATAATGGGAATAACACTAGAAAATAAAATTTGGCCTTTTAGTTGCAAACACAGAATTTAAACTGTTGGAACTGTCAACCTGCAATTTGTCTGCAGAGGTTGGCTCATGCAGGAAGGAACTTTGCATTCTTTCAAATAAGTCTGGAATGGCACAAATTGTTTCACAGGCACCCAGTATCCTTGCCACCAGCTTTTCTGAAGCAATTCTGTCTCGCACACTAAACTCTTTAAGATACCCCTGCAGGAACAAGCTTTTGGAATGATATCAATAAAATGTAATGACCAAGTTAGAGGATTCTCTCTTCCTAACCAGTATTAGAAAACACATGGTTGAGATAGCATTGCTTAGTCATATCAAAATGAGGTGCTCCATCATGCTGAAACCATATCCTGCTTCTAATAATTAGCGGACATTATCAGAAATCTCAGGCAGTGTGTGGACTAGAAACTGGCAGTAAACATGACCATTTAATCACACAAATCAATTATGTGAGCTCATATGTTCATACTGAACCTTTGCTAATGGTTTGGCTTGCAGACAATGAGGCTGTGGCTGTTTATGTGATTCATAACAAATCCATCTCTAGTGAAGATTTCCTCATCAATAAAGAGCAACAAGGAAAAGAAGTCCTGCCACTCTATAACCCAATTCTAAAATCAAGGGGCAAAGTCCACTAATCCTAAGGCCTGTACTTCAAGCAGGTGCTAAAGATGTAATTGTTCAACATACAACTCTCGCTACACAGTGATGTTATCTGTGCACAAGGCATGTCCAGTGGAGCGGTTAGGTGGATATCTTGAACTCAGTGGAGCATCTCTCCATTGAGGTGGACAGTGTGAAGAGTTTGTGTAGCACCTTCCTATGGCCTAGGTACTGGCAAGTTTCCTGTTTATCTCAGTCAGTGGTAAGGAGACTGACATGTCTAGGGTTAGGAAAGATGTCTCTAAGGGTATCTTTGATTGTACAGGTGTTCTGCAGTAGACATACATCCACCAACTTTCTCATAAAGTATATCTGCAAGCTCAGCAAATAAATATTGTTCATGTTACGCATTTGTACAATAATGATAACTTACACAGAATGAATCATACAATTGTATGATTGAGTAACTTGTAAGTACACCTTTGTGCCATTTTATCATTCAGCCTTTAGGTAAAGACTAGTGCCTGCTGAGTCATCACTAAACTTTGGACATGTATTTGGGATAGGTGTACTTCTGGTATACTGGTACATTGTTTACAAGCTAGTGGAAAGGAGAGCTGCAATAGCAATGTGGTCTACTGGGTTTGTGTTGCACTGTGTACTATGTACGTTATAGGTATAGGTGGGCACAGAAGCAAGTATACACTTCTGTATTAAATGTAAGGTTTTATTACGTTTATGATGAACAAACTAATAAACTGCAGTGTGGCAGATTAAATAATCTGTTTCCTGTGTAAATTACATGCATGGACAACTGTTGCAATGGATTACAATATATTTTCTGAATGTGTCAAAAGCAAAAGTCTTCTATTGTATGGGAGGTAAAATCAAGACGAAAAATTCAATGCCATAGCCGCAATTTGAACCACAGATCTTCCGCCTCAAGTGCAGCTTCTCTATTGCCCATACACGGCTTGTGTGTTTAAAACCAACAGTAAGGTGGTTGGCATAAAATAACAATTTTCTTCTATTGTTACTCAACTTTAATACCTTGATAAACTTTTTCACGTCACATGACATGACTGGTGCAAAACGAAACTTATGAACGTCACACACATAATTCTGAGAAACACATATACTTTCATTATTGCAAATGGCATCTCTAATGTGACACATAAATGCATATCCTAGATTTTTATCTTTTCAGTGCATTTCTTTATTCATAGAGATTTTTACTTTCGCTACCACTACCTGGAATAAGTAGAGGAGTTATTGTATTCCAACAAAACATTCAAGGTTATTCACCGGAAATACATATTGTGATGTCTCCTGGAAAAAATTATAAAAATGTCTGTGTATGTGTACGCGGGTGCAGGGGTTGGGTGTGGGGGTGGGTGGGGGTGCATGTGCATCAGTTAAATATGAAACTTGGTATTTAAGAGATTTTGAGGAAAATCCCTCCACCCAAATGTACCATTTGCTTGGATAAATTGTCATTTGGCACAATATTTAGCATTTTAATAACAAATCATTGGCATCAGTAAATGAACAATAACCTTTTACTTTCTCTACTACGTATAGCCAGGAACGCTGAAGGAAAGTGATTCAGTTCATTTTTCTCTTGAATCGAGGAGCAGATGTGAGTCCAGTACCTTCCTTGGTACCTGAATCAGGCAATAGCAGATGCAGATCAGTTGTACATTTTGCTAACCTAGGCATTCATCAAATTTTCCCCTCAGATTTTAACTCCTTCAAAGGCTCTGCTATAGCAGCACCAGAACATTTGTCTACTTCTATAAAGTGTTGTCAAATTATTGATAAATTCCAAGGACTCGGGCATTGCCATATGTGATGATTCAAGTTGTTTTATTTTAAAGGTTTGTGATTAGCTGCAAATGTTCATATAGCCATGGAGATATAAATGATTTTGCAATTTTAATAGCTGAACTTATTTTAAACATGCTAATCACTTGAACAATCTGGTGGTAATATTCAAATAAGTACAGAGCCACCTTCAACCAAAAACCCCACCATGTCACAATAGGCTGAGGTGGTAAAGGAATTCCTGGTGCTAATTCTTTAAAGTTTAGTGTCCTTGAAGGCACCCTTAAAAATACTTTTTTCATATATGAGATTAAATTATCTACATCAGGAAAATGTTTCTTAATCTCTTCTGCCACCCGGGAAGACCGTGAGTTAAACATGTTAGATGTATCATCCTAGGGTAGCATTCCTTTTTGGAAGCAGCTTTAACCATATATGAGGCTGCATCCATCACAAATAGTAATATGTTCTCGGTTTTTATGTGATCCAGCCATAGATGTGACATTGCAGTGTCAAACAGCTTGTCAGTGGAAGAATGGTTAACTTTGTTTAACACCTCAAATTTTAACAAGAAGTTTTTTATCTGGAGGTTCGGGAGATAATATTTCTATGGCCACATTCACTATAGATTTCTGTGTGGTTTCATCTTTCAAAACCGATATTTTATCATCTCCCACAGAACGTCTAATGTTCAGCGTATTATCGTAACAAGGAGACATTAGATTTGTGCAAGGTAGACTATCAAGTAACTTTCATAGCTGTATATTTCTCCAGAAACGTTTTGAAAGCAGGATTTTGCAGCATATTAAATAGGATGTTTACACTTACCATCATGTCGCACAAATCCCTGTAAAACTCGGTTTGGTTGGATGAGTTTTTAGTTTCTGATGTAGATAATATATTCTTACCCTCCTCATTTCTAGGAAGCAATGAAATGGTTTGCAGGTGTTGTTTAGATTTACAGTGTCTGTCAATAAAAGAACCTTTTCCCTTCTTTGATTTCAAGGTGACATATTTAGAAAGTATATTTTCCCTTCTTGCATCGAAATACTCACATCCATATTAATATACAAGTAAGGTGTTCTTGTTGCTGGTTGTTTTCGGCAAATTTATTCAGCTAACAACGGCTGAACTTTGTTACTTTAGAACAGGTTGTACAGGTACTGACAACACGCTTAGGGTAAATGACAGGCAGTGCGTGGGGAAAAGGAGGTTGCAGTGAAGCCCTATGTGCATATAACCATTTTCCAGCCAAAGTGCAACGAAATAGCAACTGCATCCAAAGCCTAACCATCACTGCCATAGTGTAGGCTGAAGGTGTGCATTCATTAATGGCTGTGATCTTATACTTTCATCACTTGTCAGAAAATGCTTAAAATAACATAGTTGTTGTATTATGGCAGATGCAAAATTTAATGGTGGCTGATAGCTGACCATTACTATTCTATTTTCTGTTGTGTACATAAATTTTGTGGGCACAAATGATATTTATATCACCAGCTTTACAGTGTGATTTCACAGTGTTTTTAACTACACAACACCGCAAAGTGTGGCAAGCCTATGATTGGATTTTGTGTTGAGCTATTTGCCATTATATTTTGTAGCAGCCATATTATACATACATGCAGGTAAAGGAAAGGTGTATAACAATTACCCTAGGCACTGGCTTGTAAGTCCTACATAAGGGGAGGGTAATCAGGAAAAGAAAAATAAGAAGAAAGAAGTGTAACAGTGACTTATATTAGATTGTTCAGAATTTTGTCAATTAATGCAAGTTAGTCTGTCATATCTATTATCTTGTGTATTTTAATAAAAAAAGGCTATATAAACCTAATAATTGCATTAAATAACTGACGTTAAGCACATTTGAGAAAGGAATTAAAAAATGAAAGGGGGCATGCTGAATTTGATCTTGGTTCTTGTCATATCTATTATCTTGTGTATTTTAATAAAAAAAGGCTATATAAACCTAATAATTGCATTAAATAACTGACATTAAGCACATTTGAGAAAGGAATTTAAAAATGAAAGGGGGCATGCTGAATTTGATCTTGGTTCCGGATGAATGCCAACAGCATACTTTACCCCTTTGGTAATATTTTACATGAAGGAGTTGGGTCTACAACAGGCTTTAATTTAGGAAGTATGGCAGAAACAAAATTTAATGGTATCTGATAACTGACCAGTTTCAGAGAAGCACAATATTGCCACACGTTAAAAGGCAGGGCGAAGTTATGCACAGTAATATGATGGAATGAAAACAGTTCATTAGGTATTACTGTAATACTCAAGCAAACATAAACTTGGTGTGCATGCTAATTTAATAAGTAATTTGGAAAATCACAGCTTAAAACAGCAACAAAAATATCTAACGGCAAATCAGTTGCATCTGTCTCTTCATCATCGTAGTCATCTTCGTTGTTGCAAATTATGCATTGTTCTTAGAAATTTAATGCATTATGCAGCATCTCCTTTGATCATCAGAAATTTTCGCCCATCATTGGTTTTTCTGTACTTAGGACCCAAAGACTTCAATAATATGAAGATGATGACAGAGCATTTGTAACCAGTTTTCTCCCTTATTTTATGTGTAAATTTCTTTGTGGTAGGAAATACAGCCCTGTCATAAAACAAATTATTAACCACAAAATGTCTTAATTAAAGTCCTTTAAATGTGTACCATGCTTCTGTATGTGATATCTTTTTCTGGGAGATGAAAAGATCAAGGTTTGTCCTTCAGTAAAGGAAGACTTCGTTTCTGCACAAATACAAATTTTCCGTCACAAGCTTCAGCAATCAACTCCTGTGACTGCAAAAAGTTGTATCTTCTCACATTCTTTATATTTGGAAAGGTTTTTAAAGAAAGAATGCACCTTTTAAATTATATTTCTGATTTGGTGATGCAACATTTCCCTGTTATATATTATTGGTTGGCTTTTACTACTTGTATCTTGTTCACTGACATATTGACTAAAAAACCAATAAAAAATGTACTAAACACCAATAAAATAACTTGACACAATATACCTAATTTAACTACAGGAACTGAAATTACGACCATTAACACAAAAGCTTGAGACCTTTTGCTTATCACTTAGCTCATTCTGGTTCTGTTACCTGTTTGGAGTTACATGCTAACACAATAAACAAGTGTCACGAAGGGATTTGGATGGAAAACGTAAAAGCTTCTTAGCAGAACCTCCTGTTATAAAAGATGAGTTCAGTGCACACCCATATCTCTGCAGCCAGTTAATGTAGAAAATCGATTTTTAGATTGCAAGCTTCAAAATGAAATGCTCCTCATGAACAGCTTTTGTGTAGCACAAGTAAATTTTGTGGGTGGAAATAATATTATACCATTGGCTTTACAGCACAATTTCACAGTGTATTTAACTATACAATGGTACAAGGCATAGCAAGTGTCTGATTGGATGTTGTGTTGATCAGCTCCTCCTGCCACCTGCCATTAAATTTTGAGTTTGCCATAATGTTTCACTATTTAAAAAGGCTGTAATTACAAAACTGTGAAGCAGTATTTTATGTGAGCGCTCAGAAATTATTCTGACTGTGAAAATAGAGACAATGTAGGCTGACTTCATTTGTTGGGATAATCAACAGCCACGAAGAAATATGGCCACTGATTGATAGTTTGATGGAAGATATATATATATAGTGATGTGAAAGAGATTGAGATTTGAATGTAAAGTTTATATATAAAACTTTTTTCAAATGGAGTTGATTTGAATCAACTATTATTGTGAGTTTAAACTGTGATATAGACTTTATTAGTTGCATTTGGTCATTCATTTATGATGAATTCTGCCATTGTTTAGTGAAGATTTTTTTGAAATGAATCTTATGACAATTGGCAATATCAGTGTTTGTAAATGAAGTGTTTAAGGCATTTTCGGAAATAATCTTAATTCATTCATAATTATAATATATCTGTACTGCCCCTAAGATCAAAGTATAAGAATTCTCAAGCTCTATGTCTAAGCCGAGAGGGGTAAAAAATGCCAAGGCATCTATACACACTGACAGACAACATTATACAAAAACCCTGTTACATATGGCACACTAACCACGGACATGGATAGGATTGATGTAAGAAGAGAAAACCAAAACAAGAAAGAAGGGACAAGGGGAGACAGAAGAGGAATGTAAGAAGAGAGAGAAGAAAAGTTAGGTTTCATATCTGACAAGTAAGACGGTTCCAATAAAAAAAAAAAAAAAAAAAAAAAAATAATAATAATAATAAAAAAAAAAAAATAAAAATAAAATTGCCTGACTTAGTATAGCAAAAATTTGATGTTATTGAGGTAGTAGGAAAAGTGGAGAGTATTAAAGAATCAGGTAACAAGAGAGAGGGAGAAAAGAGAGTGAAAGTAGTGGAGAAAGGTAGAGAACAGAAGGGGGCAAAGAAAATGAATCAGAATTGAAAGAAGTCATACAGCAGTTAGCTAATAGTTTTGCAGATTTATCACAACGGATGGGTACTGATATGGCTAATTTAAGAAAGAATGTAGGAAAGATATAGTTATTGTAACAGAGAAAATAGAGTCAAGTAGGAAAGAATGTAGGGAGGACATGAAAATATTAGCTTTAAATTTAAGAAAAGAGCTGAAGTCAAATAGAGAAGAAATGGAATCATACATCAACAAACAAAATTGAACAGAACAGGAATGAAAGTAAAAATGATATAATTAGGCTAGAACAATTAGTGAGTGAAATCAAGCAATGGCAAGAAAAGAATAAAAGAAATAAGAACAGAAGTAACTAAAGAACTAGATGAGTTTAGGAGGGAACAGCGTGGAAAGTTGGAGAAACAAAAAGTAGAGATGGAAAAGTTAGAAGTTAAAATGAGGCACAAAATATAAGTAAATAGAGCAGAGACAGCTGTAATAGTAGAAAATTCACGGGAAAACACATGAGGAAACTAGGTCAGTACAAAATAATCTTATTGGGGAAATTTTCAAACGACAATGGACATCATGTTTTGTGGGTATGCATATTACATCACTGCTTGTAGACACGTTGAACAACCCACTGTGAATCACCAGGAAATCCAGGAACTTCACACACTGTATGGCCGTGGGCATGCCCAAACACAATTGCCCCCTTTTTCCCACTCTGTCCATCCTTACATTTACCCATGTTTACATACATTGTCCACTTCAAACATAAATGTCCCACTGATTACTACTGCCTTACGCTCACATAGAGGCAGTGTGTACCTGGTTAAGCATGTGAGTCGATTGCTCCTCCATTGGTAAAGACTTAACGATTCATCTGTGTGTGCACGCTAAGGTGACTAGTTTTTTGTCCTGTGAACTTATTTTATGCTAATATTTGATAAAGGAATAAAAGTTGAACTTCTCTCATCAAAATTTTTATGATAGTGCTTCACGCACTATTGTTGCTATTTAAAAATTAAATCAACAGAATTTCCAAATGGTGTGATTATGGTACACAGATTGACCTTGTCTGTATGTGTGTGGGTGGGTGTGGGAGTGGGAGTGTGGGTGGGTGGTTGGGTGTGGGGGTCTCTCTCTCTCTCTCTATCTCTATCTCTCTCTCTCTCTCTCATTCTTAGAATGACACCAATTGCCTTGGAACACAAGTAATGAGAAATTTACATATAAATGATCATCTTTGTATAGCCTTCTCCCTTTTTTGTGTAGACAACAGCAAGAGAAAAACTCATGAGGATTTAGCACAACCATTGTAGATTAAGCAATTATATTAGAAGTTGTTTTCTTCCTTGCATTTTAATCTATAAAATGTTGTAATCAGTGATGGAAAAGTACAAAAAAAAGTAACTGGGCTAAATTTCAATTACCTAGCAAAAATCTTTCTTAAGTAAATTACAAATTACTTTTAAAAAGTAATCAGTAAAATTACAATTACAGTTACTTTGCAAAATTATAGTCCTATTTTTCAGGAAGCTAGAAACGATTATAACATTTTGCAGTAGTAAGAGTATTGCAGAAAGAATACATACAACTTACAGGCTTATAATTATGATGAGGAACAGAAATTAAAAGTACTATTTAGTTTGGTAGTTAGCCATTTAATGTTGAGTAATCTAGTGTAAGATACAAGATGGCATGAAGTTGGTCATATTGCATAAAACTTGGTCCAAAATATACACCGTATAAATTTTTTCCTAAAAAGGTAAAAATATGAAAATATGCAAACATGCATGGAAAATGTAGAATAATTATTTGGAACCTTAAACCCTGGAATGAATAATTACAGAATTAGAGAAATGTAACCAAATTACTGCAGATGCATGGAAACCCCTGGCTATGTTCTTTAACCTTTGCACAGCATTTAAAGTGAGCTAGGGAGATTCATTACATTGCCCTACTTACATCCCACATCCCTCATACCCAATGTTAACTCTGCTGGTCGAAAGCGAGAAAGTCCAATTTTGTCTTCTCAGCTCATCCAGCGTAGTATACCATGTTTCTCTATTTCAGACACCAGGCACTTAACACTGTCGTACATACTATTTCATCTGGTAGCATTAGGTGTCATAAGGTACTTCTGGAATGCTGAATGAATGGAGTCTGCCACAACTGTGCTCCTTTGCTTATTCCACAAAGCTTGACAATGCCCAAAAGATGAACGTGCAATTTTCTTAAAAATAACTTCTCCCTCAAACTTTTGACTGTCCTATAAAAGAATAAAAGCAATTGTAAAGTTTCTGTAGGTAACCACAAAACCAACATATTTTTTTAGTTTGGAAAAAGTGTGATAGACCTTAGACATGTGTGATAGACATATGTGTAGCACCCCACGCTGAGCATGGCGGATTTTCTTTCTAGTGTTTCATTGTCAACCCAATGTGCAATGACTCCCAAAAAGGCCCTGTTAAAATGAGTCTACCCATCCGCAGTAGTGCAAACAGCACTTACTTTTAGGAGCTCTGTAGTCAGCCTTTTTCTCAGTGTATTGTATTGTTCTTTGATTCTGACTGAGAGTGTCTTCCGACACATTACTGTCCGACTCGGAGCTAGGATCTTTATTAACTTTGTGAAAGAATCTTCTTCCACTATTGAAAAGGGTTGTATGGTACTGCAGATGAATTGCACAATAAATTTGTCAACCTTATTTTGACTGGCAACCTCTGTATTTGTGGTGAATGACAGTGCCGGTTGCTTTTTTCTTTCTTCTGTGTTTTCACATTCACTTGCAGCAGTCCAAGAGGAGAAAGGCAACAAGTGCTCCATTTCTGAAAACTTTGCTGGATCAATCCTCTGAAATAATTATAAAACATTTCCAAAAGTTACACCTATATTTTGATTAAATTGTAGTTTTAAAATAATTTTACTGTACCTCTCCAGAACACCTACTGTACCTCTCCAGCTGACCATGCAGAAGAAGAGTACATGAACAACTTTCTGCTGTACTTCCTGACCTAATATCGAATTTATGTTTTACCTGCATATTTAAAGATTTTAAATGCTTATTTCAACATTTTTTGTCACTTTTATTTGTAATTATTGTTTATCTGAAGCTAGCTCTTAACCAAATGCACAATTTGTCTGTGCAACATGTCCATATGTCCACATGCAATTGAAATCCATTTGAGTACGCATTTCGAATTGAATACTGCATGGAAACGTGAACCCAAATCAATTAGAAATCTTGGATCTCCCTCTTAGAAGATTGATCGGATCCACTTTTGTTGCATGGAAACATTTACTGTGCTAAAATCTATTTGAGTACGCCAAAGACAACTTTATTTCTCATTAAATCTACTCGTTGGTTAAACTAAATATGAAACCTGACGGGAGTGGGTTTAATAAGAAAGCATGTGGTGGAAACATATAGTATGTTTTCATCTGAGTGATGAAAATGGGCTAGAGCAGTTCCAGTTAAACATGTACTGGAAGATTGAAGTTAAGTTTGAGTAATCTATATTAATTGAATGCATCGCTTTTTTATCATACTAATGCCACATTTTTTACAAAACCTCCACTCAACACAAAAAAGATACCAAAAATGTTTAACGGGTTAGGACATAAATGCAAACAGATCGCCTTGCCCATATTCAAATCGGTTTCAATTCAGATTGAATTTATCACGGAAACGTGTATCGCATTCAGTGAACTCAAATCGATTTCAATTCCCCATGGAAATGTAGTAATGGATGCAGCGGGCAAATATGCTTTGGAAATGAACATTCCTGTTCCATTTAAATTAAAATACTGTGATCCCTAGATGCCTATAATTTACCAATGCAAATAGGCAAGTTTTGAAATTAGACTTCGGGAAATAATAAAAGCATGTGATGCTAAAAAACACCATGACACATGCTGGAGATCGTTCTGAAACTAAATTGTGGGGATCCCAAATTGTGAATTGCATCCACCAAAAGATGCACAAGAAATTTAACAGTAATTAATCTGTTAATGTACTTACCATTATATGCTTCCTCAAATTTGAAGTGGTGCTCCACGCAGATTTCAGTATCTTGTTTCCAAAACAAAGTTTGCATCTCACACTCGTGTTGTCCTTATGTTGAGGGCCAACTAATTCAAAATATTTAGGATTTAAGTACGGAAATGGAAGCACACTATTGTCTTCATGGTTGAAGTTGATTCTTGAGAATCCATCATTAGCGGTTCAAACTTATACTATCACACATGAGATAATCTGCAAAGCAGAATAGAACTGATCAGAATGACACCAAATACAGAAAAGAATGGTTATATGCTCAGTAGCAGCTTTTGTAAACCAGCGAGATGAGTCATTCATGTACCGGCATGCAATGCTTCAGTGTAGCCAACTTGCCAAATTCTCAGTTTACGCAGTATGATGAGGGATTACTAGAAATGTAACGATTACTAAAATGTAATGATTACAATGTCATTTCAAAGAGTAAATTACGAGTAAAAATTACATTTTTCAAAATGTAACGATTACGAGTATAAATTACAAAAAAAGTAATCATTATAGTAATCAGAGTATTATTACTCGATTACTTCCCAACCCTGGTTGTGATATCCAACGTCTTAAAAATATGTATGCAATCCTAGCATTAAAATGGCTTATTGTGACAACACAAATTGTGTGAAATTGCGCTCTTTCTGACACCAGTGCCAGAAAATAAATAACATAATTACCATGGCAACAAGGCAGCAATGACGTCATCACCGCCACATAATTTTTTCCAATGTGTGTCGGTAAGAAAACCTGAAATCGCCACTTTCACAAACTTAACACATTTTTCGTTTCTCCACAAGAAAAAAAAGTTGATAAATGTTCATAAACATTTTTTTGATTTTTCTGGAATTAATAAACTCTCGACACTCTTGGCTTTATTCAAAATGTTAAGTGGAATACAGTGCATATTTTCAATAGTTTTATCATAACTTTCTGTTTTCCTCTTAAGTGTTGAAACAAACGAAACATCTGTTTAGCAACCATATTATTTTATACATTTAATTTGGTTTCGTTACCTTTAATGAAAATGTGCTAGATATAGTAACAAATATGTAAATAGCTATGCTGTAGTATTTTATTTTTTTATGCAGCTGCACCATTGACAGTATTTATACATTACAATGAAGAGAGCAACATTTTATGCAGCTAAAAGATTAGTCAACTCTGAATTCAAAAAAATTTTTGCAAAATATTACTATGAAAAATCAAAGAATAAAAGATGGGAACTACCAAACATTCAAACAGTAATTCCTGAGTATCCTTGAAAAACAGCAGTTGCAACCTTCAGGTTGATTACAGGACATGATTGTCTGGCAAAACATTTAAACAGAATTAGGATATATTCTTCACCATTCTGCCCTCTGTGTGATCTGCAAGAGGAAATAGATCGAGACCACCTTCAAATATGCCTGGCCACTTCTAGTGCCCCATCCATCAGTGAAAAATATTGAAGAGCAAGAGGATTAATGACTTCATTGTCAGAAATCCAGCATTAGCTAACAACAAATACATTACAATGATGCAATTTAGAATGAGATGTTAATACATAAATGTTCTGTTCTGATTCTGTTCTGAAAAAGACTAGGAGAATTTATGGGGAAAGCAAGAGACAAATGGCTTCGGAAAATAAAGCAATATTAATTATGTTAAGGTCCATCATGCATAAAAAACAAGGGTGTTAAAATGCAGAGTGGAATAACAGGGGGAACAAAAATAGCAACTCAGTTATGTATATGAAAATTTTAAGAGTTTTGTACAGTATTATTATGGAAAATAAATACTACTAATAAAAATGTTATACATCTGTGATCTCTGATACATAATTTCATATTTAGCAAATTTATTGGATATTTTTTACATATTTTAAGGCTGGAATTGCATAAAACGTATGTAACATGTGTCTAATCTTTTCATTGTAACACTCGTAAAAATTAGCATGTGAGTAAAAGCTCATGTCATAGTCAGATTATACACTACTTACATAAATAACTATAATGAAATTTGATTCATAAATAATTTTGAGGGCTTCAGAGAACTATTTACTGTATTGTGCTGCTCCTTAACCTTCATTTCATGTGTTCTCACACTGACCTTCGCAAAAGGAGAAATATCACAATTCCTCAAAATATATATCACAGCATTTAATATTCTGGTCTTAAGTGTAGCTTCTCTTGCTGAATTTTTTAAGTAGAAACTGCAGATAACATGTCTAAGAGATATATGTAAGGATATGGTCCAACAGAATGCAAACACTGTACTAGATATGTCATCAAAACACCATTTCACATATTTTGCTCATTTTCATTGTCATCCCCCCCCCCCCCCCCCCCCCTAATCTGGCTGTTTTAGCTTATGATTTTCTTCTCAGTGATGATGCAAGACTGGCACGTTGTGCTTTGTTGCGTTTCTCAAGCAACCTGAATATTTTTATCAGGCTCATCATGTTTTCTTGACTTAAATTATAATCTTATCTTTAAGCTGAAATATGAAGTTTGCAAAGAACTGAGAGAAAGGGATGCCTAGTAATGAATATCTTCCTTTTCTTCTGGAAGATAGCCTTAATATTAACTGCACTACAGTTTTGATATATATTTATAGGAGGAAGAGAAAGGCAGTGGTAGGGATAGATATTTCTGAATGTGAACAATAATTACTTAACCTACAATAGGTAGTTGCTACTCAAGTTATGGCCCTGACTGAATGTAATTATGATAAGAAAGGAATTGTTATTATCTAATACTCGCCATACTGTTATCAGTTTACTGGTTCTGTGCAAAAGAGTGCTCTTGTTGAATTCCTTTCTCATTCTATTAAAAAGATGTTAAAGACATTCAAGATGTTCAGATTTATAATAATAAGAAAGCTTAATTGGAACTTACTACTGCTGTTGATATTTTTGCTCTACAAAATTCCATGGTGAGAGTTGGCATTTCATCCTACAAGCAGTATTGGTCCCTCGTACTATATCTTCTCATCAAGAGCTCAGTGTTCTCATTTCTGTTATTATACTGAAGGCATACAGAGCTTAATATTAAGTCTGCTGTTTAATTTTTGACTGTGGCTAACTCTCATAGATGTGATATCTCTGGAAGAGAAATTCATTAGAGATGGAGCTTTTACATGGATGGATTTACAACAAATCTACTTACTTTTGGTGCCCCCCTAACCATAAAAAACTATGCCTGTGAATCCAAGGTTTTTGAATGAGAATTAAGTCAATGGGTGGTATAAATAAGTGCAGGTATTGGCTCATATCGTACTAATTCCAAACAGTTGCTCAGTTTTCTATAAATTAAAATTTTCTGCTTAACCTTCTTGCAAACAACTGCTTACTGACTTTCATTTCTGAGCTGTTGCTTATGGTATGGTATGATGTATACATTATGTTGTTGATTAATGCCATGCATTTGGTGACAAAGCCATTGGCATTTGTGCCTTCCAATACTTCTGCGTTTCTGTAGGCTTATCAGATAATGCACTGCAAATGGTATGGTATAAACAATAAAGTCCAAAGTCTCTTTCAGTGACAACTGCTTGTTATTTTTTAAAATTATTTTTTATTACTTTTTTGGGTACTTCTGTGGGTAACTTGGCTTGCTCAACTGTACCATGACAAAGTTCATGAGGGTAGTTCATCGGAAACCATCTGATGTGTTCATACACAATGTGACTACCCACTCATCTACAAACTGTTCTTCCAAAAACTTATTCTTCTAAGCACTTCTTGTTAATTGAGATAAATTTTATTACATGTTTACAAATTTTGTTGTAGATATAAGAAGGATACACTAGGCCAGATATGGGCATTCTTGACCCCATGTGTCACCTCGTGTCAGGCAACCTCCAACCCTCTCCTTCTTGTTTGCTGTTTGCAACACCCAAGCAGTCTTCTAACCCAGTGGTGGAACACTGCTGTACACAATTACGAGATACATTTCACAAGAGATGGTCGGACATTTAGGGAAGAATGGGCTCTGTCATGTTTTGTAGCATGCAAAGATGCTGCAATGTACTTTGTGTAAGTACTGTAAAAACTGTTAATTATTGAGTATTGTTTGTTCATTTTTCCTACAAGTTTATAAGCAACGTTATATTTGTTTCGTCAGTTGATAAGAAGTACGAGGTATTTTGAATTTCAAACCTTCATTATGTGAATAATAATGAATAAAGTAGTTGATTTTGTTTTGTCTTGTAATGCACACTTTGAATTTTAATAAATAGATAGTTCCAGCTTTCGTAAACTAAGAATCTGCATTATGCTACTGCTCCAAGAGTGGCAGTTATGTTACACCACAGTATTCCTCCATAGCTCTCCTTCCTGGATGTGACATACGACTCGACCGTACCTGCACAATGCTATAGTGATAGATTTTTAAAAAGTGGATTGTTATACAATGGCTTTGAAATTTCATACCCTTTGCATGACCATGAGAAAAAATGAATACCAGCTTTCCACTTAAGAAAAGTATTGAATTTTCTAAATTCAAAGCCTACAGCAAAGAATATCTGAGAAATAATTAACCACAGCAAATATTTTATTTTACATAAACAGTGTGCTTTAAAGAGCTTTACATTTTGTGTGCACTAAAATTTTGTCCATCTCTTATGGAATACCAGTTATACAAAAGTCACTCAGAATGAAGAGCACCTCATAGATTAGGCCCAGAAAATTCAAGGTATATATGTAATATATCTTAAATGTGTGGTATTTTCATAAAGATTGTTAGAGCCATTTCATAGAAAATAAAATATGACAAAAAATGTTGGATGTAAATGGTAGTTTGGAACAGGGAAATTTTCTTGGACATATTCATGCTGCATCCTTGGAAGACACTGAACCTAAATACTAAGTTTGTATTTAACAGACTTTTCGTTTTTGGGTTACACTGCTCTCTGTTTGTCTGTCTGTCTGTCTGTCTGTCTGTCTGTCTGTCTGTCTGTCTCTCTCTCTCTTTCTCTCATGCACACACACCTTTGTCTTCTAAGGATGGTTCTTTTACTGATTTGGTCCTCAAAATACATGTTTCCAGGGAAATGTTGAAATCAGCGATGTTATTTTAGTGGAATGCAATACCTTGTTTATGCACTATGTACATGGTAGAGGATGTAATAACATTTATACATACTATAGGGACTCAAATGTAAGCATATGTAAACAATTATACTGTTTTGAAAAAGAAAATGTAGTCTGGCTTGCACAACATTTTGTTCCAGAAGCAAATGGAACATAAGGTGTTAATGCTGAAAAAATGTGGACTCCTGAAGTATTTTAATCTTTACTGGATACAAATTTGCTAAGCAGAATGTGAGTTGCCTTAGTGATCTGCTCTCATTACCTGAAGACTGATAACACAGAACATTGTACAAAAGTGCATATACACACAGAGCAGAATGCTTGTGCCAAGCCATCAATTTGAACGAGCCTGCTCCTCGTGATACCATAACGGCTGGGTACACAATGCCCGTCCTCCAACACTCCACTCCCCATGCGACCAGCAGTAGAATGCAGAAGGCTAACTTAGTAACATTCATTTTTTATGTCTGTTTACATTGTTCATCTTTTCCAAAGATGTTGAAAATGTTCTTATGCTGCTAGACAGGTGCTACAGTGTCTAAATAGGTTTTCATTCACAGGTTTTAACTCTGCTTGGTAAGATATCTATTTCCTCCTATGTTACATTGAAGTTCATCTGAAGTGTGGAGATTTATTTTGTATGCCCTGTCTTTTAAAGTACTCCACAAATAATAATTGGTGGGCATTAAATCTGGACACTTCGGGAGCCACTTCCCCACAATAATTGCCTACTAATTAATCAGTAAACACATTAGGAATAGTACGCAATGAAATCTGAGCTGTGAGGGATGTAGCCTCATCCTGTTGAAACACATTGTGTGTTTGTTCTTCATCATCAATTGAGTGAAAAACTGTTTCAAAATTACGGCTTTGTATCATTCTGCATCAATGGTTTCGTGAAAGAAAATAGGGCCAGTGATTCTAGTTGCACTCATGGCACACCATACACTGACCGTAGGATCATGTAGCGCATTTTCACATATGAGTCTTAGAATTTCTGTTGCCCACTAGCAATATTTTGTGTTTTAACATGTCCATTGATATCAAACCACGCCTCGTAGCTGAATAACACTACTTGCGGGTTTATGATACAGGAACGCACAGATTCAAGAAACCAGGTAGAAAACCTTATTCTAGTCTCAGGATCCCAGGTCTTTAAGTCTTACACCTCTGTTGTTTTGTATGGTCACAATTTTAGCATTTTTTTGGCCTTCTGTACTTATCTGTAGCTGACACCTGCTTGCTGTACTAATTTAGAGACCTTCAGGGCGATCGTTATAATTGAGTACCGATATCAAGTTTCTCTTCTGTCAGAATGTGACGTCTTCACTTTATTGTCTATTTTCTAATACCAATCCTGTTGTATTGAATTTATTTAAAATTTTATGCTGTGTACGTCTATTGAGCAGATCAATGTTCGGAAACCTTTCCCTGAATGCTCTACAACACTGAGCAGGTGATTCGTATTTTATGAATTGAGTGTAAATGAAAATTCTTTGTCTGGTACTAAATCGCACCATGTCTCAAGCAAATACACTGCTACAAAATGCAGTGGATGCTCCATTTCCTTGGCTGACCTCGCAAATGCTTCACGTGGCACGAAATAGTTCTACTACTGGCCGCATGGGGAGTGGAATGTTGGCAGATGGGCGCTATGGACACTGCCTCCACAGTGCCACAAGGAATGGGCCCGTTCAAATTGATGGCACAGTACAAATCAAAACTGGATTTAGCTAAGGAATTTTCTATAAAACTGACCTTAAGTTTAACTCTCATTGAAATGAGAGGCTCTCATCCAGTATAACTTTAAATCATGATTACACCTTATAAAATATTGGAAATACTGTGATATTTTATGTGGATTTTAGTTACCTGTTGCAGAGGATATCAATTAAATGATGCAATATATTCAGTATATGCTTTGGTGACAGGTTCCTAATACTATCAAATTAAGGAAACCAGGGATTGAATTTAGAAAGGAGATGAACATTATGTATTGAAAGTTGGACAAATATCAGTCTTTATTTTATTGTGAAGTCTTTGTTTTCATTTAGTTTTTAAAATCTGTATCTCTGTTAGATTCATTGGATATGGGTAAACTCAACATGAATAAGTGTGTGAATGAGTAGTCGGAAGCTTTCACGGCCGGAGTTAGAATTAAGGCTAGAGATTTCTTCCGGGCTTAAAAGCCATGGTCTGCTGGAGTTTTGAGGTCCAGACATTTCATCCACACCTGCGGTGGACATCATTGGTGGCGTAGTTTGAATCTTCTCGGTTAAGGTTCAGTTACAACAGAATCGTTTAGTCATAATATGGCACCTCCAGTCATAAACGATTCTGTTGTAACTAAACCTTCACCGAGAAGACTCAGACTATGCCACCGATAAACTCCACCCCAGGTGTGGACGAAACGTCTGGACCTCAAAACTCCAGCAGACCATGGCTTTTAAGCCCGGAAGAAATCTCTAGCCTTAAGTGTGTGAATATTTCAGAAGGTTTAAATTAACCCCTGAGAGAATAATAGGCATGTTTGTTTATTCAGCTGACCTGTTGCAGTGAAGGTCGTCAAGCAAGGGCTTGATAGGCTTATGGCAATTACTCAGCAAAGACGGGACATTTTTAACTATACCAAACCTCATGATGCTCAATTTTCAACCGTCTTATTTTTATTTATGTCACCCTATGTTCCTTTTAACCATTATTATCAATCATTCTGGGTGACTCAGTTGGTTAGGCTCTGGCCTGTGTATCCCAAGCTCACAGGTTCAAACCTGACACAGCGCAACGATTTTTAAGTGTGCTTAAAAGTGACAGCCCCATATCAGTAGATTTACTGGCATGTAAAAGAACTCCTGCAAGATGAAAATCTGGCACATCAACAGTGCTAGCATGTTCCTGTCAATTGGCAGCATCATTAAACAAAATAACTTTTTTAAGTTTACAAAAGCAGTCAAAGCTGCCTTCTAATGTTGAAGGCTTAATAAATATCTTTTCCTTGTCCTTGGTGGTGTGGTTTTTTTAATAAATGCTTGCTGGTGCTGAGCTTTTGATTCTTTCTTTATCTTGGGTCGTGATACAGGGTGAAATAAGGTGCACACAGGATAAAACTTTTTCACAATTTTTTATTTGCACCTTTTTCACTGAATATTACACGCGTGACACTTAAGTGAACATTCCATACACATGAACCGACTTCCTCAATGGTTTCTTCGTAATGCTTGTTGTTTTAAATCACACTTTTAGCATCTAAACCTGCACATATCAAAAACACGTCTTTCCTCTTTAGGGGATGGGATGCCAAGTCACTGAAATCTAGCATTTTCCTTAACAATGCGCTTGTATTCATATGCGTATATGTTCATTTCCTACGGCATCTCTTATGACGTCATCTTACATGTTAAATAGTTCCCAAAAATGTTGAGGAAGCGATCTCAATTTATCCTCTCAACACTCTTAATATTAAATATAAAATAATTCTTATAATTATACATATTAAGTTTGAACATATATTTAATATTAATGATGTTATTAAACAAATAATATTCTCTATAATGAAACAATGGTAATACACTCTCAGTATTTAACAAGTCCTTACCAACATGAAAAATAAACCAAACTTACAATAAATATTTACATAAATACTTTCTTTTTGGGGTCTGACCACATATTCTATCTCACATGCCCCTTGTTTTGTTTTTCAAGTTGTCACACATATTCACAAGCTTGAAACACATTACAAAACTTCTCCTCGTTCCTTCGATACACTTTCTCACTTTGCACAATAACCTTCTTGTTTATTTACAATCTTCTTTATTGTATGTTTTTGTCTTTTACTTTGGCATGACACATGCCTTTATAATTTTAACATATTTTGTCATCCCACAACACAATACCATGAATATTCCTAAGTTTTTACATTTGATATTGACACAAATATTATCTAAGTGTATTGTAATATAATATGTGCCCTTTAAGTTATGTTCTTTGTTATGAGGAGAGAGAAACAGGATACAAACTTTGAGCTAATGATTATGATCATACTTAAGGCTATTTTATTCAGTCGTTTGCCTTACTTCTTTGTCTTGTAAGCTTATTATTTGTATGCAGGTAGTTGATTCATTTTTTTAATTTTGATGTTACTAATGATACTCCTGTGATATTGGGTTCTTGTTCATTATTGTTTAGTTCGTTGACATTTCTCTAAGCTCAACATTGGCTATGTCCATCTTAATCTGTAGGCATTGTTTCCCTCTTCTTACTAACTGTCATCACTTTGTCTCTTATCTTTATAAGAGAAAACTCCTGTATTTATAACTATCCCGTAGCAATATTATTTTTCTCCTTATTTTGTCCTCGGCACCCTTGGGTCAAAAATATATTCTCTACGTCGCCATAATTAATTTCTTCTTATTTTGTCCTTGACATCCTTATGCCAAAAACATATTCTCTTCGTCGCTATAATTCCTTTCTTTTATGACAATTAGAATTTTCACCTGTCTTTGTTGACAATGCTCACTTGTGGTGGTTATTATAGCCAATGACTATGTTGATTTCCTTTCCTGTTGTAGCTTCTAACCTATATACATGTATTCTATAAGAAACCCATTTAATCTTGTTTTTCCTTATTTCCACTGTTCCTGCCTCACACATTTGTTGGCAAAGACTAGTTGGTTGTTTCTTTAAATGGTTAATTTGTTTTTATGGTATCTTCCTGTCAACTTGCCATTTAAATTCTGTAGCTCATATGTATGGCTGGTCAGTTGTTTTGTTATAACCAGTGGTCCAGTGTACAGTACCTCCATTTTTCCAGATATTTTTTCAGATGCTTTCGATGCTTTGTATCTTCTTAGGAGTACCTTTTCTCTGATTTGTGGGGACCATTTTCTGATGTACCTCTTCACTTTGTTTCTACCTTTTTCAGCTTTTCGCTGTAGTCTCCTGAACGCCATTTGACACTTCTCCCTCTCTGTAAATTGCCTTTGGGCAGCCATCGTGGTGTCTATGTCAATTGTTAACCGCTTAGGTTTTGTATTGGTCATCAATTCTATTGGGGCGAACTTAGTTGTGATAATTTTCCTGGGTGTTGGTGATTGTTGTTTCTGTGTTCTGTGCAGCATCCGCTCTATTTGGCATATTTTCATTTACTTCTCATTGTCTATGGTTGTCAGTGTTCCATTGGTTTCTGCCCCTTTGGTGTGAACCCCTGTTGTATGAGTCTTTGGCTGTTCATGTATTCTCGGCAGAACCGTATGTGATTTACTTGATGGGTACAGTCTCCTGGTCTCCCATGATCACACCTAGATGTTCGGTATCTCGATTCACCCCTTGGTATCGTGTTGTGGTACCGCTGCCTCATGTTTTCCATTCTCTCGCCATGATTGTGTGATTGACATGGGAAATGGTGTGCCCCTCTTACCGTGTCATGGGTGCTCCTAGTGTTTCTATCTTTCCTGTCGCTTTGGTTGTTTGTGGTCGTGCCTATATTTAAGTTCGGTGAGTTCGGGTGACTGTTTCTGTGTCTTTGTTCATTAGGTTGACCACTCTGCATTTCGAAGGCTGTCAGCAGTTCTATCATGTCAGTAAAATCTACTGGCCTCGCAACAATTAAGCCTGTTCTCAGTGTATCTGGGAAGTGTCTCCTAATACTGGTGATTAATCCTGCCTCCGGCAGGTTAGGGTCTAATAGCTTCCCTTTGTTAGCTATCTTCATAAAATAGTCAGCTAGTGATAATCCCTTGGTTGGATCGTATCTTCCTGTCGCTATCTCTACCTTGTCTGATTGTGTTTAGCTGGGCCCCAATACCTTGACAGGAATAGATTCCTAAATGAGCTATACAATTCATGACCAGCTAGTGTTAACCTTAGCCACTCTAATGCTTTGTTCTTCTAGCTTTTCTTCACTATCATCATTCTAAGCTCATTTGGTATCCTTTTCACTTTAAAATATTCCTCCATTTCTTTAACTAATAATTTTGGATCATCTCCCTTCTCATCAAATGTGGGTGGTGTAATTTCGTGTAGTATGCTGTTGGTATAGCATGTCTTGTGTGTTGTGTTATTATTTAATTGTGTACCTCTATCTCTATATGGCGAGTCATCATTTTGTACATCATTCAAGTAACTTTCATTTTCAACATCACTTAAGTCTAAATCATCATTTTGCCTTTGTAGTGCATTCACAACATCATTTACATTAGCCAAACTTTCTTTTCCTCTTCGCATTTCTTTACAAATTGGTTTTAAGTCATTCTTTATTTCTATATAGCGTTTCACTCTTAGAAGACAGTATGGAGTTAAATGGGACATCTCTGTCTCTATCTAGCGCATACAAGTTGCCATTAGCCGCGTCCTTTTCTACCCTCGCTCTGTTGCCACATTCCTAATAGCATGGTATAAATATTCATTTGTTATAAATTTCAGGTTTGAACACATTATCCTATGCAGAATTTTTTTCTCTATCAGGTTATATCCTTTTCAGAGTCATTATACATTTCTATAGGTCCAAATTTCTTCAGAAAACGTTTTTTTCAATAGAAGTCCGATATTTGCTGTTTCTACACTCATCACGCACTAACTAACAAACTAACTGCTAGAATGCATCTATATTTTTTTCTTAGGTAGAGTAAACTATAGTGCTACTACCTGCCTATTTTGAATTCTCTATGTTTACCCAGTTAAGGGTTATAATTTTTTAAATTAAATGTTTTCGGAAAATTTTATATCTGTGCACTGCAAAAGTTACGCAGTGTGAAACTTTTTTGTTATTGAGTTTACATCAGGGAACCAGCGAGAACAAATGTTGAGGAAGGTTGGAGAAAGTTTCTAAAATAAACCAAAAGGCAGTAACCTCTTTCTTTTATCCAATAAGGCAAACAAAAGGTATTCATCTATTCAGCGTCAGGCCTGACACAGAAGATAGTATAAGGAGCAGCATTAGCATTAGTTCGAAAGAAGCCGTGTGTGTAACTGTGAGCTGTTATTGCGTTATTTGTTTAATATTTTTGTAAATATTTGTAGTTATGGAGGGGGAAGCTAGGAAGAGACGATATGTTGGTAAATTAAGAAGTAAGGAACGCCAAATAATTATGAATGTGTTAGATTATTTTTGAAGCAAAATGCTTGGCAGTAAAGGCAGTAAAAGAAACAGCTAAGGCTATCGGGTGTTCAGAAGCAGTAGTGTGTATGATTAAAAAGGAACTAATGGAAGGACCTCTAAGAACGCCATCGAAAAAGAAAGCAAAAGGGGCGGGACTACACAAAACGCTAGGTTAACGCAATATGATTGAATAGTGCAAGGTGGAGTGCGGCGAATTGTTCATTCTTTACTGTTTGCAAATATTCCACCCACGCTGAATATAATTTTGTCACAGTTCAACAGTGATGAGACCCTACCAAATTTCTCAAGGGCCACTCTGATTTGGGGTTCGAATATGAAAGAAAGGGTAACAAGTGCATATTAATAGAAAGAGACGATATCGATATCATCAGATGGCGACATAAATATCTAAAAGACGTAAAAGGTTTAGGGACCAGGGGAAATCAATTGTTTATACAGACGAGTCATTTGTAAATTTAGGTCATACAGTAACAATGGCGTGGAGGGATACCAAAGTTAAAAGTGCCCGTCTCGTCAAGCAGCAATTGAAGGGCTAAGTACAGGACTCAGGCCACCTCGAGTCGCTCGCGGAGAAAGATTCGCAACTAGTACATGTTGCAACACTGCGCTCCATTTAACGTGTACTGTCTTTTAAGGGTGAGACGCGCTTTAAATTACTTTGCTTTATATTATTCATGGCATCTTATTGTGATTATACATCATCAGCCACAGTCTTAATTTTAGGAATAACAATTTGTTCTACAGTTTCACTCATAATTCCCTTCTTTGCTATTTCAATTTCTTTTCTTAATTCCTCAGTTAGTTCTACTTTTACATTTGTAATCTTACAGTCTACATTTGTTTTGCACTCTGTTATTTCATCCCTACATCTGCCAATTTCTCCCTCTAACACAATCTTGTTTTCTTTCATTTCCATTTCTAATTTTCCCATTCTATCTCCTATGGTTTCTATCCTAGCTTCTAAAACCTCCTATGTTCCGCCTTAATGTACCAGGGGTATACTGTATCCCCTGTGAATGCGGGACACCGTATTAGGGCAAACCTACAGGACCATTTCCACCAGAGTGAAGGAGCACGAACAGTCCATATGCTTAATGCAGCCTGACAAGTCAGGGCTGGCGGAGCACTGCTTTGAAAAAGACCACAGAGCTAACATCAAAGAAACGACCATTATGGCAAAATGTAGCGGTTTATGGGAACAGAGGGTTAAGGAGGCTCTCTCCATCTCCTTCGAGAAGAGCACACTGAACCAGGATGCTGGATTGCAGTTTAGTCCCTCCTGGAAACCAGCCTTAAAGTTGGAAATCGACCGGCTCAGAAAACATAGATTCCAATGGAGCGTTGAACTACCACCACACTAGACTAGGTGTTTTCTACTCGATATGTACTAGCAGACAGTACATATACTGGTCCCTTCACTCTTGCTAGTCATTCATCATCCTGATGATGGGAGAGATGTACACTCCCGAAACGTCGATGGCTCTTCATCACTATACCTGGCTCGAAGCCTGAGAATATCTTGAATATGTTTGTCGCCAGGAAAGCTTCAAATCATATTTTGGACCAAGAAAACATAAATGGTAATTATTATTTATTTATGCCAACAAGCTTACTGCTGGTGTTTTTAAACACACAAGCCAAGTGCGGGCAGCGTTTAAGAGGTGGAATCAGGACTGAAAAATTCAATGCCATAGCCGGGATTTGAACCACGGATCTTCCGCTTATCTAGCGGCTGCTTTAATCACTAAGCTACCATGGCCAACTTGCCAGTATGACATTAAATTCCCCAGCTGATTCTTACTTTTCTTTTGTGGTCTAACTCTATGCTTAATATTTGTGATGCAAAAGAGTAAATTAACTGTGGTAGCATAATCCTTTTCTTTCTTTTTTTTTCCCTTAGTTTCTTGCAGTGCACTTTATATTCCAGTACACCCACGTGGGCTTCAAGTTTGAAGAGACCCAGAAAATACAGCCTGTTAAAGAAGATGACTCTCTGGAGCAATTGCCCTGCTCTTCACATTCCCTGTATGTTCCTTTTTATCATATATTCCCTAATAAATTTCCCTAATTTCCCTCCATGAAATTTCCTTTTCCATCCCTATCTCCACCCTGCTACCAAAGTGATCCATGCTGATAGGGTAAATAGCACAGGGCTAAGTATGTCACACACATGGCCTCTGGATACTGGATAACCGCTAGAGCATAGATGGGGAGAACTGACTCAATGTGTCACTTCCCCTACATTGTAGTTTTAACCCTGTCCACTGCCTCACAGCGGTTAGCTACCAGGCCACGCCTCCCGCTATTGTCTGTCTACCTCAGAAAACCGGCCAGTCCTTAAAATTGTGTCAGTAAGTGGAGAGGGTTAATACTTTATTGTATTCCTGTCACCCTTCTTCCCCATGCCTGCACTAGAGCATGAGCCTCACCCAAACAAGTAGTGGCTCTCCCTTGTTATCCTTATATTTCTTTAGCTGCTCATTAGTCCAAATAGAACCTGAGAAAAGTAAAATAAAAATACCTACTGAGGGTCTTGAGACTTCAGAAATAACATCCTATGATACTACAGTGACACCCCCTATGGATCAAACCTCTGGAAATATCCATGATGAATGTGTCAAGATCAAAGGAGGAAGTTACAATATCTGAAGAACAAAAACTTCTCCAGAGTCTGAAAACTTCTGGCACCAATAGGACAATGGATGAAGCCACTTACTCTACTGAAAAATTTGAAGGTTAAACTTCCAATATTTGGGGCTTGTTGCTCATGGAATTCCCTAGTATACCAAGAAATGGAGACTTGGCAAATGGAGTAGATCCCGTTTGGCTGAGAAGGCAGGGCGAACTCTTACAAGTGGCTCAAAATACAATCACTTTAAAAGGATCAAATCCAACAATGGAAGTCACTTGGAAGAAATTCAGACCAGAAACAAACCACCTTCTGCAAACTAATGTAATAAGAAGAAACAAAACTTCCATCAAGAAAGCCACTATAATTGAAGGATGCCCAGATAATAAGCTGAATGAAGAACATGGAGTGAAACTTCAAGAAATTATTGCTTGAGTCCAAGAAGAACTATCAGATGACTGACAGCTTTGCGGTTTATTGGTACTACCAAAACACTTAGAGATAGCTGGAATCAAATACCATACTGAAAATAGGCTGTAACAAATGTGTCAGTAGCTTTTCAGGACAATGCACTCCGTTATAAACCTACCAACTGAATTAAATACAAGACATACACATTCCTAAGCTTGGATGACTCAACTGGACACACTTTAATCTGCACATTGAAGGAAGAATTCACTAAGACAATCAGGTCTCTAAGCAGCAGAGCATTTCTTGGGCTTGGAAGGATTTTCATTTGCTAACCAATGAGACAGAATATGTGGTCAGACCCCAAAAAGAAAGTATTTATATAAATATTTATTGTAAGTTTGGTTGATTTTCATGTTGGTAAGGATTTGTTAAATACTGAGAGTGTATTACCATTGTTTCATTGTAGAGAATATTATTTGTTTAATAACGTCATTAATATTAAGTAATATGTTCAAATTTAATATGTATAATTATAAGAATTATTTTATATTTAATATTAAGAGTGCTGAGAGGATAAATTGAGATCGCTTCCTCAACATTTTTGGGAACTATTTAAGATGTAAGATGACGTCATAAAGGACGCCGTAGGAAATGAACGTATATGTACGTGTATGAATGCAAACGCATTGTTAAGGAAAATGCTAGATTTCAGTGTCTTGGCATCCCATCCCCTAAAGCGGAAAGATGTGTTTTTCATATGTGCAGGTTTAGATGCTAAAAGTGTGATTTAAAATGACAAGCAGTACGAAGAAACCATTGAGGAAGTCGGTTCATGTGCATCTAAAGTTAACTAAAGTGTCACACGTGTAATATTCAGCGAAAAAGGTACAAATAAATAATTGTGAAAAAGTTTTATCCTGTGTCCACATTATTTCACCCTGTACCATGACCCGAGATAATGAAAGAGTCTAAAGCTCAGCACCAGCACCAAGCATTTATTAAAAAACTGCACCAAATGGCTTGCCCAAATGTGTGGCTCGAATAAGGGTGAAATAAAAGACAGTGAAAAGTGAACACGTGTGAAACATCAAGAGACGCCGATTCACCAACGCTGGAAATGAACAAGAACGTCATTCCCAATGCAGGAATTGCCGAGGAACGCCACATGAAATCTGCCGCTGGGGGAATCGACGTAAGGAACAATAAACCAAGGAAAAAAGTAGGACCAAAAATTTTTATTTAATATTTACTTTATTTTTGCATGTTGTTGAGAAGTGGTAAGAAAGTAGGACTTTTAAGCCTAGCTAAATCCAATCAAAGAACGAACAAGTCACAAAAAGGAAAGGAGATAGGAACAGGAATAGGGGAAGGGGCAGATAAGCCTAGTTTTCAGACAGAAACAGAAAGTGAGTAAGAAGTAGATAGCTGTGATAGGGAAAGACCAAAGATTAATGATGATCATGTTTGAAAGACTAGAACAGAATATGAAAGAAATAGGTCAGAAAATGGAGGAAGTAAGACAGAACTTAGAGCAGAATATAGAACACAATAGGAAAGAATTAAAGCTAGATCTGGGAAAGAGAATAGAGTTAGGAAGCCAAGAATGCAAGTAAAACATGAAAGTAATGGAAAGTAATTTGAAATTAGTACATAAAAATATAAATGAAACATAGGAGGTTTTAGAAGCTAGGATAGAAACCATAGGAGATAGAATGGGAAAATTAGAAATGGAAATGAAAGAAAACAAGATTGTGTTAGAGGGAGAAATTGGCAGATGTAGGGATGAAATAACAGAGTGCAAAACAAATGTAGACTGTAAGATTACAAATGTAAAAGTAGAACTAACTGAGGAATTAAGAAAAGAAATTGAAATAGCAAAGAAAGGAATTATGAGTGAAACTGTAGAATAAATTGTTATTCCTAAAATTAAGACTGTGGCTGATGATGTATAATCACAATAAGATGCCATGAATAATATAAAGCAAAGTAATTTAGAAATAAAGAATGACTTAAAATCAATTTGTAAAGAAATGCGAAGAGGAAAAGAAAGTTTGGCTAATGTAAATGATGTTGTGAATGCACTACAAAGGCAAAATGATGATTTAGACTTAAGTGATGTTGAAAATGAAAGTTACTTGAATGATGTACAAAATGATGACTCACCATATAGAGATAGAGGTGCACAATTAAATAATAACACAACACACGAGACATGCTATACCAACAGCATACTACACGAAATTACACCACCCACATTTGATGAGAAGGGAGATGATCCAAAATTATTTGTTAAAGAAATGGAGGAATATTTTAAAGTGAAAAGGATACCAAATGAGCTTAGAATGATGATAGTGAAGAAAAGCTAGAAGAACAAAGCATTAGAATGGCTAAGGTTAACACTAGCTGGTCATGAATTGTATAGCTCATTTAGGAATCTATTCCTGTCAAGGTATTGGGGCCCAGCTAAACACAATCAGACAAGGTAGAGCTAGTGACAGGAAGATACGATCCAACCAAGGGATTATCACTAGCTGACTATTTTATGAAGATAGCTAACAAAGGGAAGCTATTAGACCCTAACCTGCCGGAGGCAGGATTAATCACCAGTATTACGAGACACTTCCCAGATACTCTGAGAACAGGCTTAATTGTTGCGAGGCCAGTAGATTTTACTGACATGATAGAACTGCTGACAGCCTTCGAAATGCAGAGTGGTCAACCTAATGAACAAAGACACAGAAACAGTCACCCGAACTCACCGAACTTAAATACAAGCACGACCACAAACAACCAAAGCGACAGGAAAGATAGAAACACTAGGAGCACCCATGACACGGTAAGAAGGGCACACCATTTCCCATGTCAATCACACAATCATGGCGAGAGAATGGAAAACATGAGGCAGCGGTACCACAACACGATACCAAGGGGTGAATCGAGATACCGAACATCTAGGTATGATCGTGGGAGGCCAGGAGACTGTACCCATCAAGTAAATCACATACGGTTCTGCCGAGAATACATGAACAGCCAAAGACTCATTCAACAGGGGTTCACACCAAAGGGGCAGAAACCAATGGAACACTGACAACCATAGACAATGAGAAGTAAATGAAAATATGCCAAATAGAGCGGATGCTGCACAGAACACAGAAACAACAATCACCACCAACACCCAGGAAAATTATCACGACTAAGTTTGCCCCAATAGAATTGATGACCAACACAAAACCTAAGCGGTTAACAATTGACATAGGCACCACAATGGCTGCCCAAAGGGAATTTACAGAGAGGGAGAAGTGTCAAATGGCGTTCAGGAGACTACAGCGAAAAGCTGAAAAAGGTAGAAACAAAGTGAAGAGGTACATCAGAAAATGGTCCCCACAAATCAGAGAAAAGGTACTCCTAAGAAGATACAAAGCATCGAATTATATTCCACCCAAAAATTCAATGTCGAGATTTCACCAGAAATATGTTCACCAAATCCAAAAGAAAGCATTTTGTGTGTATATGTATGTCATAACTCAAAAAACGAAGTCAATTAAAATCCAAAATTGGTATTTAAGTTTAATATCTTAGAGATGCGAGACAAAGATTTTGAAGAAAATTCCTCCACCCTAAGCTACCCTTTGCATGGAAAATTTTTCCAAAATTTTGATTTTCTAGAAGATGGCTCTTACAAATTTGATTAAAATACCATGTGTTTAACATATTTTTATGACAAATGAAACATATATTTTGAATTTTCTGGCTATAGCCTATGTAGTCCTGTTTACTCTGGAGGACTTGTGCATAACTGGTAAACCTTAATAGATAGACCAAATCTTGCTGTACAAAAAGTGTAGATCTTGCTAAAACACACAATATATGTCCAAATAAATTTTTTTTGTAGAGGGAAACATTTCGGAGATATTCTTTGTTATTTGTGTGAGTTTTGGAATACCTAAACTTATGCCAAATGTTCCATTTTTTTATATTCTTAGCATGCAAAGAGAACAGAATCTCAAAGTTTAACAAGATTTGACTATCACTCAAAGCCTACTGTATTCCCATATTCCCGTTGAACCTACAAGGAAATAAGCAGTAAGATAATTTCTGCAAAAGTTTATCTTAACTAACGCAAAGAAGATATAGGAATAAGATGTTTTAAGAATGGTTAGTACAAGAGTAAAGAAAGTCATGCAAGTGTAACAAACCAGATTTTTTCTTTTGTACTTGTAGTTTTCCCCATTATTTTCCCAACATTTTATGTTGGTTTTTGAGTATCCATTGGCTATGAGCACTTCATTTCCAGGAAGTGTTTGACTTATAATGTGAATATAACGTATCAGCCTTTTTCTGTTGATTTGTTAGTAAACAATATTATTGCAAAAGTGCCAGCCAAAGCTTTATCGCCAGTATAGTGAAGTCAATGCTGATGAGGAAAATTCTTCACTTTTTTTTAATTCTTTAAAAGAATATTAGCATTATTTGGTATTATATTCTGTGCGGAATAAGTTGGCAGCCAGCATGTAGAAAGAGAAAGCAGTACTCACCCTCTTGCTCGCACGCAGTGTTGTGACGATCCTCTCCTGCTAACTAGGCATCACTGAGTGAGAGGTGTCACAGTGAAAGAGATTTGACAAGAATGGTTTTGACCGGGAAAGCTATTCTCTTAATGAGGGTTCTTCATTGTACTTAAGGGAGCGGGCTCAGGTCATTTGAAACCAATATCGCTATCTCTTTCTGTCAACTTATTCCGCACAGACTATAATGTAAATCAGAAACCATGTGAGATAGTTTTTTAATATATGGGAAAGCTTAATTGAGCTGTATAACGTAGAAACTGTGACTAAATTGATTATGGGGACCTACACGTAATAAAACTATTTTTAATCATTTTCCTAGCTTACCTACTAATATAACAAATATTTAGAGACTATAGGCTTTACTTATCTTTTATGGATATGGTGTAAATTTTTGAATTGATCACCTAGCTTGTTTAAGCTGATCAAATTTGATTCAAAGTCATACTGATGTCAAAGTTAATTAACCATGTACTACACATCAAATGACAGAGTGTTACTGTGTGCGCTGGACCTTACAGTTTAGCAGCTTCTAAATAAGTAAAAAATATTATTTTTAAGAACATTGCATCATTGTGTGTAGTATATTTGGACAGTAGCATTAGGCTTAAATCATCCTGTTACAGAAACACAAATTTAAAGGCTACCATTTATTTCTCAGTTTTATCCTTTTATCATTTCTTTTTCTGAGACAATACTCTTTGCAGATTATATATATATATAACATATAACTTACACATGAATTTTTAGAGGGGGACATATGTTTAGAAATAAGAAATAAAAAGTTCATAAAATAGACTAAATATCCAAACGATATTTTGAGGGTCCCTTTATTTGAGCATTTTTAAGTTGTTTTTGTGGAAGATTGTTAAAAAAAAAGATGGTAAGTGCACTACTGTTCTGTTAGAAACTGAAGCCTTTTATATATAGTTTTGAGAACTAGGAGACCAACAGCACATTCAGCCATTATTTTTGTAATTATGAGCAACAGAATTTACAGAAAAAATACAAATTGGTTCAGTTCAGTGACATGGTCCATGAGAGAAGTTTTAGCTGAAAATTGGCAAAGAGTGTCTCATGCTCTAGATGATTTGAAATAGAACAATCCTTAACAAATAAGACTATTAAAATATAACTAATGAATTAAACAGTGTATGAAGCAGCAAAAGTTTGCATAAAATATAACCAGATAACAAAGAAGTAGTCATGAGATTATGAATGAGGTATATGTCCAAGCAGTGTTGCTTTACTCAAAATAGTGCATTATGATGTTGTGGAAGCATATTCACAAGGAGGACTGAAAGCTGAATTGTTTTCAAGGTCAGGTCATGGGTTTTTGTTGTGTTTCTTATTTAGCTTGGGTGCCATATTAATTCAGTGTTTGACTTTTCATGACTTGATTAGGAAGCATAATATTTTATTGATGGAAAATGAACTGAAAAATTGAAGGAGCTGGAAAGAAGAAGAAGAAGAAGAAGAAGAAGAAGAAGGGGGGGGCTGTACCCAAGGATGATAAAGTAGGGTGATTCTGTAGGATAGTTTACACAGATTTAGATATGATCAGTTTTCTGCATCATGCAATTCTTTTCATATTATTACAGATGGAAAGTGATGAAGATTACATAGCCGAAGAAGAACCAGAGGAAACTTCAACCTCAAAAAAGAGAAAAAAGAAGAAAAAGAAGCGTAAAAAGAAATCTGGTAAAGGGTTTAATGAAATCAATCCTTGGCAGTCATCATCAGGCTCTTCTAGGTATGTTACTGAACCATTTTATTAAAGAACAATGCTTAAGAACTTGAGTGATTAAAGTTGTTAACAAATTCATAATATATATCATTTAACGGCTTTAATAATAATGATAATGATGATGGTGGTGGTGGCGGTGGCGGTGGCGGTGATGATAGTGGTGGTGATAGTAAGTTCTTTATTTATGTGCAGTGCTAACCTTGGGGTGGTGGGAGAAAGCAAGAAGGTTTTGCGCACACTGTGGTCACTTTATCATGAGCAGTGTGACATATTGTACTAAGGCTTGAATGGTTAATCACATAATTTGTGGATGAAGCAGGTATAATAGAATTACATCTAATAGAAGATGTAAAGTAGATGACTGGGTGCATGCTTATTAAATCCTATGTTTAAATTGGGTTTGCTAAGAAAATAGCAGTATTATATAAAATAACATCAAATTATTTTTATACAATTTCTAATCCATTCCATTAACCACCATTTATGGCTTGCTTAGTGATGAAGATTTTTTCAAACCATCATATACACCACAAATTTTTCTGGCAGCCAACAATTCTTCTTTTGAAGTGATACTATCAAGGAAGTTGTAGGTCCAGCTGTGAGTCTCTGCTCACTTAAATAATGATCATTAGTTGAAAGAAGAACCTAACCTTATAAAAACCCTTTGAAAATCAGTGGTGCTTTCCAGTTTGACAACAAGCACTAATACATAAAAATAAACACAATTTATTAAATTTGGGTGTTCCATATGAAAGTAATTTCATTGGACAGTATGTTCCAGGCAGGAAATGCCATCAACAAAGCACAGGAGGAAGTGTGGGTGTCTTAAAAACAAGTGATGTTGCAACGTTCAATACTGAGCTGTGTATCACAGGAATTCATAATAGAACTACTAGAGTAAAATGCTGTTTTATTTCTCCTTTCAAACCATTTCTTTTCAAGTTCATATGATTTGATTCTGGATTGCTCCTTTGTCCACATTATATGAATTGGGTAGCTTGAATACACACTGAAATAAAAAGGGAAGAAGACAAAGACTAAGTCAATTGTGATTTCATCCACTTAATTACATTGTATGTATGGAGCAACAGATATCTTTAAGGGATTCTCTTAGGAGCAGCTTTTCAGATGGATGTTGACAAGAAATAGTAGCGTTCACATTCTTTTAGGTCCCAAAACTAATTTTTGTTTATTTTGTAGTTTCATTTACCACCTAGGTGGCCTGCTTGGTTTATAGGTGTTAAATAGGAAGCCAAACAGCTAGCCAAACCAGCGACACCAGATGCACATGCACCTTTAAATCTAATTAGAAATCTGAGTTGTGTGAACTGCTAGGAAGCAATTTTAATATATCTAAGATATAAGAAATAAGTAGTTTGTAGATAAGTTACAAAACATTTTTCAATTGAAAATCTTGAGTTTTCATTGTTGATGGCATAAAATTATTTAATAAAAAGCATTTAACAAACTCTATTGGTTTAGTGAAATTAACATTTGAGTTGATATATTACACTTATGCATCCCTACACATTCATCCCAAACATGTTTCAAAAGCCATTACATTCGTCGTCAGGTTTTTATCAGCGGCATTGCTAAGTAGATCCAGTGTTTGCTTTAGATTGTGGGGAGGACTTGGTTACAGTGATGTTATATTCGGAACCATATACCCACTTTATTCATCAGCTCTCTGTAGACTGCATATATTACTCAAAGTGGAGAGGTTCATTCACTTCAAGATATGAACCCCCTATCACACCTCCCCTGCAGCGCAACAGCTGTTTTTGGGCCAAGGCATACCACCTGACCACTGCGTCTCCCACCTCTGCCCATCATAGATGTCACGTGTGAGGTGCAATACTGGTTGGTGAAATGTGTTCAGTGCTCCAATGCTTTTCGGCTTGTATATGCAGTCTCCTCAACCAGAGGTTGCTACTTCTTGATCAAGTAGCTCATTAGTTGTCCTCTCAGGGGCCTAATGAAGCTGAGTTCATCTCAGACCAGGTCTCCAGGAATCAAACCCGGGCCTCCGCTTGATAAGCAGCAAAGGTACCACCGCATTATTTTCACACACTGAAATAAAAAGGGAAGAAGACAAAGACTAAGTCAATTGTGATTTCATCCACTTAATTACATTGTATGTATGGAGCAACAGATATCTTTAAGGGATTCTCTTAGGAGCAGCTTTTCAGATGGATGTTGACAAGATAATTGGGTGACAATGGTTTTTTGCAAACAGCCTCTGAAGTTCCTTTCATAGTGAATGATTTTTGTATACGTATAAGGACGCCAGGCAGTGGATTGTTTCAAAAAATCAATTTTTTTATTTTAATTTTAACAAATTATACAATTCTTCAGCTTTATATAACCCTATATAACATAGAGCTGAGATGACAGGTGACAAGAATAAAAAAGAAAATAAATGAGGCACGAACCTCTGACCATATATAACTTTATCATAACACCATGTCTTAAACCATTCAGCCATACAAGCACATCAGCACTTGGCACCTGTGATGTATTTTTCTGGCACCCTTCATAAGTAAATTTTTACTCTGATGATTTGTAATATTCAAATTTCAAGACAAAACTATTTCTGTGGGAATATCTTCCCAGTGCAACCGATGAACTATGTTTTTGTGCACCTAAAGCCGCATTCCTTTGTTCCATAACCAGTGCTTTCCCCTTTTTCCTCTCAAAAGAAGTGTACTTGCGCTAACATTGGTTGTTATGGCACCCACACTTCCTTAGGTGTGAGTTAAATGTGCCTGAGCACATAAGAAAGTTGGACAGCACTGAAGCACATGATGCTTACAGCATTATTTGAACTCATATATTGCACAATACTTAGTGATTTCTTTTTTTACATCAAGAGGGTAAAATGTGTATACTTGAATTCAGTCGAAACCTGTCAGCATTGAACCATGCCATCTCACTGATTGCTTTAGTTGAACCCTCCCCACAGTTTCCCTTGAATGCGGAATATACGAGGGCCGTTCAGAAAGTAACCTCCGGTTGATTGCAAAATATTCACCAAGTTAAATAAAAATATTTTAATATATACATCTTACAACTACATCTTTGCACTATTTTTCTACATAGTCTCCATAACGATTGAGGCACTTACCGTATCTGTTCACAAGCTTTGAAATTCCTTCTGCATAAAAATCACCCGCTTGTGCCTGGAGCCAGCCTGTGACCGCATCTTTGAGCTCTTCGTCGTCATCAAACCGCTGGGACCCGAGCCATTTCTTCATATGCATGAAGAGGTGATAATCGCTTGGCACCAGATCTGGGCTGTAAGGTGGATGGTTGACAACGTCCCACTTGAAGGACTCAAGAAGGGCTGTTGTTCTGCGAGCAGAGTGAGGACGGGCGTTATCGTGCAAAAAAAAAAAAAACGATACCGGAAGTCAGCATACCACGGCGTTTGTTCTGTATAGCCCGTTGTAATTTTTTTAGTGTTTCACAGTACACGTCTTGATTAATGGTCATCCCACGTTCCATGAATTCAACCAACAACACCCCTTTTGCATCCCAAAACACCGTTGCCATCAATTTTCGGGCAGAAAAATCTTGCCAGGCTTTTATTGGTTTGGTAGGCGAATTTGAATGTGCCCACATCTTTGATTGTTCTTTTGTCTCAGGGTTCACGTACTTAATCCAGGTTTCGTCCCCGGTCACGATTCTGTTTAACAATGGTTCACCTTCGTCCTCATAACGTGACAGAAAGTCTAATGCAGAGGCCATTCTTTGAGTTTTGTGGTGGTCGGTAAGAATTTTGGGCACCCATCGTGCACAGAACTTACGGTAACCCAATCTTGCTGTCACTATCTCATACAAGAGAGTCTTAGAAATCTGTGGAAAATCAGTAGACAACTCCGACATTGTGAAACGTCGGTTTTCACGAACTTTTGCATCAACTGTCTGAACGAGTTCGTCTGTCACCAATGATGGTCTACCACTCCTCTCTTCATCATGAACATTTTCTCGTCCACTTTTAAATAAACATACCCATTCACGGACCACTCCTTCACTCATAACTCTTGGTCCGTACACGGCACAAAGCTCACGATGAATAGCTGCTGCAGAATATCCTTTGGCTGTAAAAAACCTTATAACAGCACGCACTTCACATTTGGCGGGGTTTTCTATTGCAGCACACATTTCAAACGGCCACAAACACTAAACTAGTGCAGGTACGACGTTCACTCGACCACGGCTTGATGCCGACTGTCCTGCTGAGTGCGTGAATGCACAGATGGCGTCGCTACTCCCCCCACTACCCGCACTGTGACCGATCGGAGGTTACTTTCTGAACGACCCTCGTACATTTTACCAGGGTTCGATCCTATGCTCCTTGGCTTGATAGGTTAGTGCCTTAGACTGCATGGTCATAAGTCCTGATGTCAGAGCCAAATAGCATTAGCATTGTTATCCGGTTAATTAGACAGCCTGATTGTTTGAAAATAAAGCTAGAACCAAGAAAAGGCAACCAAGGAACGGGGCGAGAAAAAAAAAAAAAAGGAAGCTTATCTTTAATCTCAATTTTTCATATTCCAGGTGCACTTTTCACCAAAACTATTAGATATGTGCATGAAAATTTTTGCAGCATATTTGTTAATGCAGCTTGAAGCTGGTGAACTAACGTTTTATGAATGAGTTATAATATGGACACAAAAAAATTAAAATGCTTTAAAATTGTATCGCATTTTGACATACAATAATTTTTTTGTGCAAAATATAAGCAGTATGGAATTTTTATTTAGTTCTAGAGTTCAAGTTATACCTTGTGTTAATTAAGAAAAAATAAAAAGCCTCTAGCATCATATCCTTGTTAGAAAAGTACATCAAAATTTTGAGGTGCAACATTTTTTGCAAGGATACATGGTGTGCTTTATACCCCTTTTGCACAAAGTATGTGAATATAATGTATTTATTATATTATAGTCTAATACATAAGTAATTATCTGTACTGACTCCAAATTACAGCATATTATAATGATTAGGTGCTAATTTTTTTTAATTATTGAAATAATTTAGTCTCATCAAGGTGACATCACGTCCTGGTATCTGTAATTGCTAATTGTTAGATATGGACAAAATGTTGATCTGTTTAAATGCATAACTTACTCCAAAGGAAATTTTTTTTGTGGTAATAACCATTTCTGGGATATTGTTTAATAGTGCCTAGGATGTTCAGGCACTAAAACTAAAATAAGTTTCAAGAATACTATTTAAGCTTTTTAAAACATGTAATAGTATCATATTTCCATCATTAACAGAGAAAAATGAATGTGAGAATTATAAAATTCCATTCAGTTTATTTCTAGTCTGATTACATCATATACATGATAGTAGATCTGTCAGTATAATTTTAAATACCACTTAATTTCAGATTAAGTGAATACTAAATTAATGGAAAATACAGTAATTCATGCAGCCATGCAGTGCACTACCAAATGATATAAAAGCCGAAAAAAAGTTTAACATTGTAAGATTTGAAGCTTTCACGGCGAACGTTATTGATCAATGCTTCACGGGTGATCAGCCGTGTTAAATTTAAGAAGGTCGAGCTTTCGGCCATTGTATACTCCATGGCCATCTTCAAGACTAAAAAGATGAAAAAGTCTCCTCAGTTTTCCAAATATATACTGTGAAGCATTGATCAAATTTAACATTTTTAAAGCAAAGACTAAAAACTATTTATATATGAAAACAGGTTTTAAAATGTAAGTGAGCGTCTTTGTAAACAATCTGGGTAAATTGTAAACTGATGTGATGAATTATTTATATTACCAGTATAAATTGGGTATAAATTATCATTATAGGTGTAATTTTAGTAATTAATACAAGGTGATCTGGAAAGTAGTGTTATTTGTTTTCTGCAGGCAGAAAATGTTAAACTATGTGACATTTATCACAGACTTGTTAGCATTAATGGCGAAGGTGTAATGAATACAGCCAGTGTCTGAAAGTGGTGCATAATGTTTAAGAATGGGAGAACAAGTGTTTGTGATGAAGAGAGATCAGTGTGACCCACCGTCATCACAGATGCACTGAAACATCTTGATTGTATCATTGAAGAGAATCGATGATTCACGATTAACAATGTGCGTAAACAAGTGTCTTGTTCAGTTGTGCACGAAATTGTTGCTCAGCATTTAGGGTACCAAAAAATCTGTGCACAATAGGTGCCACAAATTCTCTTGGATGGCCATAAAGCTGCATGAATTGGCATATTGGAGCATTATGAAAGGGATGGTAACATGCTCATTGATCAGATTGTTACAGAAGATGAAACATGGGTTTAGCTTAACACACCCACAAAGAAGCAACAGTCTATGGAGTGGCATTCTCAGTCACCACAGAACTGCATCAATACAAAAATGAATGGCTTCTGTATTCTGGGATGGAGAAGGGGTCCTGCTTGTGGACTTTATGTCCCATAACACAGTAGTCAATAGTGATGCTTACTGTGCTACCCTTGAACTTCATCAGGCTATCCAGAACCGCTGAAGAGGCAAGCTCTCACGTGGAATTGTTGTTTGCATGACAATGCATGTTCACATACTGCTCAGCAGACACAAGCCTAGCTGTGCGAGAAATTCCAGTGAGATATCTTCTAGTGTCTTCCCTAAGGACCTGGCACTGCCAGACTTTTTCCTGTTACCAAAATGGAAGGAGCAGCTTGCTGGTAAACACTTCGCAAATGAAGAAGACCTGAAGGATGACGTCATAACCTGGTTGAACAGCCTTGTGGTCACATGGTATGAAGAGGATAAACACAAACTGATGCCAAGTTGCGACAAGTCCAAGTAGACTAAGCATGAGCCAAAACTTGTGTATTCAGTTTCTGTATTATTCATTAAAGAATATCTTTGTATGGCAAAACATTCTTTACTTTCTGGATTGCCCTTACAGTTAGGTTTCATATGCAAGACATCGTAAATACATAGTGATTGTGACGAAACCAATATCTTGTAAGATCTGATGGTGAATTAATTCTATAGGTATGTATTCTATATTGAGTGTGAGAAATTGTATAGGTTTAGTTTCTAGAAAGTGTGTTTGTGAAACCAGTTATAACTGCTAATGTAAAAGTTGACAATGTCAGATAGGTGTATTAAGCTTCATTGGCAACAACAATAATAATCCTCTTTCATTATTCTACTATGTACAGTCTATTCCCCCCACTTACTCTCACTCAGTCTATCTCACTCACTCTCTATCTAACTCTACCTCACTCACTCTCTGTCTCGCTCATTCTCTGTATCTCACTCATTCTATCTTACTCACTCTCTCTCTCTGTCCCATTGTTGTTGTATGTTGTTGTAGTGTTTAACGCCCGCTTTTACTACTACGGCACCGCAGGCGGTGACACTGATGATACATGAAGATGGAGCACCGGTGGAATGAGATGGCGGGGGAAACCGGAGTACCCGGAGAAAACCCGCCCTGACGCCGCTTCGTCCACCACGAATACCACATGCGGGTCCCTGGGATCGAACCCGGGTCTCTGTCCCATTCACTCTATCCCACCCACCCACTCACTCTCTCTCACCCAGTCACTCTCTCTCACCCAGTCATTCTCTCTCACTCAGTCACTCTCTCACCCACAGTCTGTCTCACTGTGTCTCAGACTCTCTCACTCTGTCTCTCACTGTCTCTCACTCTGTCTCTCACTCAGTCTCTCACTCACTCTCTCACTCACTCTCTCACTCACTCTCACTCACTCTCTGTCTTTCACTCTGTGCCCCTCTCACTCTGTGCCCTTCTCACTCACTCTCTCTCCCTCTCTCCCTAAACTATACTTATGTTATAACTGACATTCTTATACATGGGTTTCCAGTTTACACATTATACTCCTGTATGATATAATTCTTGTTTTGCAGATGGTTTTTAAGCTCCTGTTTTAAATTTCCCAGGTGGTGCATTAAGGTTTTTGTTGATTTGTAATCCAGTGTACTTGAAGCTGACCTCGTATATCATTTTTCTATTGAAGATACATACATGCATCTGTTGCTGGTGTCATGATTATGAATTTCAAAACTTTTATTAAATTAATGAAGGTTTTTTTTTTTTCACATTTGAATAATAGTGTCATATGTTTATACAAGATAGTGTCAATTTTAAACTTTTTAATAAATTCTTTTCCACTGATATATATTACCCCCCTCCCCCAGATTCATCCTTCTTCTAAGTACTCTTCTTTGCATTACTAATATTTAAATCTTGCCACTCCTATGCCTGATGTTATTCCCTATGTTATGAAACTGAAAGTTTGAAAAGCATACTAGAATGATCCTTAGATAATTCAAATTATTCTTTAATTTAAAGCTTTCCATTGGCTCCTTGAATTTGCTATGCAAACAGTGCACAAATGCATTCTTTTGTTCTTACATAATTTGTTTAATTTAAATAAAAAACATTTCTGCCATGACACCAAGCTATGGAATGTGGGCAGGGCAGCAGGGAACTCAGCTATGACAGTGGGCAAACTTGTAGTTCTAATTATTATTTATTTATGCCAACAAACTTACTGTTGGTGTTTTTAAACACACAAGCCGTGTGTGGGCAAAGTTTAAGAGGTAGAACTGGAACTTAAAAATTCAATGCCACAACTGGGATTTGAATCACAGAACTTCCGCTTGCCGGGCGGACGCTCTAACCACTGAGCTATTGTGACAAACTGCCAGAATGGCATTAAATTCTCAAGCCAGTTCGTATTTCTCCTGGTTGTAGTTCTAAAACTGAAATGTTGTACAATTAGCACTTTTTCTGATCTCAAGAAATGAAAAACATGGCAATTGACTGAATACCTCACAGGGTGAGTGTGTACTGTGCTCCACTCACAAGAGTGTCTGAGAGGAATTTGTAGAATCAGTGACTACAGCATAGGAGAGCTTGAGTTAGCTCAGATTCTAATGTGTAACAAGGCTTATGCATCTCTTAGAAAATATAAGCCCTGTGCTTGCAGGTATATGATGTACTCATGTTAGAATGATTCATGGCATCATTAGGCCTTTCATTGTGTACTGTTATTACTGTACTGTACTGTTTTTTTCATATTACTGTAAGATACTTTGCTGACTTCAAAATACATCTTACACACACACACACACACACACACACACACACGCACGCGCGCACGCACGCACACGCGCACACACACACACACACACACACACACACACACAATTCACAGAAATAGAATGACTTAAGTTCAAATATATATAATTTCTACTCATTACCAAAATTGCAATCAGTATCATTGTCCAAACACAGTTCAATACTCTACTGCTGTTACAAGTATAATAATATTTGCCTTTCACTATATGATAAGTACCAGATTTATGATTTTGTAAATGTTCAAATAGAACATCACCAACATGTACATGTATATAAAATGTAAATTGTATGTAAATAAATAAATTCAAGCATGTAGTATTCATATGGAATGGGGCATGCATTTAAAAAAAAAAACACACACACACACACACACACACACACACACACACACACAGACAGACACACACACACACACACACACACACACACGAGCCACACCGGTTGCTCAGCCACTGAGTCCCCCACCTCTGCCCACTACAGGCGTCATTAGTGAGGTGCAGTACTGGAGATTATTGTGTCTTGAAGAGCTGGTCTTGTTCTCCAAAATGTCCCACAGTTTGTATGATGGCTGGTGAACTTTGGGACATTGTCCTGAGCCACTGCTGATACTTCCCAGCTGTGTGAGCCCTAGCACTGTCCTGTTGGAATATCCAGGGCTGTATGATGGCTGGTGAACTTTGGGACATTGTCCTGAGCCACTGCTGATACTTCCCAGCTGTGTGAGCCTGAGCACTGTCCTGTTGGAACATCCAGGACTGTATGATGGCTGTTGAACTTTGGGACATTGTCCTTGAGCCACTGCTGATACTTCCCAGCTGTGTGAACCTGAGCACTGTCCTGTTTGATCATCCAGGACTGTATGACAGCTGGTGAACTTTGGGACATTGTCCTTTAGCCACTGCTGATACTTCTCAGCTGTGTGAACCTGAGCACTGTCCTGTTGGAACATCCAGGACTGTATGACGGCTGGTGAACTTTTGGACATTGTCCTTGAGCCACTGCTGATACTTTCCAGCTGTGTGAGCCTGAGCACTGTCCTGTTTGATCATCCAGGACTGTATGACGGCTGGTGAACTTTGGGACATTGTCCTTGAGCCACTGCTGATACTTTCCAGTTGTGTGAGCCTGAGCACTGTCCTGTTTGATCATCCAGGACTGTATGACGGCTGGTGAACTTTGGGACATTGTCCTTGAGCCACTGCTGATACTTTCCAGTTGTGTGAGCCTGAGCACTGTCCTGTTTGATCATCCAGGACTGTATGACAGCTGGTGAACTTTGGGACATTGTCCTTGAGCCACTGCTGATACTTCCCAGCTGTGTGAGCCTGAGCACTGTCCTGTTGGAACATCCAGGTCAGGATGACGGCTGATGAACTCTGGGACATTGTCCTTGAGCCACTGCTGATACTTCCCAGCTGTGTGAACCTGAGCACTGTCCTGTTGGAATATCCAGGACTGTATGACGGCTGGTGAACTCTGGGACATTGTCCTTGAGCCACTGCTGATACTTCCTAGGTGTGTGAACCTGAGCACTGTCCTGTTGGAACATCCAGGACTGTATGACGGCTGGTGAACTTTGGGACATTGTCCTTGAGCCACTGCTGACACTTCCTAGCTGTGTGAGCCTGAGCATTGTCCTGTTGGAAGATCCAATGTTCACTGTTGAACATTGTCTGGTTAAGAGGTTTCACAACTTTCTGCAGGACTTCCTCAAAGTACACATTTGCATTGGGTTTTACCCCCTTTTTGCAGAAATAGACCTTTGTAGCCCCTTGGTATGAGACTACCAATCAAACCATCACTGATACTGGATGATGGCCATGAAGAACCCAGGGAGCAACCTGACAGGATTCTTCATTGAATTTCTGCTCAATTATGAGCATTTTTTTTGTCTCAAAAAAGGATTCTGCGATGTTGATTTCTGGCATGCTGTCTAAGGAGGTTATGTGATTTTTCCAGTCCAATCTTCTTCAGACAGGTGTTGAACAGATGTCCTGTACATTGGCGGTAAGCCCAAAGTCATACATCTTGATTTATTAGCTTAGAGACATTTATTCTTGATATTTGAAGTTGATGTGCCATTATTTTTTGTTTCCTAGCAGGATTTCTTCTGATACATTCCCAAATTTTCTTGATCACATCTGGGATTCGAGCCAAGTGCGGTCAGCCTGAACTTGCTGTCATCAGCATTAGAAATGTGGGTGAATCTTTTAATGGTCCAGTAAACAAATCTGAGTGACATTTCAAGCAGTTTTAAGAAATTGAAAATTTCCCTTGGATCCTTCTTGCACTTATGTAATGTTATCACAAACCATTCCATGATGAAACAAAGAGCAATGCTGGAAGTTGAATGGGTAAACATTTCAAGGATGGTTGTTGACACAAGATAAAATTGCCTGAGCCACTGTGCAGTTACGTCAGTTGATAGGGATAAGGGGAAATGTTGATACCAGTATTTATCCTAAGACTAGGTATAAGTGTAAATCTTGAAGTATGATCCAATGCTACTAAAATGTAATGCAGATCAGAAGCAAGACAGAATTAAAATTTGTGGGACAAAAAGTAATGATTAACTCATCTTGCTATACGTTTTTGGTCTTCCATTTATAGTACAAACTACTTGCTCTAAAATCCACCGGTTGCTCAGCACACATGAAGTGTTATTAATTTTAGCCCAGATAATCATGGAAACAAGCACAGCATAACAGCAAAGCAACATGAAACAGTCAACATATTTTATATATATAACTAAACCCCGGCACGACAGCCCACGAAGGGCCAACGCCTACCGCCCAGCCACTGTGTCCCCCACCTCTGCCCACTACAGGCAGCATTAGTGAGGTGCAGTACTGGAGGATTGGATGTGGTCAGCGCCCCGAGCCCTCCCGGATGGTTATGCAGTCTTCTATAGGAGTTTTCACGTAATGAAGGCACAATGGCTCTTATGGAGAATCAGCGCGGCGTTGCCACGTGTGTTGCGCCGATGTGATTACCGCTTTTGCTCACAACCAGGTTTATTATTAGTTGTTTTATTATTATTATCATCATCATCATCATCATCATCATCATCATCATCGTCGTCATCATTATTATTCATGTATGTGGCTTTCATGTAACTGTTTTCTTAACGGGCAGCCTTCCGACTATTGACAAATCACGACTGCTTAGCAAGTCATCTCTACAGAATAGGTATCTCAGCCTCACCAATATGTGTCCTGTGTAACGATCCAGCAGAAATGAACGAAGACCACTTGAAGACCTGTGAAGCATTAAGATCAGAAGAAACTACAGTTCAAAAGTATTGGAAAGCACGAATGCTAATGGCTTCATTGCCAGATGCAAGGCACTAGAAAACAACATTATTATTATTATTATTGTTATTATTATTATTATTATTATTATTATTATTATTATTATTATTATTATTATTATTATTATTATTATTATTATTATTACTATTATTATTATTATTATTATTATTGTTGTTGTTGTTGTTGTTACTATTATTATTGTTGTTGTTGTTACTATTATTATTGTTATTGTTTCTGTTATAATTATTATTATTATTATTATTATTATTATTATTATTATTATTATTATTATTATTATTATTATTATTATTATTATTATTATTATTATTATTATTATTATTATTATTATTATTATTATTATTATTATTATTATTATTATTATTATTATTATTATTATTATTATTATTTTTATTTTTATTATTATTATTATTATTATTATTATTATTATTATTATTATTATTATTAATACCTTATAATAAACCCTATAATAAACCCTTAGAAATATATAATATAAATGTAATAGAAATGTATAATAAACCCTTACCCTTTTTACATTCTTTTCTTAATCTAAAAAATATACGCCAACTCACACCAGTCGCCTTATAAAGTTCACTAACAATAAACGAGTCACTGTGTCCGGGGTCTTATCCTTTAAATAATCATACACCCTAAGAATTGTTTTTTGCTCGCTACTTTTAATAATTTTGCCTTTTCATCTGCGATCCACTGTGCACTGATCACTTAATTGTAATGCACATGGTTACCAGAGAACTTCTAAAACTCGTTTACACCTCAGATCCCCGAAACCTATTGAAAACCTCCACTGAAGTACAATCCCTTATCGGCCCTTCAACTGCCACACATCTGATTTCAATCATCTGCAAGACAGGAGAACCGGGTGTTGGCGCACTAAAAACATTTGCCTTTAAATGGTGATTTATGGATGACTTGTTACTGGAGATGTTCTACATTTATATAAAAAATAATTTCGTTGTTTCCTTGACAACTTTGTCGCTGGAAGTTTTTACGTGGACTTACAGAACGAGAATTAGCCAGCGACGACATTTTCCAGTGTATAAACGTAGAATCCTAACACTTTGTTTTAAACTTTATTTTTTTAAAAAATATGTTTACACATATTGATATAATCTAAATGCTAATGTGGCCTATAAAACCAGGCGAATAATCCATATTTTTTTCATTGCAATTATTTCGGTTTAAAGCCATGTTTAAACGTGCAGAGCGAGAAAGATGTTAAAAAATCTGCTTTCAACAAAATTTTACATTTGATTATTTTAAAAAATGTACAATTGCATGAAAGGTTTATCGTGCATACCTTAGTATTCTTCGACACATTTTACACCGAAATGCATGTTCATACTTCATCTTAGTCACATTTGAAAACACGCAAATTTGGCAACGGCGCACCTGATTCTTCCATAAGAATAACATGGTCCATAAGAGCCTGTTGTGCCTTCATGATGTGAAAATAGCTATAGACCTGGGGCAGCTACCTCTCCATCAAGTAGCTCCTCAGTTGGTTCCCCCGGGGACCTAACGAGGCTGAGTGCAGCCTGTGCCAGACCTCCCAGAGGGGATAAATTCCCCATGCTGGCACCGGGGATCAAACCCAGGTCCTCCGCATCAGAGGCAAGCACGCTACCAACTGCGCTATGGAGGCGGTCATTTTATATATATAACACTAATAAATTACATTATAAAAATTGCAAGGAATAGAGTGAATGAATAGTATGAGTGGATAACTAATCACTGCTTGCAACACTTCATTCAGGACATAAAACATTGGTTTTACTTCCATCCGAACTATGTACTCTCTGAATACAAATGTTGGTCTGGGTGGCTTGGTTGATTAGACGCTGGCCTACTGATAGCAAGGTCGTGGGTTCAAACCCAGCTCAGGCCAATGGTTTTTAAGTGTGCTTAAAACAGACAGCTCTAGTTTTTAAGTGTGCTTAAAACAGACAGCTCCATGTCTGCTTCACGTTCAAGAGGTCGCGAGTTCGAATCTCGCTTAGGGTAAGTTATCCAGGTAAGGTTTTTTTCCGAGGTTTTCCCTACCCTGAGAAGACGAATGTCGGGTAACTTAAAGCTCCATGGACCTTGGGCTCATTTGAGCATCATTTCACCCATTTCATTTCATTCGTCCGATATGACACAATGTTGGAGGACGTTAATTAAAAAAAAAAAAAGAAAAAAAAAAGCTCTATGTCAGTAGATTTACTAGCATGTAAAAGAATTCCTGCAGGACGAAATTCTGGCACACCGGCGATGCTGATGTGATCCTGGCCATTGACAGCATCGTTAAACAACAAAACAATTTTAATTTAAATTTCTGAATACAAAGTACACAAAGTGTTAAATTTAGTGGTAGTGTCTTCTCATATGATGGAAAACTACTGCACAGTTTCAGTGTAATAAACCACCAAAATCTGTCTCATCACATAGTGTTATTCTCAATATGAAGTGCATAAGCTATTTCTCTTCTATTCAGATGAACACTAAACTTTCCACATGTTTCCAATGGTTTCATTATCATTTGACATAAGAAATCTCTCAGCTACACATTCTATTTATTTCCTTTCACTTAGAAGTATTTGGCCTTTTCACATTTTCTTTTCAGCTATTTCTGCTCATTAACAAAGCATTTCATTGAATTACTTCCACTGATTGCACCATATTATTATTAAAAGGCAAGAAAAGCATTAGCCTATTCCTTTTCTGTTTATTTTTAGCTCATCTGTGGAGGAAGAGGAAGAAGAAGAGCAAGAACAGTCAGAAGAGGAAGAAGATTGCAACCTGGTGTTTAAATCAGATCATGAATTCTCTCCTGAATCTGATCTAGAGAATGGAGATGTGGAAATGCAACCTACTCGTAGGGCAAGGACTGCCAAAGCTGGTAACTAATTATGTTTTTTTCATTTGTTATGGTAGAGCTTATAAGATATCAGTGCTCACTGTTTGTACATGTTTCAGAAGTATTACCAGAGGGGAAGGAGGAGGAAATAGATGACCATGCATGCCAGAAGTGTGGAAAAAATGACCATCCTGAATGGATTCTACTCTGCGATAAGTGCGATTCTGGGTGGCATGGTTCTTGTCTTAGGCCTGCACTACTCGTAATTCCAGAAGGAGATTGGTTTTGCCCTCCCTGTGAACATGTAAGTTAAAACTATTTATTTTATTTATTTATTTATTTATTTATTTATTTATTTATTTATTTATTTATTTATTTATTTATTTATTTATTTATTTATTTATTTATTTATTTATTTATTTATTTATTTATTTATTTATTTATTTATTTATTTATTTATTTAGTTACTTATTTATGTATTTATTTGTTGTTTGTTAATTTAGTTATGACAATATTGTTCAAAGTTTGATAACCCTAGAGGGATTGTTTAAATTTTTTTTCCCATTGAAAAAACATCCATTCACTGAAATCACTTTCTTCACTACCCTTGGTATTCCCTCTGTAAGTTTTTGAATTTTAGATGTTGGAATGTCTTTCTAAGCAGCTTGTACATTCCACAGTACATTTTGAGATATAAGGCAAGTTTTCTTTACTTGGTGAGCCAGTTCATCCTAAAATAATTAATTGGGGTTAAGATCTGGAGACTGAGCCGGCCACTCCATAATTTTCAATTCTCCTACCTTCTGTTGATTCTCCAGGTATTTTCTGCACATTTATGAAGTATGTTTTGGGTCATTATCTTGCTGAAATATGAAACCCTGACCTGTCAGATGTTTACCTGATCAGACTACAAATTCTGCTCAAGATATTGTGGTAGCCATTTTTGTCAAGTATCCCCTTAATATTGTATAGGATGCCTACGCCATTGAATGCAAAACAGCCCTTTACCAACCCTCCTCCATATTTCTCTGTTGGGATTACTTTTCGATGCATCTCTTCAGGTGGTGATTCTCTTACACAGGTCCATCGTGTCGGTCTGGGTGGCTCAGTTGGTTAGACGCTGGCCTACTGATCCCAAGGTCGCGGGTTCAAACCCGGCCCAGGCCGATGGTTTTTAAGTGTGCTTAAAAACGACAGCTCCATGTCAGTAGATTTACTGGCATGTAAAAGAACTCCTGCGGGACGAAATTCCGGCACACCGGCGACGCTGATGTGATCCTGGCAATTGACAGCGTCGTTAAATAACAAAATTTTTTTAGGTCCATCGTCTGTTTCCATAAACCTCAAATTTGGATTCATCAGTCTAAAGCATCCTTTTCCAGTTGTTATAGTCCAATTTTTGTGTTCCAAAGCCCACTAAGTCTTTTTGTTTGTTCACCTTCCTGAGAAGAGGTTTCCCCACAGCTACTCTCCATAACAGATTGGCTGCTCTAAGTCTTCTCTTGACAGTGCTAACTGATATTTCCTTATTGTGACTTAAATTAAATTCAGCTCAAATTTCGTCTGCTGTCAGCTTTCTATTTCACTTGCTTGTTACTATTATAGTGCTATCCTCATTTTTATTCATAACCACAGGCCTCCCACTTCTTTTTCCATCCCTGTTTGACCCAGTCTCCCTGAATCTCTGTATGGCATCAGCAACTGTTATCCTGGGAATCTTAAGCTTTTTTGATATTTGTTGAATTGAATTATCTATTTTGAAGGCTATTCACTGCTGACCAATTTTCAGTACTATGTCTACTTACATCCCATACTCTGGTACCCTGGAATTAAATACATTTATTTTGCTTAATTTTGTGAAATTTTATGAAATTGCGTACATTTTGGAAATACCTACAATGTTGGACTCCAAGGATTCCATAAATCATGTAATGATCACGTAGTAATTTGAAATATGCATTTACTCACCCTTGCACAGCCACAGGAATCACTGTACTGTTACGAGTTACTTTTAGATTGACAAAGTGATTCACAACTGAGAATTTGCAACTTAAAATGTCAGCAAAATTATTCTCACTCTGCACCTGTGCACAAATGACTCAGCTTGAGTGCGTGCATGCGTGGGGGTGTGTGCGGGTGCTTGTGCGTTGGCTCACAAGTGATTCAGTTGAATCTATGCCTCCTATCAAACCGCCTTGATTTTTGTCGTTTAGATTTTGATTAAATGCGTTTAACCATTATATTTTATGTTTAACAGGCATTTTTACTTTTAGTTGTGAATTCTGCATTGTCCCTCATATTTAATGTCATGTTAGTTATTGTTTTATTTGTCTAGGTATTGGATTGGCCTAATAATGCTTATAACTTAAGTAGTTCTAAGATACAGTATTAACAAAAAAGCTTACATAAAAATTGGCTGAAAAATTATTAGCAATTATACTACAGTTACTAAAAATTAGTTTTTTATGTTCCTTTGCTGAAATGGTGCCAACCAAAGGAATGATTGATCATTTTCTAAAAGGGTGATCGACAATTATCAATTTTGTTTTCCTGAAGTTGGACTACTACAAACTATTCCTGATATGCCATTAAGCCCAAAAGTTTCTTAATCATTTTAAATTGAATGCATTTTGGTATGCTTTTTAAGTTACAGTATGGTTTGTCTTAATGGTTTTATTAATTTATGATGAAATAATGCTTCAGTTTTCCTTTTTCTTAAGCTTAAGTAATAATGAGTATATAGGAGTTGGTTTATGAACTGGGTAGACCTATTTTGTACTACAGAATTAATAATAATTCTGGGATTGATTTACATGGTTAAGTTGCACTGCACTTAATTTTTACCAGAAATGAAGATCTTTTCATTAATCCTACTACCAACAAGGGTAATGCATTTATCTCAGTCACCATTTTTCGTGTGTATTTTATACTTTCCCCCATTCTTACAATCTGAAAGTCTCTGTATTTGTTCATTATATACCCATTAGTGGTTTTCACTTAATATATTCCAAATATCCAAGTGGTATCCGGTTTCGTGAACTGCTTGCTGCACACGCCCTTCGACTGCCAGCCGTAGAGCGGCATTCACGTGGCCGATGTCCTCCCTGGCAACTCCAGCGCGCACGCTTTGACCTGGAGTTGGGCTGTGTTAAGATAGCTACCCCTCATTCCGTGTTTCGCCAACTATTCACGGAACTACTGGGGCGATACCGGACTTCCTGTCCGGTATTTACCGACGGGTCCCAGATGGGTAGTTCGACGGGTTGCGCCTTTATATACAACGGTGACGCTCATACGTACCGCCTACCGGACGCCAGTTCAGTATTTACCGCCGAGTTGTTTGCCATATTTTATTTCCTCCTTTTTATCTCCAGTTCAGATCCTGGAAGTTTTATCGTTTGTTCCGATTCTTTTAGCGCTCTCCAGGCCCTGCAACAGTTTATCGGCACCTCGGCATTGGTTGTTAAAATCCAGACGTTGATTTCTCAGCTACTGTCTCGCGGATACCAGTTTGTTTTTACGTGGATCCCAGGCCATGTGGGTATTTCGGGTAACGAGGCGGCGGATGCGGCTGCAAAGTCTGCATGTCGCCTTCCGGAGTATTCCACCCGTACGCTCCCCTATATAGATGCTCAGAAATATTTCCGTCGCCATCTATTTGCTCTCTGGCAGGAATCTTGGGAAGCGTTATCTGGCACTCAATTACGGACTATCAAGGACACGGTACAACCCTGGCATACCAGCTGCAGGAATTCCAGGCGGGAAGAAGTGGTTTGAACCCGCCTGAGGATAGGCCATACCCGAGCCACGCATGGACACCTTTTGCGTGGTGATCCGGAGCCTGTCTGTACGACGTGTAATATTCCAATCTCCGTCGCACATGTCCTTCTTGATTGTCCGCGATACGCTCGTGAGCGCCGGTTTGTTGGCCTGGGCCTTACACTGTCGTCAGTTTTAGGCAACGACCCAGTATCTGTAAATACAGTGCTGCGGTTTTGTTCCACAATTGATTTTATGAAGGAAGTGTAAGGATATTTTATTTTAGAGATTTTAGCCTTTTAGATGGCCGTATTTTTGGGTTTTTTAACGTTTTAGTGTTTTTTACTTTGTAGCAATTTTAAGTTTCTGTTTTTAGCATTTTAAATGAAACGTTTTAATAGTTGTTTAGAGGTTTTTTATCTATTTTAACCGTAGATTTTTAGTTCTTAATGGGAGATGTTTTAACACTTGACGGTATGTAATTTTACTTCTGGACTCGGGGCCCTAATGACCAAGTTGTCGACGGGCCCTTAAACCCGACACACTCACTCACTCACTATTCCAAATATCCTTATTCAATTTTTTACTTATTTTCCATGATTCATGTGGAGTGTTTGCTATTATATTTGTAGCAAATAGTATTCCTTTTATAGCCTTGTTACTCCATGCAGAAGCAATAAAAGTTATATTATCATCAATGTTGTTGTCATGCTATAGTTGGGTTTTCATTGTTGAGCTAGGAAAAGATGAACAACATTGAATTCATGGCAGTTCTTTGTTATTTTTATGTGTGGCATTCTTAGCTTGTACTTCTAATCGTAAACATGGACAAACGTTACAGTCTGCAGGAATTTGAAAATATTAGAAATATTGATAAACCAGATGATCTGTGTGATGAAGATCGTGATATGCATAATTTGTGGTGTGATGATGATGATGACAATGACGACAACAATGATGAAATCAGTACTTTTGAATTTATGGAAGAAGTTGATGTCATTGAAATGAAGTGCATCAAATGGCAGAGCCATCAGAAACAGAAAATTTATCAGATGCCACCGAGGATGAAGATCCAACTCTTTTAGGTATGGATAAATCTAGAAGTCGTCTAGCATGGCATTCTAGACCTTTCCGTTAAGGGAGAAGGGCAGTTCAAAATATTCAACAAAAATCTGATCTAAGAAATGACAGTGAAATTGTAGAATCAGTTGTAAATATGTTGGCTCTCTTTTTTCCTGAAAACATACTTGATATGTGTAAGCATACTTATGACAAAGGACAAGAAGTTTTGATAAATATAATGAAACTCGCCTAGAACAGGCACAACATAACAAACCAAGAGTTGTTGGCATTTATTTCCATTCTACTGGCTGCAGGAAAGACTCATGGAAACTGTACTAGTGTTTCCGAGTTAGGATTAGCCACCCAGCTTTTCTAAATTATTTTTCAGGGCCGTTATGTCATGTACTAGATTTCAACAGTGTGCTGTTTTGAGGTTTGATAACACAGGACCTTGCAACATCAGAATTGCAGATACAAATGACAAGCTTTAGGCAGTAGGAGAGATATTTTATTTTTTTTTGTGAATGCATGCACAAATTTACAACCCTAATGAGGACCTAACTGTTGATGAAAGACTTGCAGGTTTTTGTGGCAACTGCCCATTTTAGGTACACATGAAATCGAAACTGGGGAAGTATAAGATAAAAATATGGAAATGGATATGTATATAATTTACAAGTATATATGGGCATGAAGGACAACCAGAGAGAAGTAAATCAAGGGTGATGTGTTGTGTTGGATATGGTTAAACTATATTTTCTGTCTGGAAGAGGAATCACTACTTCCATACTGCTAGCTGAAAAAAAAGAAGGCAGTTATCTCATACGCACCAAAGAAAAAGAAGTGTGTTATTCTGCTTTCAACCCAACACCATGATGACTGTTGAAAAAGAAAAGGAAAACAGGATATCTACCATAATAGTTCACTATAATAGGACTTGGTGGGAGTAGACAAGGCTGATATGATGACATGACAATACAGTTGTGTACATACAACAAATCGTTAGCCATACTGAATATTCATGGAACGGTGGACATAGCAGCTCTCAATGCATGTATTCTGTGGTCACAAAAATATCCAGACTGGCAGGAAGATTTCACAACAAGAAGGAGGAGGCATTTCCTTTAGGAACTTTAAAATATACAAATTCCTTAATAAAACAAAATTATCAAAAAATACAACTGAACCATTAAAACATAATAACAAAAGCTTAACTACAGATAGGGAAATAGCAGAATCCCTTAACAAGTTTTATGCTCAGTCACAAAGAATACCCCAAACGTATAAAAAACAAGATAAAACTATCCAAAAAATTATCAGAGAAACTAATAAGCCAAAAGATATATGAAATGATATTTTTATTCAGGATTTTAATGAAACAGAACTAGATTTAGCAATAGAACAATTACAGAACAAAAAATCTCCAGGACCTGACAAGATCCATCCAGAGTTTATTAAACACCTTGGCAGGAAAGGAAAAGAAATCCTACTTAAACTGTATAACACGTGTTGGAGAATGACTGGGCCTTCCGACTGGAAAAAAGTCATTATCATCCCGATTTTAAAGAAAAACAAACCCTCAAACAATATTAACAGTTTCAGGCCAATATCTTTGACCAGTGTTATTGCAAAAGTGATGGAAAGAATGGTGGCATCTAGACTTAACTGGTTCCTAGAATATTACAACTTAATTAATAGTTCACAGACCGGCTTAAGACAGAATCATAGTACAAGTGAAAATGTACTCCTACTAAGCCAAGACATCAAGGAAGCTTTCGATAGAAAGGAGGATATCTTGGCAGTATTCATTGATTTTAAATCAGCATATGACTCAGTCTGGAGAAACAAATTAATTGAGAAGTTGCAATCAATAGGTGTGAAAAGTAATATGCTTAAATGGATAACTCAGTTTATTTCACATAGATTTTGTGCCACAAAATATAATACATACATTTCCAAATATAAACAAACACACCGAGGACTTCCACAAGGTGCTGTTCTGAGCACAACACTCTTTAACATATATATAAATGACCTTCCATCAATAATAAAAACTTCAGAAACCAAAATTGCATTATTTGCTGACGATGTAGTCATTTGGACTCCAGGCTCTCCAAAAAAACCTGAATTAATTAAAGACAGAATAGAAACAGCCCTAAACAAAGTACATGAATGGAGCTCCAAAAACCTCATGACTATCAATGTGGAAAAAACAAATTATGAATTATTTACACTAAAATACAAACCAGTTAATATTAACATAAATTATAATGGTAAACCACTCAAAGCAGTTGATGATGCCAAATACTTAGGCATCACTTTCGACAGAAAGCTAAGTTGGAAAAAACATATAACAAACATCTCAGAAAAGGTTGAAAAGAAACTGCAAATCCTGAAAAGGTTAGCTGGTGCTAAATGGGGCTGTTCAAGGAGAGTCCTTAACACAACATACAAAATGTACGTTAAACCAAACCTCTTGTACTGTTCTGAAGCTTTAATAACAGCAGCAAATACTAACATCAATAAACTTGAACAAATACAAAATCAGGCTCTTCGCCTAATCACTGGAGCAGTTAAATCCACACCTATTGATGCCATGCTTGCCTTAACACAGACCCCATCAATAACAACAAAAATAGAAGAACAAGCGTTGCTCCAACACGAGAAAATGTTACGACTACCAAACTCTAAATGGACAGAAGAGAACCTCCCCCCTTCAATCCTTAAAACTCATAGTAGTTTCCTAGAAAAGGTAACACAGATTAAATCCAAATTGAACATTCCTAACACCAGAGAAAATCTACTTATAAGAGAAAATCCATTGGGATTATTGCAACCTACCTTCAGTTTGGAATTAATAGAGGAAATAAGTAAATCAGACACACTAAAAGAAATACAAAAACTTCTAGCTCTGGAAACAATCAATACTAGATATCCCACAGAAGAATGGCTGCACATATATACTGATGGATCCTCCACGGAAAACCTTACTGGAGCTGGAGTTAAGTGTTCACATTTTTCCTTTTATCATTCTGGTGGCAGAGACACAACAAATTATGATGGAGAAATAGAGGCTATATACATTGCTCTCTGAGAATTATTAAATCTTCCCTTAAATAAATTTAACAAGGCAGTAATTCTTTCAGATTCTAAAGCTGCAATTCAGGGAATATGTTCAAATACTACAAAGAAGTCAACAAAAATTAGAGAATGCTACAAAATGTTAACACAACTCCAAAAAGTTAATAAGACTGTTTATCTCCAATGGATTCCAGCACACTGTGGAGTCATGGGGAATGAAGCTGCAGACTCACTTGTAAAGAAAGGCACAACAATAAAACAAAAGTCTAAATTCAATTTCTCATATTCCTCAATAAAACGCTTGATCATTAAAAAATTTTCTCATTCATACCTACAAGAAATAGAAACAAATGCCAAAGATATAAAATGGATTACACTACTTTCCAACCCAGATATAATCCCCCAGAGACCAAGGAAAGCAGCGGTTGCAGCCTTCCGACTACTGACAAATCACGACTGCTTAGCAAGTCATCTCTACAGAATAGGTATCTCAGCTTCACCAAAATGTGTCCTGTGTAACGATCCAGCAGAAATGAACGAAGACCACTTGAAGACCTGTGAAGCATTAAGATCAGAAGAAACTACAGTTCAAAAGTATTGGAAAGCACGAATGCTAATGGCTTCATTGCCAGATGCAAGGCACTAGAAAACAACAACTTATTCTGATGTTAGCAAAACTGCACATGGAAGAACAGGCAAGAAATCCAGCTGGACTACATACAGAAGTTACAGGAGCCATTGAAGTAAAGAAGACATATTTTACTGAAGGTGCCAGAGAAGAGTTCTTTCAAATTACGGACAGGAAGAAGGTATGCATTGCGCCGAAGAAATGAAGACCCCAAAACTAGATTCATGTGCATAAAGTGCAATAAACCAGTCTGCTTAAGCCATAGAAGAGACACAATTGTGGCAAAATGTTCTCAATGTTAGGAAGACTCATCTAAAAGTCATCCTGCATCCATAGGACAGGTCTGTGAACGGTCTGACTGATGTTGTGGAGAAATTTTCATCAGTGCACCTCCACTCAACTGCAACATACTGAAGACAGTCGCCTGGTCCTTCAACCCTGGAACAGATGATGGTGAATGAAATGATGGCCAGGAAAGTCATGGTAGAAACGGAAACCACCCAAGCTTTTGCCAACCTAACTGGGGAAACCATGAAACACCCTTAGTCAGTAGTCCCTGGGAATCAAACCCAGGACCACCGGAATGTGAGCCTCACATGTTATCTCATAGTCATCTCACTTTGCCAGAGAAGGAGAGTCCAATACTGTAGCTGTAGGGGTGGACCACTCTGCTGACAGAGAATGTCGGCTGGGAGAGTTCAATGGGTGCATGACCAACCTCCACAAAGGTCACAAACAATCCTTTGTTATCCTGTATAATAGTGGCCTAGCAGTACTTCTTCAGGAGTTGGGCCTAATGACCTACTTGTTGATGGGCCTGTAAACACTACTCACTCACTCACTCACTCACTCACTCACTCACTCACTCACTCACTCACTCACTCACTCACTCACTCACTCACTCACTCACTCACTCACTCACTCACTCACTCACTCACTCACTCACTCACTCACTCACTCACTCACTCACTCACTCACTCACTCACTCACTCACTCACTCACTCTTCAGGAGTGACCAAGAAGCAGTTTCTTTTAGATTTTATGATTCTAATTATTTCTTCACGCGTCACTGGTTTAAGGAAGATGCTTTCATTTCTATCGATTTAGAATGGAGGATATTATTACTAGTGCCAGTTTGTGGCAATATCATTGTGTCGATAACATTGTTAAAGTGACTGAAGATATTAACGATATCAGCTGGATTTTTTACAAGTACATTATTTGTTGTTAGGGATATATTATTTCCACCGGAAGGTCTAGAACTGAGAGTTTCAGCTTTTATTATATTCCTTATTATTTTATTCTTCTTTGAAGAGTTAAGAATCAAAGTAATTTTTTTTTTTTTTTTTTTTTTTTTTTTTGGGCAGGCTGATATTCCCGGTATTGTGTTAAAATAATATTTTTTGTAGCAAGCAAACAAGCAACATCTGGATGATCTCATGTGCAAAGGAAGACACATTTCATACAGACAAGTTAACAAACCTTTTTTTTTTTTTGAAAAATAGAGAGGATCGAGGATGCATTATGTATGGAGTAGTAATTATGGATAATATAAATCCTATAATTGTAAATTCAAATTTTGTCTCAAAATACAGTTTGTACATATTTTTATTAAACTGTATGGATATAACCAAGCTATTTCCAGGCTGTTGTGCCATGGTCTGCCAGAGGTAGAGGATCATGAGGTAGGTGGATCATCTACCTCCAGCAGACCATGTCATAACAGCCCAGAAATAACGTATAGTTATATTGACTCCAGCCGTGAAAGTCTTAAGTTCTCTCAAAACGCTTTAGTTACTTCAAGGAACACACCATTGAAACTTACTGATTCTGTAATCTGCCGAGTTATAAATACAATGCATATATTTTCTGATTGGTAAAATGCATCTTACTGGCATTCATTAAAACTATGAGAAAATGGAGGAATGCTTGTTAAATACATTGTTTCTTACAGAGTTGGTAATTTAATTATGTTTTTCAAGTAATAACATTTCATTTCAGGCATTTAGTGTTAATTTTTTCCATGTACTATAGTTACTATACTCTTCTTGTAGGCCACACTGTTGGTAAACCTCCAGGAACAACTGCGTGATTATGACAGAACCTTGAAACGCAGAGAGAATGAAGAATTACGCCGTAAAAGATTGGCTTATGTAGGCATCAGCCTTGATAATGTCCTACCTAACAAAACAGAGAAGGAATTTCTTGCCAGTGGTAATTATTTATATTTTAGAGTAGTTCATTAAACTATGTTTCTTCAAAGTAGGTATGTGAGTTTCATATATTATCAGTTAAAGGAAGAAGGTAACTTCAAATTACCATTTTCCTTGAAAAATTATTTTAAATACAAGCAAGGAAGTTAAGAAAAAATGTCTAGCCAATATTTCATAAAAACGACAAAGTAACATTAAACCTTGGCTGAAAGACATATAAGTAAACTTCGTGCTGGACAGGATTTTTAGGATATTTCTCAATACACATCTTACTCATTTTATACATATTTTTTGTGGGAGGAAACCTTTGAAAATTCCAGAGGACTAATAAAAAGGCCACCCTTGTAGCGTATTAATATATTCTGCCATCTTTTAAACAATTTCATCCACCTTTCTTCTATGGTATTAGCATGAGTAGCTCAGCAGTTTTCAGAGGCATAACCAGTAGCAGAAAGTGATTTTTTAATGATCATTTTTTGATTAGTTATGCAAACAGGCTTAAAAAGACATAATCTGTAATTTCTAAAGCTTTTCTTTCCCTCTGAACATATATCTGATAGAAAAGTAGGTGGTCTGGCGATCTTGTTTTTTTCAGGCTTCCATATCATCTTTCACAATTAAAATTGATATAAAGAGAACACACAGCACTTTATTTTTCTCTTCAAGCAAACTGAAATGACAACACATCACATTCCTCTTTCATAATCTTGAAACCTTATCAGCAATTGCAATTTTTGCCAAGCATGTGACTCAGCCTTAATTTGATTAGTGATATTTACTTACTTTATTGTCTCCAACTGTGAAACATTTTACATGGATTGTCAATTTATATGTACATAAAATGAATACAAAATATTTACAAAAATAATGAGAAGTGCATAAATACCATATTCTATCTATTTTGTACTTTTCTACAGAGTGGAATACCTTTTCTAATAGATAAGATTTAATATTCTTTAGTTTAATTTTTTCATTTGTTATCTGTATAATTCTGGATGGTAGGTGGTTGTACAGGTCTTTGATACTATTTTCTATTCACTTGTTATTTAGAGCACCTATAAGTCTATTTCTAAAATAATTTTCTTTTGTTCTAGTGTTATATTTGTGAATATTACTGTTTTTGTTTTGATTATAACTTTTTAATGTGAGTTTAGTACAACATTCATATATATATATATATATATAATGAAGATAATGTTAAAATATTTAGTTTTTTAAAAGCATTTCTACAGGAATCTCCTTTTTCTATTCCTGCAATTAAGCGTACTGCTCTCTTTTGCAGCCTAAACAGCCTTAAAAGTAATGTTTTATGTGTTGAGCCCCATAATACCACTCCATAGTTTAGGTGCGAGTGAATGAAGGCATAGTATATTTGCTTGGCACTTTTTTTATCTATTATTTGTGTTATTTGTTTTAATACATATAAACCTGAATTAATTTTGCTTATGCTTTTTCAGCATGCATATTCCATTTTAAGTTACTGTCTATTATTAATCCTAGGAAGTTTGTTTTATTTAATTGTTGAATTTCTCTGTTTTCTATTTTTAACTTCATATTTGTTTGTTTTTTGATACCGAGACTAATTTACATCCACTCTGTTTTGTTTGTGTTTAATGCCATACCTAAATTTTCTAAATGTTGATTGACTTTTTCTAATAAAGTATTTGCCCTGATTTGTAGCTCTATTTCTGTTTTTCCTGTTACTACAATCGTAGTGTCATCTGCATAACCAATTGCTATTCCCCAAGCTTCTTGAATTATTTTAAATAAACTGTAGAGTAAGAATAGATATGGTCCCAATTTTGAGCCTTGTGGTACTCCATGTGTTACTTTTTTGAATTGTGATCGAATTTTTGTTAGCTTTCCACTTACAATATCATGCTACTTGGGACTAATCTGATAAGTTTTAATCACTGCAATCATTGTAGACACCTCACTTTAACAGCCTTGTTTGAACAACATTGAAGCATACTTGTTTGCTGGCAATGATATAACAAATGCCAAAAGTATATCATATTGATTTTTTTTTTAATTTTTTTTTTTTTTTATTATTATTAACGTGCTCCAGCATAGTGTCATATCAGGTGGTGAATGAATGAAATGGGTGAAATGATGCTCAAATGAGCCCAAGGTCCATAGAGCTTTAAGTTACCTGACATTCATCTTCTCAGGATAAGGGAAAACCTTGGAAAAGACCTTATCCTGGATAACACCTTGAGGAGATTTGAACTCGCAACCTCTTGGACATGAGGCAGACATGCTACCGAGGTGGGTAATCTGTGTCAGGGTTTCATGCAATTAACATCTTTCGTTATATAATGATTATATTATTATATAATATGATACCACCATGCCATGCCATGTCATGCATTGCATAATATAATATAATGCAATATAATAAAATAAATATGTTTGCATGTGCATGCATGCTTAACATTACACAGCAGAATTCCTGTTAATATTATATAACATAAAAGTGTTTTGGGATTTGTCCTTTAGCGATATGAACATTAAACTATTGTCACTAACTGGTCCACTGGTCCACTGGTCGGCAGATAATCTGTGTATGGATGATGTACATGCTGTTCACAGGAACCATAATAAATGAAAATAAATTAATACTTATGTTAACCCAGCTTTACAAAGTACCTACCACCATCCACATTCGGAAGTTAATACGGCGAGGCTAGCTGCTTTTCACAGTAAGCAGACACGCAAGAACTTGAAAGCCAGGTTTGAAGCTAGTTGTTGGGGGTGCTGCTTTTCTGAAATTAGTACGGATTTAAATTATGCATAGTGTTCTATTTCTATAATATACTGAGATGATTGTTTGCTTGCTTTGCATAGCTGTTTTATTTATTTAAATGTGCAGGAGGAGAGTCAGAATATGCTTCTAAAGCACAGCAGTCAGCATCATCAGAATCTGATTCTGAAACCTCAAGTGATGAGTCAGAACCATTGTACCATCTAAGGGAAAGGAGACAGACACTCTTTAGCTATCGTTTCAATGAATATGATGATCTTATCAATTCAGCTATACAGGTAGGTGAAGTTTTTGAGTACAGGCATTCAACTCTTTATTTGGAAGGAATTTTGTGTAACTGGTAAATGTTAAGAGATAGACAAAATGTAGTTCTCTTTAAAACATACTTCAAATAACTCTTTTGTGACATCAACCATTTAAGAAATATCCATTATTATTGGTTTCAAATTTTTATAACTTGCCACTTTTTAAATTGCTATTAATCTTCGGATGTTTCTCACAATGTGAAAAGGGCATGGAAATTTAAGGACAGCATTTGGTCCCCATCTTTAAACATCTGACTATAGATTCAGCTTGCTCTGTTACCCTTGTACTGTAACAAAATGTGAAATGAAACAATTTCTGCAAAGGTTTACCTTGATTAACACGGAATACATAGAAAAATAAATATGTAGAAGCTATACAAGGTGGAAGCTATTTGATGCACCATGCATTAAGAGAATATTCTACATAATAAATGTAACAAATAGTTCTATTGCAATTTTACTTGCTAAGACATGGATCCCCAGACCGATGGTTTTTAAGTGTGCTTAAAATTGACGACTCCATGTCACTAGATATACTGTCATGTAAAAGAATTCCTGTGGGACGAAATTCCTGCACACTGGCGATGCTAATGTGATCCTGGCAATTGATACTGTCGTTAAACAACAAAATATTAAAAAAAAAAAAAATATTGATAAGACATGGATTAGGAGGAAAAAGAGTATGTTTACTACTGTTTAGATTTAGAATGGCCTAGCATGCTCTTCTCTCTCACTTTTTCTGTTTGCTCTCCCCTTATTTGGGACTTACACCCCCTAGGACTTACAAGCCAGTGCCTAGTGTCAGACGCCTGTTGGGGAACACAGGAACCTATGGACCAAACAGAGTGAAGACCTGGAAGCAGGTGGTCAGCTAAGCACCAGGTATGATAGTGAGGAAGAGGATGATATGAAATGCAGGCAAAATTGATGATGGGAAAGGTGACAATGGAGCAATTGGTGGAATGAGTGGTGGGGGAAACCAGAGAACCTGAAGAAAACCCACCCTGATGCTGCTTTGTCCACGACAAATATCACATGCAGGTCCCTGGGATCGAACCCGGGCCGCCTAGGCGGTAGGCGAACGTTCTAACCACTCGGCCACTGCACTACCATAGCCTAGCATGCTAATGGCTAAAAATGAAGAGGTGATTATTGCAGAAACAAATGCATATATTTTCAGAACAAATTTTGTGTGTCTTTTTCTTATAAGTTTAGGAGTTTATCCAGAAATTAAGATTGAAATGTTATGTTAAACCGTATTTTTGACTTGGTTATGCTGCAAACTGGCATGGTGCCAGCATACCATGGTGATAAGGGGGTGGAACATGACAGTGATGTCACTGCAGTCAAGTGAACACAGGCAAATAGCAATAGCGTGTTTGAATTGATAGACAGTGAAGTCACAGATGGTTTTATAATTTGGAGTTTATTATTTTCATTTAGCTGATTACATCAGATTACACATATGTTATAAGTAAATTTGATTATTAAACGTAATTTTAAATGAAGTGTTAACAATTCAGTGGTACCTTCAGAAACAAAATCCACATTTCTTTCATAGTATATTAATATGAAAGAGAGCTGGATGACAGTAGAGATTGGTACATTATTATCTGCAGCTGAAGACACCAAAAATTGAAAGGGGGTCAAAGAATGAAATGTAAAGAAAAATGTTAAATTGGTGCCCACAAGCGGTGCAATATTGCAAAGCTTGAAATTACTTTTGTCAAATGAGCAGAGGCAAAATGTGCATTAAGGCTGTAAGGCTGAGCCAATACTAAAAGATCAATACTACTTTTCTTTTTCTTTCATTTTAATATGCTGTGAATAATGCCTTGCTCTCCAAATGTAATTTCTGATTCATTACTGAGTTCTGTACAATTCCCACGAAAGGTTGTTGGCAGTGGGCGGCTTCTCAAGGCAGACTAAGGCAAAATGCTGTTTGCCACATTCATTCTTGCATCCGAGTGCTCAAAAGTTTTGTAGGTAGGAGAGGAGTGAGGGGTTTGCAGCTGCTACGTGCTGCTATGGGCGCAAGTCTAAGCAAGTGTAGAATTAACAGTAGCATTCTGGTTGACTTCAAGAAGAGTGAAGTGCATGAGAGGTAGAATAAGGACTAAAAAATTCAATGCCATAGCCAGAATTTGAACCATGGATCTTATGCTTCACGTGCGGCTGCTCTAACCACTGAGCTACCATGGCAACTTGCCAGTATGACACTAAATTCCCCAACTGATTTGTATTTTCGTGGTAGACCACTAGAGAATCTCATCTGAGATAAGTACCCCAAGGGCGCTTACAGTTGTAAGCACTTCATGTACTGGGTTTAAATAACCTTTAGGTGGTAAATGTTACTTAATAAAACCCAGGGCACGAAGTGCTTACAATTATAAGTTGCCCTTGGGGTATTTATCTCATATGTGAGATTCCCTAGTGGTCTACCAAGAAAATACAAAGTGGTTGGGGAATTTAGTGTCATACTGGCAAGTTGCTGTGTTAGCTCAGTGGTTAGAGCAGCCATGCGTGAAGTGGAAGATCCATGGTTCAAATCCTGGCTATGGCATTGAACATTTCAGTCCTGATTCAACCTCTCAAACATTGCCCATACACAGCTTGTGTGTTTAAAACTATCAGTGATTTGGTTGGCATAAAATAACAATTACCATCTAAGGTTATTTAATATGTGGCGGTTCCTAGTGGAGAATTCTAGAAACATTCTAGTGAAGTTGATGTTCTAGGTTCAACATCTTAATTTTATTTTCTATGTTGCTATCTTTTGTTTTACTTTGTTTAAAAATCAATAAAAATGGTTTGGTAACACGCATCATCAAAAGGTTATCCAATAAACTGCATTAAAACAACCAAATTGGTGCCCTCCGATGATTAGATTACTGAACGAGAAGTGAATTTCCTAATAAAAACATGGACAACAACCACGACAGCACTGAAGGGGTACTAACCACAACATCAAACGAAACAGAACTTGCATGTGTTTCAGTGAAGATTCCGCCAATCTGGAAAAGAAATATTAAGTTATGGTTCCTTCAAGTTGAAACTCAATTTACTACGTTAAATATAAAAAGTGAAACAACAAAATTTAACCATGTGATTGCCTTGTTAGAAGCGGATGTCGTGGAATTAATTTCCGGCTTTTTGACTCAACCATTATCTACCACGCCGTTCACAGATTTTAAAACTAGACTTATTCAGGAATTTGAATAAGTCAGAAAATGGGAAAGTGACGAAACTATTAACAGAGGTAGAATTAGGCGACAAAAGGCCAACTCAACTCTTGCAAGAGATGCGAACTTTAGCTGGTATGCAGGTTAAAGATGACTTCTTAAAAATCATATTTATGCAGCGTCTTCCTGTTACCGCACGATCCATATTACCAACGAGCAAAGATGATCTTGACACCATAGCCACTATTGCTGATAAAATTATTGAATTTTCCCCTCCAGGATCGAATATATGTGCTCAAAACATGCAGTCACCATCATCCGTCGTTATCAGTAAAATGAACAATACCGGTAACGATCGTATTTCAAGACTGGAAGCACAGATCGCGGAATTGACGTTGACCATCAATGAGTTAAAACCATTGTCACACTCTTCAAGGAGTAGCTCACTTTCATCACGATCCTCACGAAGTAGACCACGAGATATTTCGAGGTCAGACCAGCGTTTTAACCCTCATGGAACACTATGTTGGTATCAGTTTAAATATCGCCATAGAGCAAAGAAATGTCAGGGCCCATGCTCATACCAACCGCCAACCTCCCAGCATTCTACAAAGGAGTCAGACTTAAAACACTCCACACTAGCGGTGGCAGGTGATGGAAGCCACTTTTCTCGCCACCTATTTTTTACAGACAGAAACTGTGGGTGGAGATATTTAGTCCACACCGGAGCCGACATATCAGTAAGTCCCCCTTCAGATAGTGATTGTCGCAAGAAAGTAAACGGCACCTGTATAAATACTTGTGGAGAGCGCTTATTTGGACTCAACCTTGGTCTACGGTGAAATTTTACATGGAACTTCGTGGTTGCAGACATACAATCCCCAATCATTGGAGCAGATTTCATTCACCATTACAATCTTTTAGTAGATCTAAAGAACATGCAACTCATTGATTCCATGACCTCAGCAACAACTTTTGGCACAATGATTCAGGCATCAGGCATAGAATCAGTTCAAGTTATGCCACCAGACCATAAACATGCTGACATTCTAAAAAGATTTCCCAACTTATTTCATGAAAACATTCATTTCAACATTCAAGATACAACCGTTTATCATACCATTATCACTGAGGGACAGCCGGTAGCGACACGAGCACGACGATTACCTCCAGACAAACTGAAGGTTTGCAGAGTTCCAGCAGATGATTAACATGGGAATCTGCCAACCGTCAAAGAGTGCTTGGGCAAGTCCCCTCCATTTAGTACCAAAGAAAGATGGTTCCTTGAGGCCTTGTGGAGACTACTGAGCTCTCAACATCACCAAGCCAGACAGATACCCTATACGTAATCTTCAAGACTTAACAGCCAATTGGATGGAAAACAAATAGTTTCAAAGGTAGATCTCGTCAGAGCCTATCACCAGATGATATAGCCGAAACAGCGGTGATAACTCCATTTGGGTTGTTCGAATTCTTACGTCTTCCATTCGGACTTAGAAATGCAGCCCAGACTTTCCAACGATACATGAATACTATGCTGAGAGACTTTGAGTTCGTCTACTGCTACATAGATGACATTCTAGTAGCATCACAAGATAAGCAGAGCACAAGAAACATTGCTATTTGAGCGCTTGAGTAAATTCAACATTAGAATTAACTTTTCAGTTCCACAGAAGTAGCATTCCTGGGATATATGATATCTGAAAAAGGAATCACTCCACTACCTGAACGAGTACAAATCATTGTCCACTATCCGCTACCTGCTACAATTAAGGAACTCCGTAGATTTCTTGGCCTCATTAATTTTTATAGAAGAGGACTCCCAGATTCGGCGAGCAAACAGAGCTTTGTAACCTCCTTCATGGTGCCAAGAAGAATGATAACAAAGATTGAGTGGACCCAAAGTCTCTGACAGGCTTTTGATCGCCTAAAAGACAGCCTAGCAAACTCAGCACTTCTGGCTCATCCATCCTCAAATTTACTGTTAATTTTGATGGTTGATGCATCAGATTTTGCCATCGTTGCATCTCCACAACAAATCAAAGACGATAACTTACAACCATTAGCTTTCTTCTCCAGGAAACTTACAAGTACAGAGAAGAATTACTCAACCTATAACAGAGAACTCCTAGCAGCCTATTCTGCTGTGAAGCACTTTCAGTATATGCTAGAAGGACGTAACTTTCCTATCTATACTGATCACAAACCACTCACCTTCATGTTCAAACAACATCCAGAGAAATCGTCTCCACGTCAGATCCGGCAAATTAGTCTCATTGGACAATTCACTACAGACATACGTTATACTGCTGGAAAAGAAAATGTCGCAGCTGATGCTTGTTCACGAATTGCTTTAATCACTATTCCTGCAACTATTACCATGGAACAAATTGCAGAGAATCAACAATGTGACGAAGAGCTCACACACCTCAAGAATTTAACGTCACTTACACTTCAAACAATAATATTACCAAATGGTAAAGAACTTGTTTGTGACATGTCAAAAGGTATGGTTCGACCATATATACCTCACCAGCTCTGACAAACAATTTTCAACACAATACACAATCTAGCACACCCTGGTATTCAAGCTATCAATTTAGTCAGAAAATGCTTCATTTGGCCATCACTAAAGCAGGACCTGAGAAACTGGGCATCAGCATGTATACTGTGCCAACGAAGCAAAGTCTGGAAGCACACCAACACTGCAGTAGGACGATATCCCGAAATTACCTCTAAATTCAATCATATTAATGTTGACATCGTGGGACCCTTACCTCCATCACAAGGATATCGCTATTTACTAACAATTATTGATCGTTTCTCAAGATGGCCGGAAGCACTTCCACTAGCAGATATTACAGCAGAAACAGTTTCGTTTGCCATAATATCAACATGGATATCTCATTTTGGAATGCCACAAATAATAACCACCGACCGAGGAAGACAATTCGAATCTCAATTGTTCAAATGTCCAACCAGCGCATTGGGCATTGTCCATATCAAAACTACAGCATATCATCCTCAAGCAAATGGGAAAATTGAGCGCTGGCATCGTCAGTTAAAGACTGCTTTAAAAGCACAGATGTCTGACGATTGGGTTTTGAAGCTGCCTTTAGTCTTGTTAGGTCTTCGCTCGTACGTCATTCCACAAGTTGATACCACACCAACGGAAATGACCTACGGTTCAGCAATCCAATTAGCAGGAGAATTCCTCAATGAACAAAAATTAGTAATCGACATTCCAGCCTTCATATTCAAACTGAAAGAACAGATGAGGAACCTAAAGCCAGTTCGCATTGAACATCATGACAGCAAAAAGATATTCATTCACCCAGAACTCATGGCAAGCAAATTCATTTTCATTCGACATGATGCAGTTAGAACCCTGCTTCAGCCGACATATGATGGACCATATCAAGTTCTATCTCGCAATTACAAACACTTTGAAATAGAGACATCAAGTGGAAGACAATCAGTTAGCATCGACAGATTAAAACCTGCTTTCATTCTAAAAGAATATTCTTCTCACAACATGGAAAACACATCAGAAGGATCAACATTGGATATTCCCTCACCTTCTCCACCTAGAATCAACCCTGTGCACCTTTACCACAAACTACCAGATCAGGTCGACAAGTCATCTTCCCTCGAAAATACATGGACGCTGTCACTGCGGAGGGAGTGTGTGGCGGTTCCTAGTAGAGAATTCCAGAAACATTCTAGTGAAGTTGATGTTCTATGTTTAGCATCTTAATTTTATTTTCTATGTTGCTATCTTTTGTTTTACTTTGTTTAAAAGGCAATAAAAACGGTTTGGTAACATGCATCATCAAAAGGTTATCCAATAAAGTGCATTAAAACAACCAAAAATAAAACCTGGGACACAAAGGACTTACGATTGTAAGACACCCTTGTGAAATTCCCTAGTGGTCTAGCAGGAAAATACGAATTGGTTGGGGAATTGAGACTTGCCATGGTAGCTCAGTGGTTAGAGCAGCCGTACGTGAAGCGGAAGATCTGTGGTCAAATCCCTACTATGGCATTGAATTTTTCAATCCTGATTCTACCTCTCAAACATTGCCCACACACAGCTTGTGCATTTAAAACCATCAGCTAGTTGGTTGGCATAAAATAACAATTACCGACTAAAGTGCACGTGTATTTCGTGTGATTGTGAGGTATCATGATAGTTTCACAATGGATTTATCGGAGAGTATGGTGGATTTCTTTTTATACTACCATCCTCCAATGTAATGTCATATCAGACGATATACATTGTGGATCTTCTAATAAGGGATGCTACTTATTTTGTTCAGACTAAGTAATGAAAATAAGTTACAAATTAAAAGCACAATATGACTTAAGATTGCTAATTATACAATTACAAAAAATTTAGCCTATCCATCATACAAACCCATGCTTTGCCCATGGAAATGAGCTTCCACCCCATCAGAATTGCCTAAAGCGGGCTGGCCGCACAGGAAGTACCTGTCAATGACATTACTGAAGTTTGGTGTTAATAAACTAACATAAAACATTTTAACCAGCTCATTGATGTATGTTTCTACTTTAAATTTGGTGCAACATACAGGGTTCTTCATTTAAAACCTAATGGGCACACAGCATTTTGCCTGTGCGCTATTGGGTGTGCCACAGCCGGCTTTGCTCCTACATAAACTCTGCACGTAAAGCATGTATAACACTGTTACCTTTGAGGCTGTTACATTGGGTGCCGATTTATGATGCTGCCCGTTGTTACTGAGTCACCCATCTCAGCACCTCACAATTTGTTTAGGATGGAAAGGTGAAGCTTTGGGATGTAGAGGTTTTCCTTGGGCTGCTCTTGCATGGTTGACTCTTATCTATATCAGGGTGTGGGACGTCCTGGGTCTGTTGCGTTGGTTTTTAGGAAAACACACGACTGCATCATTTAATAAACTTTATTCTCCCAAAACTATTTAAGTTCATTCGCTACCCGGTTTAAGTGTATACAAGAATGTGTTTGCAGTAGCACGCCAAAAAATGTTGTATTCTGTGCTGTCTCCTCACACACCACCTTCATTCACGTCCAAGTGAGGTATGCCTTTTTCTAGCATTATATCCGCTTACCTGGAAATTCAGGCTCATGTTTAGAACAGCTCACTTTCCACTTGCCAGCCAGATTATAAGTCCGAACTTACTTACTGTGCATGCGCCGACAGTAGTTTCACAATCGCCCACTAGATTTCACTGCATGACTAGCAGACGATTTTCACATCTGCCAACATTGCTTTTTACACTACACTAGTTTTCGTTGCCAACACATTAAACACAAATGCACTCACTCGCGTTGTTGCTGCCACAGACATACACCGCTATCGCCTAGCGCAACTCCATACTATTGTTGTGGATTCTGTACATTATTTTTTTGCTCATTGTGTACATTATTTTGCTCTTATACTATTGTTGTGGATTCTGTACATTATTATTTTGCTCATTGTGTACATTATTTTGCTCTTGCTCACACAGATATATCGCTAGTGCGAATTATTGTGTACGTTATCCTTATTGCCTTCTTACTGGGTCCACGATACGCTGGCTCGTTCTTTATTATATTATTTTATTATATTATTATTTTTTTAAATTTATTTATTTATTAGGAGGAAACAAAAAAACAAATCATGAAGTTTACATTGAATTTAAACATTTAAACATTAACTTTGCGTGCCTTGATGATTTTCTTGTGATATTGTTGATCACCCAAAGCTAGCTGAAGGTTCTCAGGAACCTTATGATGATGATTATTATTATTACATTTATATTATATATTATTATTATTATTATTATTATTATTATTATTATTATTATTATTATTATTATTATTATTATTATTATTATTATTATTATTATTATTATTATTATTATTATTATTATTATTATTATTATTATTATTATTATTATTATTATTATTATTATTGATATATAATACTATTTATTATACTTATGTTTATTATATTTATATTATAATATATTAATATTATATTTTTATTATGTTTATTATTTATCGTTCTTTTTTTGTTTATTTATTTTATCTTTTACCTTTATCTTTTATCTTTATCTATCTTTATTTTATCTTTATCTTCTATCTTTTTTGTTTATTTATTTTATTTTATATTATTATTATTTAATGCTATTATATTTATTATATTATATTTTTATTATGTTTATTATTTATCGTTCTTTTTTTTATTTTATATTATTATTTTATTATATAATGTTATTATATTTATTATATTGTTATATTTTTATTATGTTTACTATTTATCATTCTTTTTTGTTTATTTATTTTATTTTATATTATTATTATTTAATGCTATTATATTTATTATATTATATTTTTATTATGTTTATTATTTATCGTTCTTTTTTTTTATTTTATATTATTATTTTATTATATAATGTTATTATATTTATTATATTGTTATATTTTTATTATGTTTACTATTTATCATTCTGTTTTGTTTATCTATTTTATTTTATATTATTATTTTTAATGTTATTAGATTTATATTATATTTATTATATTATTATATTTATATTATTATTTATCGTTCTTTTTTATTTATTTTATATTATATTATTTTATTGTATTTTTATTTAATATTGTTATATTATATATATTATTTATATATATATATATATATATATATATATATATATATATATATTATATTTAGTAGTATTATATTATTATATTTATATTATTTTTATTAATTATCGTTCTTTTTTATTTATTTTTATTTATTTATTTATTTTTCCCTGCATAGCATGCGAGTCCTCAACAGGCCCTCCTCGTAGAGGAATTGCATGCATGCCTCTTCATTTAAGCACAGAGGCGCCAAATCCAATATACTGATAAACCTAGCCATTGCGCTACTTGCTTCTAGGAAGGTCAACAGCATACTGCCGACTCCCGCAAAAACATTCAAACTTACTATTGGCAACAAACTCCTAGGGACATTCTGCTGTTGGCAGCGCTGCATTAACACAGCAACTTTGGCAACTTTCGTGACCATTCGTACACACTGCCGAGTGGGACTTTGCCGAAATTCTGACCAAGTGCTTGCGTAAGCTGTTCTAAACAATATCCCCTTTGTTCAGAAGTCATTCACCAAAGAGTGGAAAAAATACTGTTAGCCGAGACTGTGCGCTAATGGCCTGGGGTGAAATACTTGTACCCTCATGGTTTTAACCAAACCTTGTCTACATGTATTCAATAAATGATTTGATCTGTCTTGTACATTGCACGGACAGCTTCATCTTATAGAAAATGCTGGAAATGTTCACCCTTGGCTAAACAAGCATTATATCGAGAGAACACATTCTCATTCACACGATTGAGTTGAGCCACTGTAATGTTTCCAATTTCATTTCTAATATTTTTTTTTAGTTCTTCCAGTGTATGAGGAGTGAGTGAGTGGGTGAGTTGAGCTTATGGGCCCATCGACTGCTGGGCCATTAGGGCCTGAAGTGAAAGAATAAAAACACGGAAACTCACCACCGGGTAGCCTCGCAGTTAAAATGTAATGGTGAAAACAGTTAAATGTTAAAATGTGTTGGCTAAAAAAAGATCTAAAAGTTAAAGGAGTTAAAACTGAAAAATCAATCCTTAAAACCAGAAGAGCTAAAACCTAAAAACTTAAAACTGTAGAGTTTAAAATAGCGGACATAATCACACCTTAAAAATTGAAAAATTAGAAAACTTTAAAACTCGTTAGACAAGTTTAAACTTGGTTACAAAAGTCAATTTGGGCTGCAAGCCACAACACTGTACAGACAGCTACTGCGTCATCTCCCAAAACTGACTGCAGAGTATGACCCAGGCCATGGGACTGGCACTCACAAGCGTATTGTGGACAGTCAAGGAGGACATGTGCTACAGAGAGTGGAACAGAGCACTAACACAGATAGGTGCCGGTCACCACGTAAAAGGTGCCCATAAGTGGCCCTTGTGTGGCCTATCCTCAAGCGTTTAAGATCACCCAATGTATGAGGATTTGTCTTGTAAACTTTGTCTTTTAGATTACCACACAAGTAAAAATTACACACTGTTAGATTGGGGGAGCAAAAGTGCCATACACCAGCACTAATCACTTCATCTTCAAACACTTCCCTAATTTTGTTCATGGACTTCTCTGCTGTATGGGTAGTAGCAGAATCTTGTTGAAACTACCCATATTATTTCTCTTCTGTCAGTTCATGATAAAATGAGGTCAAAATGTCATTTTGATAGCTCTCTTCATTTACAGCCTGCTCATAGAATGTTGGACTGATTATGCATCTAGCGCTACCAGCACACCGAACTCCAACTCTCCGATCATAATGAGGGATTTTCAGAGGCCCAGTACTGACTAGCAGTGCGCATAATGGCAGACGGTAGTGCAGGCATCCAGCAAGATCGTGGGAGAGGCAAAACACTGTGTGCTCTGTTAGGTTTTAAATGAAGAACCTATAGTTGTACTCTATATAAAATAAGTAATTAATAGAGAAAGTTGTATGAATGTAACACGTCAGATATTTCTTACATGGGTAGGTTTCAAAATTTGTCTTTTGGGAACTGCACACTTTCTACTCATCTTGTAAAGTCTCAGATTTCAGAACAGAGGTATTCTACATAGTCAACTTACACAAATCTATATGAATTGTAAAACCTATCACTTCTGATTAACTGTGATTCCAGTTCACAGTTCACCCTATGCACACAGTTTGCATTGTTTCTTGTTGCATAACTTGAAAATTAGCTTGCCTGTAGAATGTTGCACCAAGTATTTACTCCACACTAGATTTGTGGTATAATACTTATTACTGGAATAAACTGGGATTAAGTGGTATGTTCAGATTTCCAATTTGCATGACTATTTACATGGTGAAACTCAATTTGTGGAACAATTAAAGGTTGCATGCCACTGAATCAGGATAAAAGTGGTGTAATAGCAGATTAACTACAATGATTTAAAGCTTTACAATGCTTGTGATTTTTCAGAAAACTGATTTATGATAGAATGTCTTGATTCTTTTGATTTTAACTACATAGCCTATGGTGAAAACTAGCTCTTATGCTACTCATAATTTCACTTCAGGATGAACTTGATGCTGTCAAAGGAGCGGGAAATCAGGGTCGAGGAAAAGACATATCCACAATTGTAAATGCAGAGAAAGCAGAGAAAGCAGAATTAGTTGTCAATGGAATGGGTATAAATGATACTAAGAAGAGTATAAATGGAAAAGAAATAACAGATGAGGAAGAAAATGGAGCAAAACAAGAGGAGGAGGAGGAGGAGGAAGAAGAAGAAGAAGAAGAAGAGGAAGAAGGTTACATTCCACCAGTAAGGAAGTTTCTGCCAAAGAAGAAGCATAGGCGGTTAAATAGTCTTGATATAAGCAGTGAGGATGATGCTGATTCAGATGAAGATTTCAAAGGCAGCAGGTGAGTTGGTATATAAGCCTCTATTCTTCAGTGTTTCTCCCTGGCAGCAGGATGTTTATGAACTAATTTAAATTAGCTTCACTAAAATTGTACAGATTCTAGCATATGTACTAATTAACTGAATGTGATGGATGGCCAAGGCCATTAAGGCATGGACTCCATGAATTGGAGGTCAGCAGTTCAAAACCAGCCTAGGCCATCCTCCCTGATAGATATGATTTCCAGATTTTCCTTCATCCTCATAAATAGTAAGTATCAGTAAGGTACCCTAAAGCTTAGGTCTAGAATGTTTCCCTCCCAAATTTCCTTTCTCTTTTATTTAATTTCATGTATTATTAATATCCATGAGCTGTGGTACCATTTGTAGTAAAAATGGACTTGTATTACTTAAACAATTCATTCAGTGAATGAAGTTCAAGAATACTAAAGAGTTACTTGTTTCTTGGCTCTAATGTTTAATGTAGAATAATTTGAAGACATTTTGATTTAACTTGAGAACAAAAATGAATAATAGTAATCTTTTATTGCACTCACTACTATAGACCTACGATTTAGAGCTTAATTTGTGTAGGTCTTGGCCGCCAGTATTCTCCTCTGCTTTCCTTGTAATCCTTTAAGCTTTCAAAACTGAAGAACTTCCATCACTTTGTAGAAACATGACTCTTTTCAGCTCTGAGGATGAAGATGAAGATGAACTAGATGAAGAAAGTGATGACTCGGATATTGTTGGTCGTGCTGGCAGAGGTTCATTTCGTTCCCGTAAAAATGCAGAACCTGTACGTCGCTCCACTCGGAATCGAACTACACGTTTTGACAAAGAATTCAGTGAGTATTATATGATGCATGTACTTTGCAGATGGTGTTATAACACTTAAAACAAATTATATTGAAGCTTTAAAAAAATCTTAACAAACTTGTGACTTATTAGCATTTTCCTTTCATCCTGATGATAAAGCTTGCCACATTTTCATTGCACTGGTTTGTGTATTTGGTACTTTTTGTTCATTAGGATTTAAAGTAGGAGGGGCATGGGCAAGGATGTTTTTGAGTACTATGGTATTTACAGTAACAGCTTCTGTAGGGTATTTTCTATTAAGGTGCAGTATTGTTTCTTTCTATAAAAATACAAGAATGGAAGATAAATTCACTGTGTACCTTTACATGTGGATAGAGTAAGCATTTTCAGACATATAAGGAAATGTGGTTTGTGTGAGTTATATTTTCCCTACATATATTTAAGAAATGTAGTTACACCTATAAATTGGGAATTTTTGGTGACTTGGAAGCAAAGATGGCGGAATTAAAAAGCTGTGCACTCAAATATAAAAATCATTACTTTCAAAACTGAAGATAGAAGTGGAAGAGGATGCTAGAGAACATAGGTTGATTTATCAGTACATGAAGTATAAAAATTACAGATTCATATTTTCACACATTTTATTTAATGGCAGTTGCTTCACTGTTGACCTGCCAATTCAGTCGGTCTAGATTATAATTTTCCATTAACCTCTTGAGCGATAGCCATTTAAAACGTCCGCGAGCCGAGAACTGCTACCCAATATCCGGGGCAGGGCATTTAAAGTGCTTCGTATATACACAGCTGTATTTTGTGTAAATATTAAGTTATTTTAATGAAACAAAAACTGGTATAAAACTCGTATATGCAGTATAAATGTACTTGATCAGCAAAGTTGAGTTGTATTTACAAAACGTTGAAATTGCACTATTTTGTTTCACTGTGGTGAAAAGTCAACTTTGCCCTGTCGAACGCATCTAATATAAGTTCTCGGAAAGAAACAGTAACCGACCCATTGTATGTGTGGCTAATGCGTCAGCATACTGTGTAATAAAGCACTACTGTATGTGTGGTCTCTTGAGTCATCAGAATAGATCAACATTGCAACTTTTGCTTACGCGAGTTTCGTAACTTAGTAGACTCCGTTTATTCCTTTGTTGAAATGCTTGTAGCTGAAGGGAGAAGTGGTATAAAAAGGTATTTTTGCACCAACTGGATATAACCATATACAATTGTTTGGTAATTTGAGAGCTCTAAACCCACACAGGACAATGACCTACCTTGACTTCCGACTATAAATAGCTCGCAGCCTGATTGAACAATACCACGTTGGGGGTTGAAAATCCAAAACCCCTGCACCCCTCAGACTTCAAGGAAAACATTATCCTAAAAGGATACCACCAACAGCAAAGAAGTCCCGCCCATCTCGAAAGTGTTTTGTGTGCCTCAAGAAGGGAATTATTCGCGAATGTGGAGATGTACCCTTGTGTGTTTATCCCTGTTTTGAGGTAAATCACTGCAGAACGAACATATTAAGGTAAGCCAGTAAAGTATATAGACTTTACTAAAATGTTTCATAAAGGGAAAATTAAAATAAGTTGAGTTACATAAGGGTTAAATGCTTAAACGCACAGGACATGTATACACGCCCATATCGCTCATCCATCATTTTAAATGGACGTGATTTCATGCCCATATTCCTGAAGAGGTTAACATTAAAGTAATATCTGCAGAATATTATTATTTGTCAATAAGGTTTCAATTTAAAATGATTAAAGTCATTAAAATAAGAGTACATGTCTACTCATGTCAAATTGAATGTTCTAACCTTCAAAGTTTATTTCCAAAAGCATACCAAGGTTTTCTAGGCTTAGATGGTGAGGCTTGTTATTGAGAACATTCAGTATTAGGAAGAGCAGAGGAAATAAAAGAGAAAAGGTATTTGGAATGAATTTCATTTTAAAAACCATTTTACTTAATTATAATTACAAATTACTTTTTCAACAGGTGATAAACTTGCAAATAGAATTACAATTATGTCAGAAAATGGCAACACTAAAAATTGCTTTCTTCTGCCCCCAATAGGACCAATGACCATTGGACAGTTCCATGATGACATACATTATGGGGAATAGTTCCGAAACAGATTTATTATCTGCACTTTGCAATGAGCATGATAAACTATGATTTCCATTTTTATTAAACTCCAAGTTGCTCCAGTGCTTTCTTTGCCAGGTTCGACTCATTGGTGTCCTGTGTGTAGCTCCAGTAGTGGGCTAAAGCAACAGAATGTTCTTCCATAAGGTAATTTGTGATCCTCCTGACCTGGTTAGGAATGGCATACATCTGTGGCCACGTGGTGAAGTAATTCATGACTACCAACAGAAATGTATGAACTTAGGCTTTCATGTCCGGCGTCCTGACCATTAGCTATGTTTATCTCTTCTGGACTTATAGACCATGGTCTAGAAGGCATCGAAGATAGATGTTTCACCAAGTACTGCGCTTGGCATCTTCAGGATGAGGTGATCTGTTGTCTGCACTGGTCAGAGATTGAATGTTAGAGCCACAACTGTGGCACTCCCATATAGTGGAGGTGGGTGGGGCTTGTTGCAGTGTCTAAAGCATTGATTGGCTTGCATCAGTTGGCAGGGTAGGTGAGGTTTTTATTACATGTTGTTTTTTGGAACACACACTGTTACGGGAATGGATTCACAGCACACACACAGGCCTCGCCAACAAAGATTGATCTCTTCTAGAACTCCATAGTTATCTAAGTAAAAGTGTGTCTAGGAAAGATTGGGAGATGACACCATGCACCATTCTGTTTAGTTCACCGTTGATCAACCTACCTCAAGATAAAAAGTAAAATTTCAATGTAGCTGCATACTTGATGATGAATCCCCCTCTCGAGACTTCATACATTGTGGTGAATCTAGGCTCACGCACACTATCGCAGGCAGAGACATTCATATTGGCAAAGGGAGGAAACTTCTCCGTAACACCTAAACAAATCCCAGTTGAGGACATCATCGCCAACACCGAAGCAGTCATACAGAAAATTCCAGCAAAGCAAGCAGAGTAGTCTGATGAGAGACTTTCTGCATTCTGTGTAAGATGCCCATGCCAAAAAGTAACATCTCACCACAAGAAAGGGAGGCTATCAAAGAACTCCACAAGAATGAAAAGATTATTGTTCTACCAGCAGACAAAGGAAATGCTGTGGTTGTCATGGATATGGCAGAATATAAAGATAAGATCTCCAAGCTGCTGTCCTCCGAAACCTTCAGAAAGCTGACTAAAGACCCGACCACATGTTTTCTCCTACAAAACAACATTTTCCTAAAATCTCCATCTCTGCCAGGCAGTGTGAAGGAGGAGACCTATAGAAACAAAGCCTTACTGCCGAGATTGTACAGGCTCCCGAAAATTCATAAGGAAAATGTACTGCTACGACCCATAGTGAGCAGCATAGGTTCAGCTACGGACAATATCTCCAAACATCTCTCCAATTTATTACAACCATACATTGGCACCAAAAACTCTCACATAAAAAATTCTGACACCCCTAAACAGCAACATTCAATTCACCATGGAGAAAGCAGAAAATGATACTCTGGCCTTATTAGATCTAAAAGACATCAGAACAGCACACCTAGGTCTGGAATGCAGTATATACAGGAAGCCTACACATGAGCGTTGGCAGACTTTTTTCCAGGGGGGGCCACATGTTGGAAGTTTGCAATCAGATATTAATTCATTATTTTATTGTCAAAATTTATATTTGTTGCAGATAATCGTATTGATTTATGCTAAATGACAATTGTTCTTAATTAAAATAATAGTTTAATAGTCAGTAATTGATTGCACATTAAGTTCACCAACTTCCAAGGGGGGGCCGCGGCCCCCCCTTGCTCCCCGTTCGCGACGCCCATGAGCCTACACATATAGATCAATATCTACATAAAACTCAAATCATCACCCCAGGCAGAAACAAGAAGTAATAAAAACATTCACAAAATGAGCAACACTAAATACTAGAAGGAGGAACTTGAATACCTAAACATTCCAGGCCAATGGTTACACACAGAAGGAAATCTGGCACGTGATTCATCCCAGGCACTTGACTGAACAGAAGGGATGTCACACAGTAACAACAGCCCATCTCCTCTACACGTCTATCTTTCTGACTGGATAGGCAAGCTTCTGTGCTCTTATGGAATTGATGCTGTCTACAGACCAACACAAAAAATCAAGGACTTGCTGAGATCAGCCAAAGACAAACATCACCCAAATTCATCTGCAGGTGTATATAAAATTCCCTGCAGCTGCGATAAGGTTTACATAGGCACTACAATGCACAGTGTGGCCACGAGATTGAAAGAACATGAGCATCACACCAGATTGGAGCAAACAGAAAAATCATCTGTGACAGAGCACACATTACTATTCAGCCATGATGTCAGCTTTAAAGAAACCCAGGTCGTGTGTTCTACAGTTAACTACTATGCACAACTGCAAAGGGAGTCCATAGAAATTTATTAACACAAAAACAACTTTAACCGGAAAGAAGAAGCCCTTTGTCTACAAAAGGTCTGGATACCCATCTTAGAAAACCTTGTAGATGAAAACAACAGATGTAATAAAACCTTGCCTACACCCACCCTGTCAAACGATGTGAGCAACAAACCCCACCCACCCCCGCTATACAGTGTGTGCACAAAGTCTGTATACCCCTATATTACATAAATTCAAACTGACATGAAATAAAAGTACAAATTTCCAATCTTTATGTAATTAAATATTTCTCCTTACATCTTAGGACTTCAAAACATTGGTATGTGTCCCCCCATTGACTCTGCACAGTCAAATACGCTGCCATGTTCTCGTGTTCATCTTACTCAACATCATTGGAGTCACTGTCTGGAAAGCTACTCTCACCGCATTTTGCTGTCACCAGTTGTAGCGTACCGATGCTCTTTGATGTAACCCCATTTTGCATTATCTGCAGTTGTTAGATCAGGGCTCCTTGGAGGCCATGTGAGATTGTGCGATCCTCTACCGATCCAACAATTTTCATAGAGTGCATTCAGACGTTGAACAGCCACTGCGAAGTGAGCTGGCTACCCATCATGTTGAAACCAAACACTGTTTAAGATTCCCACATTTTGCAGCTGTGGGAGGAGCCAGACATCAATCATCTGGAAGATAAGTGTTCTGATTAACAGGACCATCAAAAAGATATGGGCCAAACAGATAAGTTTGTGTCATTCTGGCCCAAACCATGACATGTGGTGGGTTGCGCTAGATTTCTTAAAAAAAATTTGGATTTTCTTTTCCCCAGAAATAAACATTGCGGTTACTGGAACTGCGATAAATCACGCATTTGTCTGTGAACATGACTTTTGCCTTCTCAGACATTCTTTGGAACTGTTGCAGCATCCGACCACAAGCTTTAACACGTGTCCCCAAATCAGCATCTGATAATTTATTCACATTCAATGGACACCAACACTTCATTTTCAGATCTACTTTAATGTGTTTCCTCATGGTTGATTCTGGTACCCCAAACTCTGCAGCACGTTTCCTTAAGGATTTAACCAGAGATTGTTGGATAGATTTTTCCACGTCAGCACAAAGTCTAAGTGTGGTGGATGATCTTCCACTTCTCGTCGCCGTGTGAACACTGCCCGTTAAAAATGTTTTCCGTTCCCACGCTAACGTCTTCTTTGCCAGTGCTGCTTTCTTAAACCGTGCAACAAAATCGTCCATGACATTTTTCATTGATTTGCCATTAATTTCATGCTCATGAACCATTCTTTCTTAATATCTCGGCATCAACTAATTTCATTCATAAAATTTGTTGATTTGTTGTCATAAGAGCGACAACAATCGAACAATCGAACAATCGAAGTCGTCAGCAATGCGTATCTGACAGGAGAATAATATGAATATATACCAACCTCAAAAAAACATATTACTCATGTAATTTTAAATTTAGTACAGGGGTATACAGACTTTGTGTGCATACTGTATAAGAACGCCACAGTTGTGACTCCTGTATTTGAGCTCTGACCTGCACAGACAATGGATCGCCTCACCCTGAAGATGCCAAGTGCAGTACCTGGCAAAACATCGGTATCTTCGATGCCTTCAAGACCATGACCTACAAACCTGGAAGAGATAAATGTAGCTAATAGTTACCAACAGAAACTTGTTTCCCGTGTTCGACACAGGAAATAGTCCAACTATGTGATGGCGATGCATTCAAAGGGTCCTCCCATATTATACTCCTGCATGCAATCCCGGTTCCTGGTCTGTGGGTCATGACTTGCTGCACACACATGACATTAGTGGCACTATGTTTCAGCGTGTACCCATAGTACCAACCAGTAGTACCTTTGTCACAGCTTCTGAATTGTGTGGTAGTATCCGAGATGTCCTGAAGTCCCAACATGTACTTCCCCCAGGACTTTTCTTACCTTACTCTGGGGAAGGATCAACTGCTCTCTGGGTCTTCCCTTCAGGTGACTCCCAAATCTGAGCAATACACCTTTCTTGGTCTTTACTGAGTCACATTGGGCCCACTAGGACATATAAACAATACTCCCAGCTTGGCTTAGTCCTCACCTCCACTCCTCCAGAGAGGGGCCCCAAGTCGTCTGCCAGCTGCTCCCTCCTCATACTTGCTCCTTCTTCTTCACCTTAGTGCAGTGGCCACATTCATCTGGGCAGGATCTTCTTAGGGCGGCGCCGTGGCCAAGTGGTTAGAGTGTTTGCCTACCACCTAGGTAGCCTGGGTTCGATCCCAGGGACTCGCATGTGGGATTTGTGGTGGACAAAGCAGCATCAGGGCAGGTTTTCTCTGGTTTCTTCAGATTCTCCCGCCACTCATTCCACCAATTGCTTCATTATAACCTTTCCAATAATAAATTTTGCCTGCATTTCATATAATCCTCTTCCTCACTAACATACCTGGTGCTTGGCTGACCACCCGCTTTCAGGTCTTCACTCTGTCCAGTCTATAGGCGCCTGACCCTAGGCACTGGCGTGTAAGTCCTAGGGAGTTTTAAGTCCTATATAAGGGGAGGGTATTCAGGTAAAGAAAGAAAGATCTTCCTGGCATGCAACTGCATTGAAGTGGTTCATTCCTCACCAGTGTTCTGGTGTGAAATTGTACTCTTGGATCCTTTATACCTAATGGGCTGGTTTGACTTTCTAGGTTCTTGAGGCTCAACAGCCAGGCGAGGGCGGAGTGGTCAGCCCTCAGGTGGAATGTAAGACTATAAATTGATGATAGTTTCTCGGGCTAACAACCAGGTCAGATTAGGGTAACTACCCAAGCTTTCAGCGACTAACTCTGCCGCCATCTTCAGGGGAACTGAATCTAGGCTACTGATGTTGCGATATTTATACCTAGAGCGCGGCCGATAAGAACCGCCCACTTTCTTACCATTGGCCGAGCTCCGGCCGATGGAGGCACGTGCGGAACCAATCAGGTGATTGCCGATGCTTCTCTGCACTGTGGAGGAGAGATATGCTGAATGACTGGCGTCCATGCTTTGCTGATTTGAAGGCCTTCATCCCTGTTGAAGTTGTTTTTATTCGCTTTAATGTATAGAGCTTCTTTAATCACCTTATCGTAGTACCTAGAGGACTTTTCAAGAATTTTTGTAGAGGCGAATTTGATTTTATGATCTGTGTTATATGTGTGCTCAGCCACTGCGGATTTTTCTGGGTATCCTAGTCTAATACAACGTTGATGTTCTTTGATGCGATCTTCAACAGTTCTACCTGTTTGTCCTATGTAAACTTTGCCGCAACTGCATGGGATTTCATAAATGCCTGGTGCACGAAGACCTAAATTATCTTTAGCAGAACCTAAAAACTGTTTTATTTTGGTTGGGGGTTTGAATACGGTTTTTATTTGATATTTCATGAGCAATCTTCCAATTTTCCCCGACAGGGCGCCACAATAAGGGATGACTGCTAAGCCTGCATGTTCTTTCTTTGTATTAGGTTCACGGTTTCGTTTGGAGTGCATTTTCTTAAAAGTACTGTTTATTTCCTGGTTAGTGTATTGATTCTGTCTGAAAACTGTACGCAGGTGTTGTATTTCTTGAGGTAGATTTTCAAGATCAGAGTTAGCAATCGCTCGATGTATGAGTGTTGAGAGGACTGTCTGCTTTTGTGCCGGGTGATGACAGCTGGTGCTATTAAGGTATAGATCAGTGTGAGTTGGTTTCCTATACACCTTATGACCCAGGTGACCATCATTTTTTCTATAAATAAGTAAATCCAAGAAAGGTAAGCCGTCCTGGTGTTCAGTTTCCATGGTAAACTTAATGTTGGGATGGATGCTGTTGAGAAATTCATGGAAAGCTGTCAGGGCATCTTTTCCGTGTGGCCATACTACAAAAGTATCGTCTACATAACGGAAGAAATGAGTAGGAGCTAGGGGTGCAGTTTTGAGTGCCACATGTTCAAATTCCTGCATGTAGAAATTGGCTATAGCCGGAGATAAAGGAGAACCCATAGCAACACCATCCATTTGTTCGTAATAGGTGCCATTAAACAGGAAGTACGTTGAAGTTAAAGCATGGTGGAATAAGCTGATCATCTTGTCATCAAAGTGGGGTTTCAACAGTTCTAATGTCTCTTGGAGGGGCACTTTAGTGAAGAGAGATTCTACATCGAAACTAACCAGTATGTCTGAGGTAGTTACCTGGATTTCCTGTATGACTTTGGTAAATTCTGAAGAATTTTTCACATGGTGACTGCAATTTCCAATCAATGGTTGCATTAGCTCAGTTAGATATTTAGCCAGAGCGTATGTCGGAGAGCCTATAGCGTCAACAATGGGCCTGAACGGGATGTTTGGTTTGTGTATTTTTGGCAAGCCATAAAGTCTGGGAGGAGTCGAGTGATGCGGCGTTATCTTTTTGATGACTTCTAGAGAAAGACCAGAGGATTTTAATAGAGCGGCCGTTTTTCTTTCCACTTTGTTGGTTGGATCTTTAGGAATCTCTTTGTAGGCTTTATCAGAAAGCAAATCCAATAGTTTCGACTGATATTGGGTTCTTGATATCACAACAGCTGCGTTCCCCTTGTCTGCGGAAAGTACCAAAAGCTCTTTGTTCATCTTAATGTCACGTAGCGCTTGTCGTTCAGCTCTAGTGATGTTCTGTTTTGGAAGAGTTGCCTTTTTTAATGTATTGCCTATTTCCTATCTAATCTCTTCAGCCACTTCTTTCGGGATGTTAAACATAGCACACTCCACTCCACTCAAGTCTACTACTCAAGTCATTAAGACTATAAAGCTACAGTATCAGTGTTCACGATAAAACTGCTGTTTGGTTGTGGAAAATCTAAGACAGGTGCAATGCAGAGTGCTAGGAGATTATAATTTGATATCCATTTATTGACATTTTAGTACAACAATAATATTGCAAGTATCCAGCAGAAATGAATGAAGACCACTTGAAGACCTGTGAAGCATTAAGATCAGAATAAACTACAGTTCAAAAGTATTGGAAAGCACGAATGCTAATGGCTTCATTGCTAGATGCAAGGCACTAGAAAACAACAACAACAACATAATATTGCAAGTTTCAAACTGTTGCATTATGAGATTGACTCATAAAAATATATTTTAGGATCATTAAGTTACTGTGAATGAACATTAAATCGTATAACATAAACTTAATAAAGATGTTTTGAGCTTTTAATTTTGCTTAAAATTACAATTATCTTGAAACGCCTTTGAGAATGAGAAGTTTTTGTAAGAAATGGGAGAGTATAGCTGAGAAGAAAATTATTGTATCAACACTAACTGTAAGGATTGTGAAAAGTTTTACGTACAACACCCAAAAGAAGTCCAAAAATCAAAATCAAAGAACATTTCAGAAATGTTGAGTTAAAGCAAGAAGAAAAGTCAGTGGTGACATCTCATTTTAGAATGGAAACCATAACCTGAACCCAAACCTGAAGGTACTCAGAAGCACGAGAGGCCACAATGAACTCACAGTGAGGGGAACAAATGTAATTATGGAAACACATGAATCAGCTTATAAATTATGAAACCCACTGACTGACATCTAGATGAAGAAGTTCATTGTTCCATCACTAGAGAGAAGGCTGCAGGCAACTACAACCAGCAATGGCAGTCTGACAACCATGGTTGAAAATGGAAGCAAACTGTTGTTTTCTAGTGCCTTGCATCTGGCAATGAAGCCATTAGCATTCGTGCTTTCCAATACTTTTGAACTGTAGTTTCTTCTGATCTTAATGCTTCACAGGTCTTCAAGTGTTCTTCATTCATTTGTGGCTTTCATGTAACTGTTTTCTTAACGGGCACCAGTTATGGAAGCAAACTAGTCCATCATAATTAAAGTGTAAATGACATAGTATTACAGTTAACTCCACAAATATAAAAGCACATTCCTAGAAGATGCTTTTAAATTGTTAAACCTCCAGGAATCGTGTATAAATTTCAAAATGGAAATAGAAACTCACAATATGCTGCCCTTTCTAGATTTGAAGTTTGGAAAACGTGACACAATTTATATCTTTAGAAAAATCCACAGACTCAATTATATCAAAGTTAATGGATTCAACCCTCAATGAAATAAGAATGTGAGTTTTAAACCCAGAGATTGATAAATGTATCATTGACTAGGTTCAAATGTTATATGGAATAGAGTGTAATTGTAAATACAGCAAGTATAATGGCTTCAGTAAAGAATTTGTAAATAGTAAGATCCAGAAATTCAAACAGCAGAAACAGTTGAAATAAATTGCAACACTTAAATCTGTTAAGCGAGTCATGTCACTTAGAAAATTACCTATCATCCTATAGCTATGCATTGTTTTCAAAAGATATTCAAGAAATGCAGTGCCTCTGTAGCTCCTCAAAATAGATTTTTGAAGGAAAACCTACTAAAAGTGATTGAGATTGCAATGCAGTAAACAAATAATTCACAAATTAAACACAATGTAAACTGTAAAATTGGCAAGTGAATGAAATGAGTAGGTACAGTCCAGTGCGTGTGAAAAATTGTATATATTTGCATAGTTGAGTGGATGTTAAGAAGAGTGTAACTTGATGTAGCAAGCAGGAGCTATTAAAAGCTTCAGAAACTTCTGTAGGACTGTTGTATTGTCTTCTTTCATTGGTGTATTTTATACATTCAGTGAAAATATGGCTGGTACTTAATGGAATGTTGCACTATTCACAGTCATCAGGAGTTAGTTGCTTAGAAAGAAAGTGAGAATGAGTTAATTTTGTATGACCTATTCCTAACCTGTTTATTACAACTTGATGTTTTCATGGTAATGAGCTCAACGGTAAAGGAGAGATGGAGCTCTTTTGCACTGAAAGGAGCTTTCTTGATACCAACTGGTTCCAGGTTGTTTCTGTAAGTCTTACTATCTTTTTAGTAAAATATCTTACTCCATCATTGTAGGATACCAGAGAAGTGCTCTGCATAGGCAGTTTTGTAGTGTTCTTGGTGGCTTGATCTGCTTTCTCATTTCCTGGGATAACCTGGTGATAGGGTGTCCATACAAAGATTACATCCTTCTCCTAGTTACTCATTTTATTGAACAGAATTTGGACCTCTTGGAGGAGCTGTAGATCCATCAAACTGTTATGTAAGCTTTGAAGAACACTGAAAGAGATGGAGTATATCACAAATATACCAGCTTTTTGACATGCCACATGGTTAAGGGCTTGCTTGATTGTGCAGATTTCACAACTGTATGAATGTGTCCATTCATTGGTATGAATTGCACATCCTGCACTGTCATTAATCTTGGAACCGTTGCTATAGATTAGGATGTGATTAGAGAGAGCTCCAGAAGTTTCATAGAAAACTTTTCTATAAGTTGAGACATCAGTTTGTGTTCACTGGTGAAGGTGTAGATCATGGGGTATTTGAGGGTGTTTTAGTCTCCAAGGTGTATGAATATTTCTAGGCATGACAGGTGGGATGCTCAGATTGTAATGATTCAAATAACTGGATACACAAAGGGAGAATGACAATTTGTACACCTTATGGACATTAGAATAACAACCAGAGTGATCTATGAAAATTTAAGAATATAGAAGAAGGTATAGCAGCAACTTTAATTCCATATTTCAGATTAGGTGGGTTCTGCAAGTTTTCTGGGGGAACCTCATTTATTTCCATTTGGAGGCTAGAGATGGGACTAGTGTAGTAGGCCCCCAGAATTAGTCTCAGAGCTGTGTTCTGAATAGAATTGAGTATATGGAGAAGGGATAGGTTATCAGAACTATAGACAATAGCTCCATAATACATTTTACTCCAGATCTGTACTGGATATGTCAACCACAAAACTGGAGAATCTGTACCCCAAAGCCATTGTTTTGAGAACATTTAGTCTCCGAGAACAGTCTAATTTTAAAGCAGATATATGTTGACTCCTTATTAGTTTTGGGTCAAATATTAAACCCAAAAATCTTTATTTTTGTCACTTGTGTGATTAAGGAATACTTATGGGTTCGTGAGTCTGTGAGGACAGTTGGTGAAACAGATGATTTAGATTTTTTAGGTGAAAACGTGAAGCCTGTTTCTTGTGCCCAGAAGTAACAGTATTTTGGAGGAGGGCTCTAGTTTTGGAGAGATTGGTTTGGTTTGGTTTAAGGGCGCTCAACTTCGAGGTCATCAGCGGTTTTGGAGAGAGAATTACCTTTACAGAGTATAAGGAGATCGTTGGTAAAGAGGTAGGTTTCAGAGGAGGAGAGATGCTGTTGAGGATATCATATTAAGAAAAGAGTAGCACTGGGAACAGAACCTTGAGGTACCCTGTTCTCAAGTTTTGTGCATTTAGACATAAAATTGTGTTTGTTCAAGAATCCAACAGTCTTTTATTAATGGTTTTCTCAAGAAGTTTACACATGGCGTTAGGACTATTGGTCTATAGCTTACAGTTGAGGTAGCATCCTTATCAGGTTTCAGCACAGCAATGATTATAACATAGTGCCACTGGTCAGGAAAAATGTTTGTCATCCAAAGAAAATTGAATATATTCAGAAGGTAATTAACTCCATTTTCGGGAAAATAGGTAAGAAAATTGTAAGGTATGTTATCAGGTCCTGGTCTAGAAGTTTTGCAGTTTTGAAGAGCACCTCTGAGTTCAGCTAAAAGTAATGGCATCATTTGTAAAACTCATCTGAGGTGCAGTCCAAATTCATTTCAGCGAGAGTTTCAATGCTAAAAATGAATGCTTGCTGTTCCTGATAAGATGATTGCCTCAGTGATGCACCTGGACTATTTTATTTATTTCAGAACAAATAAAATCTTGTGCTGGGGTGAGAAGGTCAATTTTTTTCTCATATACTTCTTCTATACTTGCTCCAGTCTGCATTTCTAAGATTCCATTTTGTAATGTAGTTTTAAGTTTCAGATGATGTGTGAAGTGTTGTAAATACAGGAAAATGATTGCTTCCTTGAGGGGAGTCATAGGCCCACCAGTGAAAAATGTCTGGGATGTCTGGTTAGAGATGCTTAAATCAACACAACGGTGTGTATCATGAGCCAGATTATAGTATGTGGGTCAGGGGTTGTTCAGTGGAATTAACTCATTAATATGAAGGAAATGTTCAATTGCTCTTCCTCTTATGTCCCTTTCCTTACTTCCTTAAATTGTGTTGTGCCTGTTGAAGTCGCCAAGGAGAATAAGTGTGGTCTGAAACCACTCGTATCCCATTGCAGAATGTATGTTGTCATAATGGAATTAGGTTGATCTACAGTAGAACAATTGGTTAAAGTAAATTATTTCCTGCGGAATTAAGGGCAGTAAGCAGCTTTTTCTGAACTCGAGTATTTCTGATTTTCATTTTATGCTCAACAGTATGGATGAAGACTTTTGAGTGCATTCAGAAGAGCTTCTAGATTGTTATTGTTTTGAACAGCCAGCTTACCTACATCAGCAGTGCCTACAGTATTTTCAGTGAAACTTTGAGTTGGAGGAAATTGAATGTAAAGCTGTGAGTTTTTTTTCCATGATGGATTTGACTGGTTTCAGTAATTCTGCATATAATGTTATTTCTGCTCTTCTTGCCTTTTTAACATTATGTTTTATCTTAGTTTAAGACTGTTCCTCAACATTACAGTCCTCAGAAGAATCTTCTTTGGGTTTGAGATCAGCTAAATGATGGCGCTTTAGCAGCAGTTATTTCTATGGAAGCTTTGCTGCAGAGGGGAGTAGGAACAGTGGGGTTTAGATTAGAAATGCCAGTCTCCTTTGCTGTTGTGTGACATTCAGATTGGGTTTCTGGTGCTAAAGCGTTTTCCTCCCTGTTTGTGTTTTCTTCTTCCTGGGAGGTGTGGTGTAAGTTCCCTTTTTTGGGACTTAAGTTTCTTAGGTACTGGAATTATCTGTGGAAACTGCTGAACCACTGTTAGTAGGTTCGTGTGTCAGATCAAGATCATTTTTGCAATATTTAGCAAGGTACCTGTCTTGTTTGCATAGAAAGCAGTTAAGTTTGCCGGAAGTGGCATAAATACCTCATAGTTCCATGTTAAAGCTATGAGGTAACTTGGCAAAGTCATCTGGGGAGTAATACATTTGCATTCTAAAGCTTAAGATATTGAAAAAACCAGATTCTTTGATTCCTGCTCTTATAGAAGTAATACTAGACACTGGTTTGACTCCACATTCATTTAATGTCTTAAGTATCATATCATTAGGTAGGATTGAGAATACGGTCCTCTTATTCAGTGTTATTTGCAGTCTTGGTTGGCAAGAGGTATTGTTAACCTTTTCACTGCTGACATATCATTACCTGGGCAAACCCCTTCATGCTAAGTTATTTTCAGAAAACATAAACATTTGAAAAATACCAATAATGCCATGCAAAACTATTGTAAATGACATAGAAACTCACCACAGATGATGTAGACTGTCCTAGATAATCCACATTGTAATTGTCGTTTTTAAATTATATACTGGGAAGCATATGCAACACTCACAACACAGGGTTGTCCACAAGAGGCCACTAGTATACATTTTTCTGTCTGGCATTATGTAACATCAATGCACTAGTTTGTTACTAGCAAAATAAAAATATTGATCATATATTTGTACTTACACATTTTTCACTTCACTTCATACTTAGGGTTGTCCAAACAAGATCAGTTAAAATGCATGTGAAAAATGTTTGTAAAAAAAGCATTTCACGCAGTACATTTGCACTTTTCTTACACACTTCTTTGCATAGCAACTCAGAAATTCAAAAGTGTGTGATATTTTTCAAAACAGGGTGTTACACACAAGCCAACGCCACATTTGGCACACACATACCTGCTTTCCCCTCGCTTCTTCTCTCCTAAAGATGTGTTGGAGCAGACATAGCATTGCCTCATGGGACTTGCTTATTTTGGGGTGGGTGGTGCACTGGAAGGAAAATGCCTTTCTGTCAACTGATGATGTTGGTCACCTGATGATGGTCTTCCTGATGTAGTGGTAGGTCTTGACGTATAATATTTCTGAAAACTTTCTGTAATGAGTGAAATTTGGAATTCAGCCAATGAGATGTTCTTGCCAGTTTTTACATTGTACAGCGTCTGAGAATTTAGTATTATGATATCCAATAGGTGAAAGAAAAATTTTCTGTACATTTTAGTGACTTTCTAAGGCAGTGAAGAGAACTTAGAATCATATCTGATCTATCCACTGCACCCATGTTCCTGTTGTAGTCCATTACACATTGTGGTATTCTTACTGGTGTATTTGTAGTCCTGCTCACTTTTCCAGTTTCCTTCATGTCAGTTGTATGCATTGTAGTCAGCATACACAGTTTTTGCCTATCCATCCACCTCAATGCCAGCTGAATATTAGTGTGCCTAGATTCCACTTCTCCTCTTTTCAATTTGGAAGTAATCTTGGGCATTCCCTTCCTGTTTTTCCTTACTGTACCACAAGCGTTAGTGCCATTCCTGTGAAGGAGAGGACTGGAATGCTAGTTATCCAGCCAAACATTGTGCCCTTTGTGCAGATATTTATATATGAATGTCTGGACTTCTGCTCCGGAAACCCCAAATTCACACTCCGGAATTATGTGTGTAGTTGCTCCTGTGTATACTATAAAGTCAACAAAGTATCCTGTTTCACAGTCACACATCACAAACAGTTTTATTCCAAACCTGTGTCGTTTGGATGGAATATACTGTAAAATTTGCAGGTGCTCCTTGAAAAGTACAAGGCTCTCGTCAATGCAAATTTCACGAAAGAGGGTAAACACTCCACTGAATACATTTCAGAGGTGATCTATTACTGGTTTCAGTTTATAAAGTCTTTCTCCCTGAGCTTGGTTGTCATCACTGAAATGCAACACAAGCAAAATCAAGATATCTATCCCGAGACATGTAGTTCGTAAACTGTGGGGTGCCAAGAAGAGGATGTTTGGACCAGCTTTCTGCAATAGTTAACTTTTTTACCCTGGCCATAAGGAGAGTAATACCAAAAAAGACGTACAATTCTTCTTTTGTCACATTCTTCCACTTCTGTAGATGAGAGCTGGGAGATGGCTCCTCTTTCTGAATGAGAAACATAACATTTATTAGATTCCTCAGCAATATTCTCAACAAAATGAGGGGAGAAATAGAGCTGGAAATAATACAATGCACTGAAGTTATCTCCTATATCCACAGAAATGCCTGAAATGTCCTTGTTGAAGTCATGTACACGTGGAGTAAAATTTCCAGAGCACCACTGGAACAATGAAATGTCCTTTCGTGCTCGCTTTAGCACTTGTGTTGGTATTGCCTGTTGCTCATTTTCATCCTCACTGCTGTATTGACCATTATCCTTCACTTCAAAGTCGTCGTCACTATCCACAAACTCCGAAATATCGAATGAATCTGACAGTAATGACTCAAAAACATTTAACATTTTCGCATTGCTAAGGCTAAACCGCGCACCACGTGAAGAAGCCATTTTCACTAAGTTGGAAAAGCCTGAATACGCCACACCGATCACATTAACAAGCAGTGATTGGAAGTGCATGCCGCAGTGTCATTGCACTCCCTTGAAATATTTTCCTGCAGAGGGCATTACCGTACAGAGTGACAGAAATCTAGTTCATGTGCTTCCCAACAGATGAGACTACATCCTGTGTTGTTCAAACGCTTATACGAATAAAACCTTGCAAATGCCCGGCATTCAAAGTTCCGTCCGAGATAACCCTCCCGTAGCACAGCTGGCATGCCTTTCCGTGCCTGGGATATCTCGCCCATAGCAGTGAAAAGGTTAACTTGTATAACACTGTATTTTGATGTTTTGACACTTGAGAGATAGAGACATACTCTGGGATTGGATTTGCATGACATACTGAATGTTGCTTGAATTGGTTAGTTTAGTTATTGCCATTGCACGGTCTTTAACTGTAAGTCTATTGTGAGATTCAATGATTAATGCTTATTCTTTGTTTGGTAGAGATAGAGGTAGAGATAGTGCTGGGTGCTAGATGTCATGGCTTTCTTTGGGTTAGGTTCAAACATAAAGTTACAGGTGCTTTGTTGGCAGCCTAGAATAGTTAAATCTCTGTTGAATGTGCTGAAGCTGCTTTCCACTTAGTAGTATTCAACCCACTATAATGTAGTAGGCTACAGAGGTTAATACGTGGCCATGTTTTGTGTTTCAGTTGTATTTTAGATGTATTGAGTAAATGCAGGATACAAATTATTGCTAATACTCACACTTGTACATACCTATGATACTGACGATTGATTCTATTGAGATATATTATTCTGAAGAATCCCTGATGTTGAAATAGCCTTGAAAATTAGCAATGTAACACATTTTCTTAATATACTTGATGTCACTTTGAACTGTTCTCTCCAAAACATTTTTAATTGAATTTGAAAATGTTTTCAGTTGACTGAACGAAGTGTAATGTAAGGGTTACCTGTAGCTTCTGAAATTGTTTCATCTATTTGGTGTATACATTCTGAGACAAAAAGGCTTGTACGACATGACACTAGGTTGGAGGATGTTAATACATGTAAAAAAGGAGGCAAGAAAGCATGACCTTAGATAATTGTACATTTCAATAATCCTTATAAATGCTGTCAACAGTCACAGCCACCACTACCTAAAGTATATTTATATTCAGTATAAACAAAATTACTTGTCTCCTTAGCGCAGTGGCAACGCTGGTGCTTACCAAGCAGGAGATCTGGGTTTAATTCCCAGTATTGGGATGGGGATTTTCTCCTGTAGGGAGTCCTGCTCTGCAGTGCACTCAGTTTGTTAGGTCCCTGAGGAACCAATTGAGTAGTGGCACCTGGTTGCGAAAACTGCATATACCAGCGGGAGGGACTGGAGCACTTATCAAATCCACTCATGATGCATGTGGTAGAACTTGCCCATCAGCAGACGAAATGCTTTATCATATGGATTCCCCCTATTTTAGTAGTTCTGAATCAGTCTGTGCAATTCGTTTGCTTCAAATAGCACTTTTTTCTATTATAAAATGGTTTTGAATGACAGTGTTTGGTTCAGAAAGCACTTAGTGCAGCAGATGAATGGAGCAAAATACACTGCTTACAGAAGTGAGTAGAATTGCTTATGTGACACTGTGTAGATGCATGCTTTTACTACTGTGTTTTCATCCTGTGGAACTAGAAATGCTAATGATGCTGCCAAGTAATGTCAGACATTGTTTCCTCAATGGAATACAGGTTAGCAATATTACATACTGCTAAATGAATGAATCAATGGAATGAATGGAGTGAGAGTGCGTGAGGGAGGGAGGGAGGTAGGGAGTGAGTGAGCGGAGTGAGGTGAAAAGGGTAGCCAACCATGTTGTTCTACTTCAGTAGTGAAATCTATTGATTTTTCCATGAATTTTTATAGAAAATGGGGATTAAAAGTAAACAAAAAGAAAACAAAGGTTATCAACTACATAAGGAAGAAAAATAGCAGATAAACAGACAAATAGAGGCGGTAAGCAGGAGATTTCATTACTTGAGGGTAAAACTAAGCTTGAATGGAAATTGAAATGAACAAAAAAGATGGCTGTATCAAAGGGTGTTATTAGATTATGTTGTAAAGAAGTACTGGACATAAATGTTAAATGACTTGAAAGAATTTACACTCACAGTAGAAAACAAGATGTTGTGCAGGCAGAGGTATGGCGGGGAGAGATGATGCCTGGAGAGATGTTGACAGAGTTAATAGATCTTTTTGCAAATACGTTTTAGGTCTGCCGACAGAATCATCAAATGGGGCAGCATAGTTCAATTTAGTTGGTGTTCCACTAAGATCAAAATTTTCATGAGAATTATAAAAAAATGTATATAGAATTTCGAATCTAGAAGATAGCAACATTATCAAAGAATGTATACATATGCAAGAGAAAAGTAAGTGGAAAGGATTATTGATATTAAAATTTTAGCAAGTGATATAATAGGTATGGGAGATAGTCTATTTGCATTCTTTTTGGCCACCAGGTAGGGGAGGGAAGGATAGGTTTGTGCAGCAAGTGGCATGTGGTGGCGCACACAGTATGTATATAAACAGTGTAGGCGACATTGAACGTCCCACTGTCTATTACAAGTGAATGGTAAAAGAGGCCACCACCGACAGCTGCAAAAACTTGTAAAGAAACAGATTAAGCACAAAGTGCACACTGTTAATGAATTCGCTGCTAAGCACTGCCATGTGTTTGTTAGACTGCTCCCTTATCATTGTTGCGGCTGGATATTCCTCGGTTTCACTGTACTGCCACGGCTGAGACTCTATCTCGTGGGTGTTGAAATAAATACCACGTTTAGTGTGAAACCTGTATTCCAGTCCACATTTATTTAAAACTTTCTTCCTCGCAACCATATACCCGGTGCAGTTATACGTTTCCTGGTACTGATATTCACATGGATGATGGCAGGATACACGCACGTAAGTGCGTAAATGTGAACTTGTGAGTGTGAAGTGCGTGTGTAGGTGCGTGTGTAACACCAGCTTGTGAGTGTGTCAGTTGTGTCTGACAGCCAATTTGTGAGGGTGAAGTTAGAAGTGCTTAGTGTAAGTACATGTGCCATGGCTTGTTTGCTGGTTTTGTTAATTCAATCTTCCCCTCATTTTGCCACTTCTTCATGGCCATGTGGTTGTCCTCATTGGTGAAAATCCATGTTGTGTCCACAACATTCGATTTTCCACCAATAACCATGCCCTGCCTTGGCGGGTGCTTTTTGAGGGGATTTTGCTTCACTGCACATAGCGTCACTATTAGCTTTACAATGGTTTGTAAAGGAGTTTCATATCCTTTGTTCACCATTGTCTGGCGACCTTACCCTAATGACAGTCTTTCCGTGGCCTTCGCAAATTTTCGTATATGTAGCCCTTTTAGATAAATGGTAGATGGCATAGCTGAATATTTTATTTCTTAATTTTCTATAACAACCAATTCGGTTTATCCCATCACAAATGCCCCACTATGAAGAAACCAGAGACGTGCATGGCGTGTAAGTGGGTTCTTCAGAGCTCGACTCCCACTATATTTAAATAATTTTGGTTGCTCCTTCCCTGTCGTCGGCGAGTCAGTGTTTCTTATAACATTACGGTGCGGTGGGTATATGGTTTGATTATTGAGTATTCTTTTACATGTTACACATATCACCTTTTGGATGCTTCACATCTTGAATACATATATACAGATACACAAATAGCCTTTTGGATTTGTACATGTTTCACATAAATTACCCTTGGAATGATATACATTATCTATACACATACAAGTAACCTTTTGGATCTCATTTTACACTGTCACTTCCTTGATACTGTTATATCGATTCATGTCTTTTGGTCTTTTCACACGACATTGATTACACATATCCAGTATTTTAAGATTTCAGAAACTAACATCCGTGTGACACATTCTTAACCTGTCAGTCACAGTTCACGTCACTAGGAACGTCATCAAGTTACTCTATCACTTACAATACTTCAATACATCTATCCTGACAAAACTAGAATTCGTCATACATCCTATTTGAGCAACCTCGCTCTCCAGTGTCACGTGATTGCATCTTATGTTTGTCATCCGATATGTACAATTTTCTAATTACTAATATTAATGCTAGCTTCTCCCACCTTATCAGTGAGCTATTTTATTTTAAATCCATTTATTGCAATTCTTTGCTCCACATGTGATCTAGTTCCTACTACTTTCTACTCTCTGAAGGGTCTTAATAGCGATAGATGAGACCTGCCCAAGTTCTCCTGGCTTTTTATTTCTTTTATTTCAAATGTAAGTGGCCCGAATTGACTCACGATCTTACACGGGCTGGAAATGTTCGCATTTATTTTATTCAGAGCGGAAGATATAAGTGTCGTCTTCCTAGCACTTTTACTTTCATTTAACGTAGGGACATTTCTGGCTACTCAGCCTATTCTTCCCAATAAACTGGTTTCCAGGTCAAATACCTCGTATTCCGGCTGTCCGCTTATTGCCTGCCCATTACCGCCGGGCTATCCGTCTCGCCCTTGAATTTCTTCACTTGCATACTGTATTCTTTAAACACCTGTTCCTCGTCGTTTAAGTTTACCTGGTTGCTGGATGTGTGTTCGCGAAAACAAGTTTCACTTTCTATGTCATCGGCATTACTATTCTCATCACCCTTAACATAAACATCATTATCCTTATCATCATCACCATTTACCCAACTCTCCTTATTTTCCTTTCCATATTCATTATATCCATTGGAATGGTTTTTATTCACGGGTATTCTCTCCACAAAGAATTCCGCATTTTGTAGCTCTTCTCCGTACCCGAAACTCTCTTTACTTTCTTCATCCGCTCGAACGAAGGGGACTGACATGCTTATTTCCGGTGTGGTGATGTTCATTCTCTGATATTCAAAGTCAATGGTTGCCCGCATGGCCGTCAGGAAATCTGAGCCGATGATTAGTTCCGCCGACAATCTAGGTACAATTAGCGCTATAATATCTATTTCCATCCCTTGAATTTTGGTCTTTATCAATACTTGCTGACTTATCCTTGCTTTGCTTCTTCCAATGGCCAATGCACAATATACATTAGATACGGGTAAGGTCTGCAGTTTTAGTCCACGCGATTTTAAATTGTTGAACGGTTCTTGGCTACATACTGTCACATTCGACCCGGTATCCACTATTGCGTAACAATTCATTCCCCCTATCGCAAATGCGATCCTCGGCGCTTCCACGATGTCACACATTCTATCTTCCTTCAGACTTCTCTCAACCTTGGGATACTCTGTGCTGTTCTTATTAATACTTGGTTGACTTATCTCGTTCTCCTTTTCGTTTCCTTTTAGTTCGTCATCGTTTGGGGTACATAGCGGAGAATGTATGTACCCGTTTGTTAGTTTAAAGACCTTCTTTCATTTTCTTGATTAGGTTTTGCTGGTGCCTTGAACCTCACGTCCTGAGATGGACCTGTACGATGCCACTGTTCCCTCTCTATCGGGCTCAACGGCCTTTACCTTTCATACTGCCTGTCTGGTTGGTGTGCGTTGCCTGCGTCTGGACGCGCGTCTTTCCGTCTGTTCTGCCATCTTGTCGGTTGTCTGTCATTTCGGTTCCACTGATACCGCATGAAATGCAATCTCCTATCATTGTTTCCTGAATCGTATGTTCGATTTACAGGGGGCATTGCGCTTCGGACCGTCGTAGCGTCGATTTCTTCCGCCATACGGATATCGGAGTCTTTCATCATGACGTCGATCATCTGTGTTGTAGGGCTCGTGTCGCCTGTTTTGGTAATCGTGGGCCGGTCGTGCCCCTCTCCCACTGAGATGCTGTCTCTGATTGTTCTGTTCGCGTTCTTCTCTTTCCCCTTGGAATGCCGTTAATAATTCAATTGCATCATTGAGGTGGCAGAGTTTGGCAACAATCAAATGGTTTCTGATATGTTCTGGGAAGTGAGAAGCCATGAGGGTTATAAATTCCTCCTCTCTGATTGGGGGTTCTAATAACTTTGCCTCTTGTGCGAGTTTAAGGAAGTAGTCTACCATGTGTGTGTGTGTGTGTGTGTGGTGTTTAATGCCCGCTTTTACTACTACGGCACCACAGGCGGTGACACTGATGATACATGGAATGAAGATGGAGCACCGGTGGAATGAGATGGCGGGGGAAACCGGAGAACCCGGAGAAAACCTGCCCAGACGCTTCGTCCACCACATGCAGGTCCCTGGGATCGAACCCGGGCCGCCTAGGTGGTAGGCGAGCGCGCTAACCGCTCGGCCACGGCGCCGCCGTAGTCTACCATGCTCTCCCTACTACGACTGCTATACCTGCCATTGTTCACTCTTATCCTTATACTACATTATTTTTTAGTGCTCCAGTATCTGGCAAGGAATGCCATTTTAAACTGTTCGTAGGAGACCCGGCCACTCAATGTGAGCCTAAACCAATTCAGGCACCTTCCCGCTAAACCTTTCTCTATTACCATTAATTTGAATTGATCGGGGACAGACTTTATTTCGAAATATGATTCTAAGCCCAGGATATATTGTTGGGCATTATCGTGGGCGTCGTCAAAAGTTGTAATAGCTACTTCATTTAGGAACTGAAACCGCATGCTTTGCATATAATTCACATTTTCATGTGGAATATTTGCATCACTCTCACGTGTTACTGTTAGCGATGTCCCTCTTAGATTGCTATCGCTTGTATTTGATCCTGCACGTGAGATGGCCACGTGTACACTGTTATTAGCGGATTCGTCAGTTATAGAACTCCGTTGTATTTGCGTTCTTACATCAGCCATTTCACGCACAGTTTCGGCTATTCTGTCACCATGGGAGGTCTGGGCATCGGTTAATTGCGTCAGCGTTTCCGCTATATTGCTTTTTACCAATTCTATGTCTCTAGCCATGTCATTTCTCATTAATTCTAACTCTTTATTAATTTTACTCTCTATTGTGACGCAATTCCTCCTCAGCCCTTCGTTCACGTATTGTCTTATTTTTATATTCTCCAGTTGAAGAGCTTCCACTTTGCCTGTTAGATTATCTACTTCTGCCTGTGTTCCCTTTAATTCTGCCCTGATTAATAGAAAGTCCCCCTGCATTTGGTTCTGGCCTACTCTAATGTCTTCCAACACTTCCTGCTGTCGTTCTAACTTTTTCTCCAATTCCCTATTTCTCTTCGTTATTTCTTCTCTAACTTCCTTATTTAACCCTTCTCTTAGCTCTTTGTTACTACGACTTATTTTTCCTTGCAATTCTGATATTTCTTCCTTTAAATTTGCCTGCATTTCCCCTTTAAGCTCATTAATGCTTTCTGTCAACTGTCTAAGCAGCCCTGCCAAATCTACCTGCCTTTCACTTTCACTCATTGCGTTAGTTGACCTTTCCTCGGACACCTGATTTTCACATTCCATGCTAATGGGTTTTCCGTAACTCTTTCCACTTCTCAAGGGCATAAAGTGTGTATATCTATCCTATCAGCTGTTTACTTAGAATCACTTGTATGGAAGCTCTTCGTCCTTAAATCTATATTTTACAATATTATGTTTTTACCCTGTAAAAAATACATATAATTTTCCCTTTACACTTCCACTTAAGAGTTTTTTTTATTTTGTTTTTGACTTACTGCGGCGTGTTTTCTGGAAGTTCTGGAAGTCTTCGTTTGTTATTGTGTCGGGCCCCTGGTGTGGTGTCTTCCTTCCTTTCGGTTTGTCTGCATCTCCTCTGTCGTCGTCGGTTCAGCTTCCGTCCTTCCTTCAGGTTTGTCGGCGTGGATGTCAGTTGCGGCTGCTTGGTATGTTTCTGTCGTGCCCCACGTTGGATGGCACCATTTGCGGCTGGATATTCCTCGGTCTCACTGTACTGCCACGGCTGAGACTCTATCTCGTGGGTGTTGAAATAAATACCACGTTTATTGTGAAACCTGTATTCCAGTCCACATTTATTTAAAACTTTCTTCCTCGCAACCATATACCCGGCACAGTTATATGTTTCCTGGCACTGATATTCACGCGGATGATGGCAGGATACACGCATGTAAGTGCGTAAACGTGAACTTGTGAGTGTGAAGTGCGTATGTAACGCCAACTTGCGAGTGTGTCAGTCGTGTCTGACAGCCAATTTGTGAGGGTGAAGTTAGAAGTGCTTAGTGTAAGTACATGTGCCACGGCTTGTTTGCTGGTTTTGTTAATTCAATCTTCCCCTCATTTTGCCACTTCTTCATGGCCATGTGGTTGCCCTCATTGGTGAAAATCCATGTTGTGTCCACGACATTCGATTTTCCACCAATAACCATGCCCTGCCTTGGCGGGCACTTTTTGAGGGGATTTTGCTTCACTGCACATAGCGTTACTATTAGCTTTACAATGGTTTGTAAAGGAGTTTGATATCCTTTGTTCACCATTGTCTGGCGACCTTACCCTAATGACAGTCTTTCCGTGGCCTTCGCAAATTTTCGTATATGTAGCCCTTTTAGATAAATATGGTAGATGGCCTAGCCGAATATTTTATTTCTTAATTTCCTATAACAACCAATTCGGTTTATCCCGTCACATTGTACTTTGAATCCTAGAATATGTATGGTCAGAACTAAAAAGAAACATTACAGTCAATAATGTCTTTGGAAGAAAAAATGTTAATGAAATTTGAGCCTTAGTTCAAAATACTACATATTGTGGACATTGAAACAAGAATTATTGGCCTAACTACATGTGCCATGTTGAACAAGAAAGCAAATATTGTTCCTTTTAAGGTATAATGGAAAACAGCCAGTCCGGTGTAATCAATTTATAAAGAAAGCAATATATTTTCAGTGGATGACCTTTAATGTTAAATTAATTTCATGGTGTAACTAGTACAACAAAATATTGTGTATATTTTACTGTTTTATTTATTCTTCATGTTTGCAAATTACTTCACATCTCTGATATCTTCTCTGGCATATAGATTCAGGATTCTTATTTACGATCACGTTGAAGCAATCGTCAGCCAACTAGACTCTAAACTAAGTTCACTATCATGTTGCATAATAAAGTTGTTATTGCAATGCCGATATTTCAACTGCTCACACTTTGGCACACAACCACCATGTGCCTTACCTGACATAGTAAGAGGGTCAGAGTAGCTCCCTCCCCCCTCCTTCAAGCCCTGGCCGAAGTGAACACGAATGGACTGCACCTGGATAAATAAAGGTTTTTGAAAAGAAGTAGAATCAAGGTTAGAAGATATTGATAGACAAGATATTTTTAGTAGTATAAGAGAGGAAAGCTGGCTGAGAATTTATAGGGAAATAAAAACTGTTCTAGAGAGGGCAAATTACATAAATATATGCAACAAATCAGCGTGAGAAGAATGTGCCTGGGCAAGAACATGCGTTAGTAACTTGAAGAGTATAAGAGACAGTGATTTGGAAAAATGTCCAATTTGCAGTGAAGTGAACTCAGATTTTCACTGTATAGTGTATTTTAACCAAAGATATGGAGAGAACAGGTCTGGCAACAGAAATGGGAAAACTTGGATGGGGCAATTTTTTAATAAGGAAGATTATGACTGCAAGGGACCAGGAGGGGACTAGCATGCTCTCCACCACAGTTACACATAAAGGACCGGCAAGTCAATGGCATGGAACACTAACTACTGTACTAACTTGCATTAAGCTTACCTGGGCGGCGCCGTGGCCGAGCGGTTAGCACGCTCGCCTACCACCTAGGTGGCCCGGGTTCGATCCCAGGGCCCCGCATGTGGTATTCGTGGTGGACGAAGCGGCGTCAGGGCAGGTTTTCTCCGGGTGCTCCAGTTTCCCCCGCCATCTCATTCCACCGGTGCTCCATCTTCATTCCATGTATCACCAGTGTCACCACCTGCAGTGCCGTAGTAGTAAAAGCAGACATTAAACACAACAACAACAAGCTTACCTGCATCACATCAGATGTTGAAATTGATGACCTTCAACGCGACTGTTTTTTTGTTTTGTTTTTTTTGCAAAAGTTCATGTTGACTGATTGCCTGTATTTCTCTCGTGATTTTGTCCTTCAATTCTTTTAATATGTGCGGATTTAATGTGCACACTTTATTCTTTAATGTTCCCCATAAATAAAAATCGCATGGAGAGAGGTTGGGGATGAGGTGGTCACAATCCTCAACTAATTATTCTGATACCATACCCACTTCACAATTCATGCATAGAATTACCAGCATTGTGTGCTATAGCTGAATCCTGCTGAAACCAGTTCTTGTTGGTTGCAGAAAAAAATATTTAAAATGGAATTCACATAAACTGTGTCTCAACTTTTGTGTCGTAAATATGAGACTGATAAATCTACACATGGTGAGGGACTTCATGAATAATACAGTGATTTTCGGTAGCCCAGTATCAATTGTTCTGAGTAGAAACTGACCTTGAAGATAAAATCACACTTCATCTGTGAAAAATGTTAAAGGTGGGTCCAGGTCGCCATTATGAGCAGTCTGCCCTAAACCAATTGCAATAATTAACCCTACTTACACAATCTTGTGGTTGTAAAGCATGAACTTTGAAGTTTCGTTGCCACAAAAGCTGACACCTTGGAAATGTTAACCTCTTGTGCTAAACATCTCAGCGATTTTTATTTATGGGGAACATTAAATAATAAAGTGTACACATTAAATCCGCACATGTTAAAAGAATTGAACAAAATCATGAGAGAAATGCAGGCAATCAGTCAACATGAAGTTTTGCGAGTAAACCAGAATTGTTTTTGGAGATATAGGGAATGTGTTCGTGTTGAAGGTCATCTATTTCAACATCTGTTGTGATGCAGGTATGCCTAATGCAAGTTAGTACAGTAGTTAGTGTTCCATACCCATGACTTACCGGTCCTCTCTGGCAGAGAGTGCGCCAGTCCTTGCCCAGTTCCTTACCGCTGTGAAGCTGTCTGGCCAGTCTAAGAACACATAGTACTTTGCTAAATTTGAAAGAAACTGGTTAAGAATGGCTACAAACAAGATGGAAGAAAATATAGACAAAATGGACAAATATTGTAAGTAGATAGTGGTTATAATACATGAATAACCAGGAGTTATGTATATTATGTATATTAATTAGCAAGCAACCTAGCAATAAATTATAAATTAAGTGTATGTAATTGGGAATGTTAAGAAATAAATATTCTATTCCATTCTACTTACAGTTTACTTTTTGGAACATGCTTAAGAAGCAATTTTTCATTTCATTGCTTCCAACCCCCAAATTAACTACCAAATCATTCCATGCATTTTAATAAGTTACCAAAAAATTCCCTCTTTGTTCTGGGTGGTAGTGGTGGTGGCAGTAGTGGTTACATTAATGAGTAGTTTGTTAGTTGCTATAGAAAGGAATCAAAAAATCAAAAGTCCTGATTTTATGTGCCCAAGTTTGCAGGTTCAGTTACAATCAAGAGCATATTAGCCTTTCTGGCATATGAAATATCTTCTGTATAACAACATTCTAAGACACTGGCACAGCAGATATGACCCTGCTTTGGTTTAACATTGTTGATTTATAAGTAATTGATAAAGAGGACTTTGTAAATTAATTTTCTTGAATTTCTAATTCAACTTACTTTGTATTAAAGTATCTACAGTGAAACTCTGTGGAGGGGGGGGGGGGGTGGAAGATACTCTACAGTAACTTTTAAAGGGTTTTATTCAGTAGTATTTTCTCCATATTTGTTTATAACATATTATTTTATGTGTTGCGTGCGTGCGTGCGTGCGTTCGTGTGTGTGAAACATATTTGAGCAGTGAATATAACAATATGTTGTTACTGAAAGGATCTGGAAACCAAATATTATAAGAAATTTTTCTAAATTCCAATACATTTTGCATTCACTCAAGTAGCTCTTGCAGCAATGAAGGTCAAAAAAATAGATTTTTAATAAATTAATTTTCTAGAATTTCCTTTCCATCTTGCACTGTATTACTGTGTTTTAGTATTGCCAGTGAAATTCTTTGTTTGGGGGGGATTCTGCAATAACTTTTAAAAGGATTTTGTTGAATGTTTTTTACATCTCAATAGAATACTATTTTGTATATACACTCTTTCTTGATATTAGTGGCTTCTGAAATTTTTAAAACAGCTCATTAGTGGAGAATATATGTTGTAACTGAAAGCATCTAGCAAATTTTTAAGAAATGGCTTCTGAATTGTAGTACGCTTTGCATTAACTCAGATGGGCATGATAGCAGCAGAGGTTGGAAAATAGAGCTGGTATCACTCAGCATAGAATTATTGGGCTAACAAAATAGTTACTGTTTTTTCATACATTGTGGTCAACGGGTTATATAAGAGAGCGTATGGCTGGATTAGATTAGATTAGATTAGATTAGATTGCATTCTGTAGGTTCAATGATGGCCAGTCAGACCTTGAACATAGAACATGTCAAAAGCATTTACAATTAAATGCATAAAAAACATGCAAAACATGTATAGGTTTCAAGTTTTGCTGTTAAAGTATGAGATGAAGATAATACTTCTAGTGCATTGACACTTACATACAAAATCATGTTACTTGGCTTTTACAGACTGTCATTGCTTCAATGTTTACATTTTTGCTTGTATGAAAAAGCAGTCCAAATTTATAGCTAAGTAATACATTCTAACATGTTACACATGTACATTTAGCTTATTAGTAAAAAATATTCTTACTCATGTGTTAAGTGTGTCAAATTTAAGATAAGCGACCTCAAAATATTAACTATGCACATTAATCATAGCATACCTATTTTAATTCTTACATAGTATGTAATGTACAGAGTAGACAACATTTCAATTATGTTCATATATACAGAATATCTATTTACATCCTTACTTTTACATAAAGCGTGTCCAACATGATTGTTCAAATATACATTTTCAAAATATCAACAAACATATTAACACTGTTACTTAATATTGGAACTTAAATTATAATCAATTATGTTTGAGGTTATTTTGAGTCACTTATTTACACTCACCTTCACTACTAAACTGCTTTTTTAAAGCGGTTTTAAAGCGGAAACGTTTTCAGGACCATTCGATCCCATCATCAGCCGTTGGGTGACTGACGTTATCCTCTTGTTCATTTTCTCTGTTGTCTCTATTCTGCTGCCATCTGGTGTTAGGGGTGCAGAGCTTTAACACTTCATTCAATGCTGGTATTTCGAAATTAATAACTTTATTACTGTTTTTGATGATGTATATTTTTTCCTACTGTTTTATACTTCACTGTCAATAATGCTTCTATTTTTAATATTCATATAATCAATTAATTGGTTTTTTTGTAGCCTGCACGTCATTATTGTATTTTCAGCTACCCTTGTTATACTTAATTCCCTAATTGGTACCTATCGAACAATACAACTGATCTGACATTAGGATGATTATTGATTTAAATATTCCTCTACGGAATAAAATGACTTATCACAGAGATACTCTTTGAGGGAAGCTTTAAAAACTCTGAAATTGCTAACATTTTCCTTTAGATTACTGGGGAGAGCATTAAATATTTTAATTGTTTCACAATAAACACCGTTCTGGAAGCAAGAGAGTTTGGCATTGGGACGATGTACATTTCTTTTTTGCCTAGTGTTAAACGTATGAATTTCCATGTTAGTTGTAAAGCAATTCTGGTTATTAGCATAAAATTTTAAAATAGATGGTATATATTCGCAAGGTAGGGTTAATATAACCCAGTTTCCGAAATAGATCTTTACATGACTGCCTTCTATGGGTGTTGCATATTATTCGTATAACCTTCTTTTGTATTAGGAATATGTTCTTACTATACACTGAATTTCCCCAGGACATTATTCCATATTCCATAATGGAGTTAAAATAAGCAAAATGAACTAACTTCAGTGTGTCAATCGTGTGGAAGTTAACCAGAGATCGGATGGCATAACATGCTGCATTAAGCTTAGGTGTAATGTAATTAATATGTGACTTCCAATCCAGGTGGTTGTCTACTTGGAGACCTAGAAATTTTACCTCATATCTGGAAGTGACTCATAATCAAAACAGCCTTTTAAAGCAGTAAAGAGAAATGAATTTTGCATTGCAGTTTTGATTGACTTAATCTTCATTCTTACACCATGTTGTTGTAGAAAATAAGATAATAAGGCAACTAAGTTACCATTTGCCTGCTGAACATGGGAAAACGGGTATGTGAAATACATACAATGCAAAATAAGGATTGTAAGCAAAGTTGTGTAAATGAGTCATCAGTGATGATTAAAGCCACAATTCTTAATCACCTTACCTTGTGCATGGGGCTGTTACGTTCAGTGCTGATGGCTGGCCTCTCGGTCTTGGCGAACACACTAACGGCATAACTGACACTCCTACACACGATGGGGTACTAAAAATTGTGACTTTAGTGATGATGGTAATCCTTTAAAGTAGAATTTTTCTGTGACTTCATGTAATAAATTTTAAATTTGTGGCTCAAATTGATGGTTTCTGACTGAGCTACAGAGGTCTAATTTGCCTAGCATAGAGTTAACATGTTATGCATTACAGGGCAATATAATTTGCATTAGCATTTTTGCTTTGTTTAGTTAATGATGACAGCGATGACAGTATTGAACCAAGATCCAAAAAGACTCGTCGATTGTGGCAAGATTCGGACAGTGAGGAAAGTGATTCCACATGGGGACATCGAAGGAAAAGGTAAATTTTGTTTCAACTACTGTTACATGTTCATTTCTGAAGTGTGCATATCTGCATATTTGCATATTTTTCATTGTTTTTAAAGCAGGAAACAAGCTGCTACCTTCAAGTCAAAATCTAAAAAGAAAAAGAAGAAGAAGAAACATTCTGTTGATTCTGAAGAGGAACACCAGAAGAAAAAATCCAGAACTCCTAGAGTGAGTTTATTTTTATTTTGTGCATAATAAATATTTATGGGTGCTTGAGACCATTTGGATATGATTACTCATTTTGATGTACCATTAGAAGGGTTCAGATTTTTATGACCTGAAAACTTTTGAAATATGCATGCATTTACGCTATAAAAATCACCAACATATTACCCAAATCTTTGAAAATATGAGCTAAAGCTTAAAACAATATTTGAAGAAAATGTATTTACTTCTAATGGTTACAGATGAAATAGTTCATACCTCTTTTAACCATCACAAACCAACATCAACCTTAACCACAAAACAACAAAACTGAACTTCGGTTAGAGAGGGAGAGGGGGGAGAGAGAGGTAGTTCTCACATAATGTGTCATACTTTTGCTGTCTCAAATGTGCTCATGCATTTACAGGTATTAGAATCTTTGACCCATAGTGAATTCCTGCTAATTCACACTTCCATTAAGTGAAGGTTGCTGAAAGAGCTTTCTTATGTCAGCTGAGGAAGCATTATGATGTTTACAAACATATCTGGTGAAGTATTAAGTACTTAGAACTTAGATCAGACTGAACATGCTCACAAGTGTTTGAGTAGGAGGGGAGAGAAGTTTTGAGTAATAATTATGTGTACAGCCAGCTTCAAATATTTTCCGAGTCACATGCTCTTAGTCATAGGGAGAAGCCAGAATGGCTTATCTATTAGTTATGCCAGGTGGTCTCAAAGGTTGACTTGCCAACTCACAGCTGACTACAAGGGTGAGGAGTGTAATGTGATTGCAAGTCCAAAGAAAATACCATTCCATCTCTTAGACTTGATTGTAAGAAAGTTATCTCGTGTAAAGAAAACAACATTAGCGTTACAAATCCAGAACGAACTCACAGCAAGGATGAAAACTAAATATTCGGCATTAAAGGTGTCATATCACTCTATAATTAAATTAAATTTAAAACATTTAAATAATTTTAATATATCACATTTGTATAAGCTATTCATGGACACACGCATGTGTGTTGTAAAATTTGCAAATTAGTTTTATTCAGCCAACATGAAATTGTGTATTTGACCTGAAATTTCACATCAAAGTTTAAAAAATTGACTGGCTGTTTGTCGGAATTATTATTATTATTATTATTATTATTATTATTATTATTATTATTATTATTATTATTATTATTATTATTATTATTATTATTATTATTATTATTATTATTATTATTATTATTATTATTATTATTATTATTATTATTATTATTGTTATTGTTATTGTTATTGTTATTGTTATTGTTATTGTTATTGTTATTATTATTATTATTATTATTATTATTATTGTTATTGTTATTGTTATTGTTATTGTTATTGTTATTGTTATTGTTATTGTTATTGTTATTATTGTTATTGTTATTGTTATTGTTGTTACTATTGTTATTGTTGTTACTATTGTTACTATTGTTACTACTACTACTACTACTACTACTACTACTACTATTATTATTATTATTATTATTATTATTATTATTATTATTATTATTATTATTATTATTATTATTATTATTATTATTATTATTATTATTATTATTATTATCATCATTACTATTACTATTATTACTATTGTTATTATTATTGTTATTGTTAGTATTGTTTTTTTTTATTATTAACGAGGAACACAGCATATGTATTATCTTTGTTTAAGGAATTGTTTAAACATATTTCTTTATCGCTGTTGATGCTACCACAAAAAAGCAATGCTACTTGTTTAAATATGTGCAGAAAAGAATGTGTTGATTTATTTTGTTTAGATAGAATACAATTGATTATGTGACTTCTTGTTTGCTCCCCGCTGACCATACATCAGAGGAACATGCACAAAAGTGAATAACTCCGGGGAAGCCATCGCTAGGCTGGGTGGACCAGGCACAAGTAATTCAAATAAAATTTTTCATCTCTTTCCCCTACACCTTATTGTCCATCAGAAAACATTTGGAGCCAGCTGTGCCTGTGTTTCAATATAAATAACTAAAAACATGCTCTTATTCATGTATGTGGTCAAAATATGATTTAATGCTAACGTATGGTCAAATATGCATTTGTATGACCAATAAAAACTAAGTCATCATGTTCAGAGATGTTGGAAACATGCTTAAATTAACTAAGGCATGGAAAAGTAACTCGGGATAAAAATATGATAGGTTGTAAAAATCCAAACCCTAGTTGTCAGTAATTGTGTCAAACTCACTTGCACTTGGTCTGCCTCCTGTAATATTAGAGCCATGCATAAAGTTAACCCAATTATATATTTAAATATCTAGTTAGTTACCCTGAATCTCTGAATCTCTGTCTGTCTGTCTGTCTGTCCGTCTGTCCGTCCGTCCGTCCGTCCGTCCGTCCCTCCCTCCCTCCCTCCCTCCCTCCGTCAACCCTCCCTCCCGGTTAACCGCAAGGGAATCTCACATCAGAGATAAATATCCCAAGGGTGATTACAATTGCAAGTACTTTATGTCCCGGGTTTAAGTAACCTCTAGATGGTAATTATTATTTATTTATGCCAGCAAGCTTACTGCTGGTGTTTTTAAACACACGGGTCATGTGTGGGCAATGTTTAAGAGGTTGAATCAGAAACTGAAAAATTCAATGCCATAGCCGGGATAGTGTCGTACTGGCAAGTTGGCCATGGTAGCTTAGTGGTTAAAGCAGCTGCTCGATGCAGTAGATCCATGGTTCAAATCCCGGTTATGGCATTGAATTTTTCAGTTTCTGATTCAACCTCTTAAACATTGCCTACACACGGCTTGTGTGTTTAAAAACATCAACATCAACAATTTTTCATTAAGTCTTTCCACCCGGTATTAAAGCATGCCTTACAGGCCACTTAGTTACTTCATAATGTTTTTCTTAGCCCGACTGTCCCACTCTCATATAAAACAAAAAAACTTGGGGAAACCACTCTGCATTCCCAGGAGTAACCCTATGACCTTTAAATCTCCACAGATTTGCCATTCATACTTTGCATAGTATATAGCTTTCAAAACTATTTTCAAATTCTCATGTGTTTCTTTTATCTGGACAGCATGGGTTATAGGGATGGAAGGATAAGAGTTACCATTATATAATAAAACTGCCTTTAAACTTAACTTCAACGAATCAATGAAACGACGCCATTCAGATGGCTTGTAATTGTCACTCAGTTGCTCCATGAGCCCATTAACAAAGAAGACCTTTCTAAGAAGTCATATTTAAGCCCCTTGTCAAAATGCTGAAGTTACCTCACCTGCAATAAAACTGTTTCCAGCCTTGAATGACAACAGATGTTGAGAGGGTGAGCCAATCAATAAAGGTTGCGGCGTGGGAGCAGCGTAGCACAGCAGATTTTTGCAAATCACAAAAAGGGCAATATCTAAAAAAGTTAGGTGATATCACAAAACGGATTTCAGTTCTGAAATTCGTGCTTAAAAATCTATTAGAATCACATATTTTTAGTCAGGTACAAATTTCAATGTTGTACAGTGATATTTTCCCTGAAAGTCCTTTATGTGTTAATTTCTCCCATAGAGCACTACAGTCCACAGTATCAAATGCCATTTTAAAATCAAGGACAGTGTACACCTTATCCTTTTATTTCTTAAATTATCTTAAATTATCTTAAATTATCGTTTTCAAAATAATGACATCAATGGTCAAAAAGCCTTCTGTAAATCCTACCTGAAACTCAGAAATCTTATCCTATGTCTTAATCCAACATTTAATTCTTTCATATAAAGTTCTACTGTAGATTTTGCCAGATACAAGGAGTGACATGCCCCCTGTAATTTCCTGGAATGCTGTAACTTGATTTACCCTTGTACAGAGGTTGTATAGTGGCAATTTTCCATGCTTCTGGATATCCTCCCTCTAATATTTTATTGAAGCTTATTCTATGAAATTCTGCTATTTTATTAATCTCTAGAGAGCTCTTCAACAACTCAGCTGACATACCCTCTATACCGGTGGCCTTTCCATGTTTTAAAGATTTTATTGCCCAGACAATCTGAGTTGTGCTAATTGCATAATCAAGCATATACACAAATGGAGCTCCAGTCATCCCTTCCACAGTCAAATGAATTGATTCAATCTCTTTCTCGCCTCTGACTGTTTTGAAGTACTTTATCCATTTCCCAGCAGGAATGGTTAACTGAATGGACCTTCGCCTTTGGATCCACCTAATAACATTCCATCTGTCACTGACCTTCCCTTTTTCAACTACCAGGTGCATCTCTTCTGCCTTTGCACCCTTTTTTTTTTCTTCTTTTTTTTCCCTTTAACTGATTACCCTCAACTTTAGAACTTACACCCCCTGGGACTTACAAGTCAGTGCCTAGGGTCAGACACCTGTCAGTGAGCACAGAAACCTCTGGACCAGACAGGAAGACCTGGAAGCGGGTGGTCAGCCAAGCATCAGGTATGAGAGTGAGGAAGAGGATGATAGGAAATGCAGGTGAAATTGGGTGTTAATGGAGCAATTGGTGAAATGAGTGGCAGGGTAAACTGGAGAACCCAGAGAAAACCTGCCCTGATGCCTCTTTGTCCACTATGAATACCACATGTGGGTCCCTGGGATTGAACCTGTGCCGCCTAGGTGGTAGTCGAATGCTAGACCGCTCGGCCACGCTGCTGCATGCCTTTGCACCCTGCCAGTTGATTTTACTCTGCTTAAGGATTTCTTTGTATACTTTTCTTAGATTTACAAAAGAAACACTGTGTTCCTCGCCCCTCTTTTCATCTGTATGTGACAAGTGCAGATTACTGCTTTTTTGGCTGTTTTACACTCATTGTTGTACCAACTATTTAATATTGGATGGTTTTAACCTCCCCGTTACCATGTGTATACTTGCTTTCTATATAATATAGTTAAATTCTTTACATTTTCAACTCATTTGCTTAGCTCTACATCTAAAGATACAATTTCGTTCAACTTCTTTTCCTATTTCCCTTCATGTATATGTAAACAAGGGTGTCGAAGTATCCAACTTATTTTCATTCCTTTTAGAAGAATTTAGCTAGGTTATTTTTAGAGTCATTATCAGTGGAAAATGGTGACAATGCTGTATTCAACCTTAAAATTTTCAACTAATGGTAATACATCTTATGAGCACAAAATATAGTCAATGACACTGGTCCTGTTGGTGTGCTGTCATATCCAAAGCATGTTCACTATTCATTACATCTTGCAGGCATCACAAAATAATAACTCCTTTCCCCTCACATTCACTACTGAGTCCTTGCAGACTTCTTGTTATCTATGTCCCCCTTTTTAATGCAATATTTTCTTGTTCTATCCTAGTATTCAGATCACCCATTATTATTAACTTTACATCCTGATATTCATCCTTAATTTCTACAATTGTCTCTCCTAAGTCTGTAAAAATGTTTGGTTCAGCATACTGGGACATAATTGGTTAGCAATCCACAGTTGTAACAACTATATTAATATTAGCTATATTACAACCTATACATGTTTCTCCCCTGAGATTACTCTGTATTTCCCCTAATATAATGTTTATAGTTACTTTTAAAGTAAGTAGCAACTCCCCCTAGATATCATCCCTTTCTGCCTGTCACCTCTGAACGATTATATACACCCTCATATACAGTTATGTCATGCTTTCATTTTTGCTTAGCCAAGTCTCTGCTAACCCAATTATGTCCAACTTATTTATAAAGTTTAAAAATTGAACACTCGCCAGTTTGCCCCTTAGACTTTCTACATTCCAAAATCCCACAAACTGCCTGGCATTTTCCTTCTATTTGTTTGTTCTTTTCTCTACTTCTACTCCTTGTGTGCATATCCTTTGTAACCTGTAAGCTGGTTCCATTATGCTCCTCCATCCAGCTGTTGACTTTGTCTTTGTTGTGTGGTTGGCCTGGCCGCTGCTACCTGCTGTTCTTTCTTTAGGTATACAGTCACTTTGCTTTCTGAGGCTTGAAGTTCTGCAGATTTCCCAATTTCCACTCCTTGAATTTCTCCCCTCTTTCTGTAGAATTTCCTATGGCTGTGCTCTGGTTCTTTTTTGGCCGTTTATTACAAGTTTATCAAATTTGATTACAGCATGGCAACCCTGTGTTTCTGTGTTCATCATATGGGGATGAAGAAATTCTCTTTCTCTCCTAATCTTTTCACTGAAGTCCTTTCTTATTAACAACTCCTGTACCTTAAAGACATTATCTCGGAGAAGGCAGTTGTCAGCTTTACTGACCTGGTGTGCTCTCTCAATGTCGCCAGACCTGAGATCAAATGTAATCTGGGCCACAACAGCCAATACCTTGTCATCTGTGGCCTCCCAAATTTTATGTTCTTCCTACAATCTGTATATAAAACAATACTTTTTTCTTCTGGATTGGTTTTCTGAATCATTTAACTTATCCTCCAGCCACTCATATCTTGCCTCCAACTTCATCTGTGTTTCAGACTTCTCCAGGAATTCCACCATGGAATTAATAATTCCTGATAGTTCATTGTGACAAATTTTACTGTTTAAAAACCTCTTTTTACTTCTCTCCCCAGCTTGTCCAACAGACCTTCAATATTTGCCATATTTACACATTGCTTTTTGAGGTCTACTACCTGCTCTTAGAGTGGATGGAAAAACATATCTACACTTGACAGCTACTTGGACAAGAAGCCCTTATAATCTAATATAGTAAAATAAAGTTATGCTCCAAACTTGATCTCCATTTTTCTTCCTGATAATAAAGTTAAATTGCCCCCTGCATAAAGGAGGTTAAGCTCCATATTAAAAATGTATCAGGAGATAAAATAATATAGTGAAATTGAGCATATCACCAAAAGCCATAATTATGGTAGAACATATTTTGATGGAACTCTAGTAGAATAAGGGAGAATATCCAAGAATGTACCCCCTTATTCTGTATATTAATTTACTGACTAAGAATAAAGTACTTCTCATAAGGACTGGTACAAATTGTTTAATATCTTCTTCACAAGTCATTATAAGCTTCCATAGAAATATTTGCTAGCATGTCTGGCAGATACTCACACATCAAGACTAGCTCGCCACACTGATGGGAAGAGGTTTTTGAAAGAGTTGTGGCAGTGTGTCAGGAGATGGAAGAGCGGTTCTACTTCTTGGACTTCTTATTTTTGTGTATGCTTTCCATGGTTGTAAAGGGCAATGGGACCCAAATTCTAACACTTGCGAGGTCATCACACAATATGTGTAGCGACATAGCCTGAGTTTTTTTTCCAGTCCACAGTGTCTTCTAATTGCATTTTGGAGCGTGCATAGTCCCTATGTGCCATGAAACATTCTTGAATCAGAATGCAGTTGGAATGCAGTTTGTGGGTGGAGTAGCTTTCCTAGCTGCCAGCCTTGAGCTCCTATACCTAATCCACATCCCCATGTTTAAAACACATGCACCTTTAGTTGTCACTTGAGCTTCCTACTGTTGAGTGGTGGCAAATCAATGTCACTATGTCTCTTAGTAAACCGCATATCCAGCACAATACTTTTAACTTATGCAGAAAAAGTCATTCATTCGAGAAGTTGGAAAAGGTTTGAAGAAAAAAATCTGAAATAACGAAAGAATACAAGATATCACCTAACACTTTGTCAACTTACTTGAAAGATAAGGTGGAGTGCCTTGAGTGAAAATGGAAAGAATCAAAAAAGAGTTATAGCCTTAATTAGGAATGGATGTATATGTACCTGTATTGTTAAAATGTCAATTCTCTCTCCTCTCTCCCCCTCTCCCTCTCTATCTCTATCTCTCTCTCTCACGTGCACGCGCATGCACCCAACCACATGCACACACCACACACATAACCATTGCCACTGCTACCGCCACGTGCATGTAACAAGATAGTGTAGCAGTGTCATATCGTTCCAATTATTATTTTTGTCCCTCTCAGTGGTATGATCATATTGTCACATTATTTGAAATTTTTAGGTCTTTCGTAGATAGTTTTAATGTGTAGGGTGCTATTTTTACGCCACCACATTTTGCAATTGACTCGTGCCATAAGAACATCATTGCTTTGTTACTGCTAGCATCATGAGTACCCACTACTGCTAATAAAACACTGTGCTGTGGTGCAGAATAAGACAAAATAAGACTTGCTGAGTATCTATAGCACAGCTATGTTTGGATTTACTTTGGTAGATTGTTCATCAGCTTTTGGATAGGAATAAGCTGCCTTAGCTTTTCAATGTTGTCATTCAGTCATGTACAGTATGTGTTTACATTCTTCAGTACTGTTGGCTGTTTGTTGTGATATTGATTGTACTTATTGCAGGTTCCAAGTGTGACATACCAGACTATAAATTAAGGCAATGTATCAATGAAATTTGGTGAAAATTGCAGAAAATTTAGATTTTTAATTTTTGCATTTTTTACTATGCTTATACTGTGTAATTCAATGTCACACTTTAGTTTTCTCAATATCAGACATCGTTAAGGCTCCAGGAGGGCATTTAAATGTTCCAGTGCAGGTGGACGTTCCTCGCTAAACTTTGTTGCTACAGCTCTCAACTGCAATTTTCATTTTCATTGGCTTTTTAGTCTCTTGCAGGGAATTTTGCCTTAGAGGTTGTGAATTGACTGTGCTGAAATTAATTTGATATATCAAGCTGAAATGTTGCAAATCTGACACGCGTTTTGCTTGTAAACAGAGAATCGCAGTCAGTGCTCTGTATTTCTGTTATCTTGCCAGGTTATTTCAGTGTTTTAGTTATATATTAAGCATTGTTAGGTATTTCTTAGGTTTTAAGTTATTCGTTAGTTTATAGTAAAGCAGTACTAAGCAGATATGTTATGTTTGGTGTACAAATTAGCAAAAGTGCCTTGTGTAGAGGTTAGTTAGGAACAGTGCATCTAAATTTTGTGAACAATGGGAAGGCGAAAGAAATGTTTTCATTTTAAGAAATGATCAAACAAACTTAAAATTCTCAAAAACTTCTACTGAGGCCAAGAAGAAAGTAGCAGAGGGTGCCACATATGGTGTTGGTGAATTTTAAGCTGATTGTATTTAGGTAAAGTACAAAAATATAAACTTTATAATCCATTTTTCTCAATTCTTTTTTCTCAGTACTTTTCACTATTCAAAATGTTTCTTGGACCCTAGTTTAAACTAATTAGCTTGAACTTTTCAGGAGAGCTTCAGAGATTAAGGTATTAAAACTTGTCATGCACTAGCTAAAAGTATTAAATAATTGAGCTGAAATTAAATATTTTTCATAACTCATCAATAAATTGTATACAAAACATTTTTTCTCTTAAACTAATTAAATATAACCAATAGCTGTATGACAATTTCTTTGTATCTTGCAGACAAATCATGGTGAGCAGATGAGACAATTTTGCTGCGAATGTATCGTGCATTAGTCCAATCCAAACTAGACTATGGATGTATTGTTTATTCACCAGCATGACCATTTGTGCTGAGAAGATTATACCCGGTCCATAATAGGTGCATACTGATGGCAATAGGAGCTTTTCCAACAAGCCCAGTTGTGAGCCTTTACACAGAATCAGCAGAGCCTCCTCTGCAGTATCGGCATGAGATTCTCTTAGCAAATTATGGTCGTGCACCTAGATGTATGCCTAAGCACCCAACGTTCACTTCATTTTTCACCAACATGCTAAGTGGACGTTATCATAAAAGCAGCCTTAGTCTAAAGTCAGCAGGTTTTCATTTCCGAGAGCTTCTTAGGAAGCTTGCTATTCAAATGCCTAACATGTTTCCCAAGTGCATTTAATTTTCACCAATGGATCAAACAGCACCAGCAGTGTTGGATGTTTATGGAACCAAACCCCATACATTCGATTTTCGTAATAGCACTTCCATTTATACTGCAGAGCTGTATGCAATATACCGAGCCATTTTATATTTGTGCCATTATAAATTAGATGACTGCTTGATTTTGAGCGATTCTCTTAGTGCACTTCAGAGACTTCATGAGCTGTACAATTCCCATCCTATGGTACAATGTATCCAGGATGTCCTCCATGTTTTACATGCTTCTGGCATTAACATGGCGTGCGCATGGATTCCTGGTCACATAGGTGTGCCAGGGAATGAAATGGCAGATTTGGCAGCAAAGGTGGCAACCACAGAACCCAGTATTACCATCTGTCGTATTACTTTAGAAGACTTTAGCCTTGAAGTGCAGAGAGTGATGCTGTAATGCTGGAACGAAGAGTGGTCAGCTCTCCACAGTAATAAGCTTAGAGAAGTGAAAGAACTTCCAATAAATTGGGTAACTTCCTCTCACATATCTCATCACGAGGAGCATAACTTGGCTTGGTTGTGCAGTGGCCACTGCAAGTTTTTGCATGGTTACCTTTTTAAATGGGACCCTCCTCCCCTTTGTCCACTGTGCAACAACCTTTTGTCAGTCCATCATGTGCTGCTAGAGTGTTTCTCCCTAGCACACCTTCGAAACTCTCTGCAGCTACATGTCAGTCTTGCAGAGGTTCTGGCGCACGATAAGCCAATGGTCAAAAGGGTTTTTAGCGGAGATTAATATAAGCTGAAGAATTTGAAACTTTAGATATCTAATTTTTATGCTCTTTTGACATCTATGTCACTTTGTTTTAATTCTGGCTTTTGTCTCTGTTTTGTGTATTTATTTTCCTTTTTACTAGCAATTTTATATTGTGTTGAAGTTTATATCTGACTTTTGCGATGAATTGTCTTTTAAGGGTGCTGATGACCATTTAGTTGAGCACCCTTAAACCTATATCTCCTCCTCTTTATGTATGTATACTGACCTCAAATTACACATTTAGGAGAGATACAGTACACTGTGAGGTCTGAGGGTCATTTCATATTAGCATATCAGAAAGTGTTTTGTTATTAATAAATATTTTAATAATTTAAAAATGATTTGACATAGGACATTGAAATTTTGTATATATTGTATATTTTATGTTCTATGCTAATGGCTTCATTGCCAGATGCAAGGCACTAGAAAACAACATATTTTATGTTCTGAGTATGTGGAAAAAAATTCAAACCAATCAGAAGAAAATAAGATGTTTTAATTTTCATAGATTACCTTAAACTGGGTGTGGAACATTTCTCTACACAAATAAATTACAATCCATTTGTATTCTGGTTACTTTTGTATGAATGTTCAGTACATTCATGAGCCAGACAGGTCAGGCAGTAGAGTCTGCCCTACTGTAGTGGCTCTATTTAGGAGATGATGTATACTCTTCAATCATTTCTAGGTAGCCATCAGAAGTTGCATGTGCTGTATTGGAATCTTTTCCGTGGTTGTCCTTGAGGCCATTCCAGTATTTTACTTTGTGTAGTATTATTTCATCCTTTTCTTGCCTACTGATCAAACATCATGGAGTGTCTTTTGACAAACATTCAGCAGTGATGTCCAACCTTCTCTCTTTGGAGACGCTTACGTAATCAGCTGCTATACCGCACCTCCTCTTTCAGTCGCAGGGTGAATCATGCCTGTGGCGTTAGAACTTACAACCAATCAGTATCCACTGACGGACACAAACAGTGATTCCATGGCAGTTTCTAAGTCATAACGTGAATTTTCTGGGAATGTCCTCAGAAGACCTCTTCATTCTGGATGTTTTTCGCATAAATGGTTAACCGTAAGAGATAGACAAAAGCTAACTAAATAAAAAAACGTGGATCTCATTAAAACATACAATCTATGTCAAGTACTTCTGAGTGAACCATTTCTGGGATATTCTTTGTTATTTGTTTGAAGTTGCTAATACTTCGACTTTTCTCAAATAGGAATATGCTATTCATTTTTTTTTATATTGTGGCCTTACAAAGAGACAGAATTTCAAAGGCAGCACATATCTACCAGCTCTTAAAACATTTCACTATCACCTATTGTATTCCCATATTCCCCTTGCACTTACAAGAAAATGAGCAATAAGGTGATGTCTGAAAATGCTTATGTCGATTAAAATGTATTAGATAGAGAAATAAGCATTTGCAAGGATAGTGTGTGTAAGAGTGAGTATAGCTCTACATATATTTGCAGAGTTTCTTCAAATTGAATCATATTAAAAGCCTGTATCACAATAGGTTACATGAGAATCACTTGGTGCATCTTCTAAGGCTATGCACTTCGACTTTGTTGCCAAATATTGATAGACTTCTTAAACTTAAGCAGTAGGTACCAAAGAAGTCACCAATGAACAGATGTTTATCACATAAGATTTGAAAGGGCTTTCATAAATCAAATGCATCCTACATGTAACTAACCCGCCACTGCAACACAATGTGCAGCTGGGGGTTAAAGAGTGGCAAAGTCTGTGCATAGTGGAAGGGGGTGAACCCAATCTCCCTTCTTTTGCAAACGATGGACATTGCTAAACATTCAGTATTGCATCCCTTTGATAGAAAATGCCTTTTCAAGACAACTATATCCACTCTCATTCTTCTCATTGAGATCATTCCCATGGAGGTTTATGCATATGCAATAACATGGCTTGTGCTGCAAAATGTCATGAAGAGATGTATCATTTTGTTCATGAGTGAAGAACATTGTAGAGCAGTTGGTCGGCAGGCATGTACCTGCCCCTGTAAACAGTGCTGTAAAAGACAGGTTTTAATAAATGTTTTAAAATAGTATTAATAAAATTGTTTAAAAGTACTAAATATATTAAGTAAGCAATTGTTATTTTCATTATCATCAACATGTGATGCAATAGAAAGCACTGATTTTGTCATATTTGCTACTGCAATATTTCAATCATAATGATTAAGCAATAGTGGTGGATAATATGAATATCCCTAGATACTTTGCATTTTCAGCAGATTTAATATTAAAGTGCACACAGTCAAATAGACAGAAATTCTCTTATTCTACTTCATCTGTTCTTAATCTTCCAGGTGTCTGCTGTCCATTTCTGCATTTTATATTCACACTTTGGGATTTTCTGTGTTCAAGTGTGTCATTTAAACATACTAAGCACTGTGGGAAGTCTCCACCACTGCTTCTTCGGCTGGTGCACATAACGTCTTTTCCACAGGTGTGAAGTGTACATCACTTTACAATACTGTGACACATGACAAAGTCCAGTAACTCTTTCTGTCACTTTATTTTCTCTTCTAAAGCTGAAGTATAAAAACACGGTTCTGTTTTATCATTAACATAATCTAAAACTTGCTGTGACCTTGCATCTCACAACTGTTCTGTCTTACAACCTTAACACATACTTCATGGTCTTTTAGTTCTACTCTCTCTGTCTCAAACTGCTGGCTTCACACTCACTGAAACTGTTCAAACACTACAACAAACAACTCTGATGTGACAAATCAATGTCTACAACTGTCTGATGACACACAATCAATGTTTTTTCAACTACGACTGCACAGATACACATGCACCCCTGCACATGCACTAAAAATTAACTGCTAACAGCTGTCTCGTTTGCCACTTAATGACTCCATCATAACAACTGGCTGCTGTCGCCATCTAGACTTGCTTATATAGGTGAGAATGATGTAGCACTGATTTTAATTGAAATTCACCTTTTCTTGAACCTCTAGTAAATAAGTCAGCCATCAAAAGTCCCTCGAACAACCTGGAAACACTCTGTTCAGCTACGGTCCATTGTTAATGTTGTTTACTTGCTGCACAGTGGTATGAAGTAGCTTGTACCGAGCTTCTTTGAGGTGTGCAGCCACTCAGTGGTGTGAGGTAACTTACCTTGAGTCTCTGGTGGCTGCCAGCCAGCATCACACTACTATATTCCTGTTGAATCATCTTCAAGCATTCCTGGGAATGCTTAAAGATGAACAGACCTTGTTCTATCAAAATGTTACTCCCAGCGAATGATGGTTTCCTCCTTTTTTCAGGAAACTCTTCAATTAACATCAGTATTTGTTTGTTCTTTTATGTATTATAAATGTGCCTTCTTGATGTGTTTAATGGAATGCCATGAAGTGTAGAGAAAAAAGTCAGTTGCTCCAATAAGCTAAACTTAAAAGTAGAAATTACATAAATGTACTTTAAGCTAGAGTAGTTAACATTAATGTTGTTGTAGTGTTTAACGCCCGCTTTTACTACTACGGCACCGCAGGCGGTGACACTGATGATACATGAAGATGGAGCACCGGTGGAATGAGATGGCGGGGGAAACCGGAGCACCCGGAGAAAACCCGCCCTGACGCTGCTTCGTCCACCACGAATACCACATGCGGGTCCCTGGGATCGAACCCGGGCCGCCTAGGTGGTAGGCAAGCGCGCTAACCGCTCGGCCACGGCGCCGCCAGTTAACATTAATGGCAATGCTTTTATCCCACTCTATAAGTTCTATAATGTATTGCTACCTTTCTTTCTCCTGTTGTCTTTTACATAGAATAATCTGAATCCAACTTTTCAGATTAAATATGGAGGACTAGAAGAATCTGCAGGTGTTTCTTCACTTCCAAGAACCAGGGGGAAAAAGATTAACTATCAAGAGGATATAGGAACTGAAAGTGAAGAGGTAAGTGAACCCAGGTATCAATTCTATCACTGCTCAGATATTTGTCACTTACTCACCCCGCCCACCTCAGTAGCGTGATGGTTAGCGTGTCTGCCTCACGTTCAAGAGGTCGCGAGTTCGAATCTCGCTTAGGGTAAGTTATCCGGGTAAGGTTTTTTCCCGAAGAAGACGAATGTCAGGTAACTTAAAGCTCCATGGATCTCGGGCTCATTTGAGCATCATTTCACCCATTTCATTTCATTCATTCGTCCGATATGACACAATGTTGGAGGACGTTAATTCAAAAAAAAAAAAAAAAAAAAAACTTACTCACCCCCTCCTTCCTGAAATATTCTTTAAATTTTTACAATGCTTTATAAGTATACAATTGGTGGTGCACCTGCCTATGGCACAGGGGACCCGGGTTTAATCCCCGGTACCTACATGGGATTTTCCCCCACTAGGAGGTCTGGTCCAGGTGCACTTATCCTCATTAGATCTCTGAGGGGCCAATAGAGGAGCTACTAGAATAAAGAAGTGGTGGCCCCATGTTGTGAAGACCGCATTACCAGCCAGGAGGGATTGGGGCACTGACCGTGTACCACTCTCCAGTACTGCAGCCCACTCATGATACCAGTGGCGGGCAGAGGTGGGGGATGCATCAGCTGGGTGGTAGGCCTTGGCCCAGATAGGGCTGTCGTGGGGGGTGGGGAGGTAATTATACAATAAGACACAAAAAATAGAAATGTCATGAAATATTCACCAAATATATGTGTATTTCCATCTTTATTGCATAATGTACAACTTAAAATCAGTATGGGATATGAAGAAACTGAAGGTATATCGGTAATCTGCATGAAAAATGTATCTAGAAAAGTAAGAGAGCTATTTTTTTTTCAAAGTGTGATTGTTTGTAAAACCACGCCTAATTGAAAGTCAAGAATATTTTATTTGCGACATTTAGCTACACCTACAAGCTACATCTCTACATAATTACTGTACCAAGGTAGACATTTTTCATATCGTGGTACCAACTTTCCAATCCCCTCATCATAGAAGGCAGCTGCCTGGGCTTTTAGCTACTTCTCTATGCTTGTCTGCACTCATCTGTCCCAAAATGCTGTCCTTCTAGCCATCGTTTCATGTGAGGAAGAAGATGAAAATCAGATGGAGTTAAGTCTAGGCTGTATGGTGGGTGATCAAACATGTCCCATTGAAAACTGTAGAGGAGCTTCTGTGTTGGAGCTGCAGTGTGCAGTTGAGCATTGTGGTGAAAAGGAACAGTGCCTATCACAGCGTTCCTCTTTGTTTGTTCTGCATTGCCCTTTGAAGGTTGTCAAGAGTCATGTCGTTTTGCATGGTTGGATAGATCCTTGGAACCCATCTCACAAACAGTTTGCAGTACTGAAGGTTCTTAGTCATGATAGTATAGAGAGCTGACCTTTACGTTTTGGGAAACAAATTACTTAATACAGAAATTGTGAGATGATTTTCTTGAATTGCCTGATCTGCTCGACGATAAAATCATCAGGCACTCTTCTTGAATGCCTGCGTCATGAACATCTGTACATCCTGCTTCAAAGTTACTGCACTATTGCCACACTTTGCTACAACTCATAAAAGTTTCACAGTACACAGTCATTCATCAATGAATTTTATCTACATTGCACCCCTCCATATAAAGAAATGAAATTGCAGCCCACACTTTATATTTGGTGGGAGTCACTATTGTTTTAGGTATGTTTATGTGCTCATTGCATGCAGAACTGACAAGTGCAACATGATATGATCAACGGTCATACTAGAGATACTGCACAGCACATCTGCACAAAGATTCAACTGATTTTCACTGTAGTTTTGATTTTGGAACTGATCAGACCTTGATAAAATATCCCTTGTACCATGTTACCCCTAGTGATTAAAAAAGGTCTTATTTTGTCGACCAGTGTTGTTAACTTACTATGCATGTAGCCATATTGAAGAATGCAGGGCAGCCAAATTCTCCATCTTGCAGCAAACACACTTTCTTTTACTAAATTACACTAAAACATTTTCCTTAAATTACACTATGTACACTAAACACTTAATCCTTATCTCTGGATAGACGATGCCATTCAGTGTTACGTGTGTCCACATTTGTCACTGGATCTACAAAGTGTACAGAATGAAGTGGGCAGCAAATCTTCCACTCATTGGTCCATAGTTGCCCCACCAGGGGCATGTGTTCAATGCTGGTGGACTCTGTGTGCTCTACAATCAAATCGTAGTGCATGTTTGCATCCCTATTATTATTATTGGAGCATATTGTTGTGAGTGGATTTTTGAGATGTTCTTATTCAAGCATGAATGAGCTCATGCTTGGGAGAAAAGTTTTTGGGTGGTAGAGCAGGAAAATCATAAAGGAATCTACATGGTTGCTGGGAGATAACCCTAAAATTACAAGGGAAGTTCTTTACATACAAATGTATTCCATAGAAACATTACAAATTTAATGTGTTTCATACCTGAAACATGAGTTTAACATAATAAATACCTCTAGATTTACAAGATTATTTCTGCTTGCAGCTCGGGAGAAGTGTAGCTGTACATCTCACACCACTACCCCTGTTGACTAGCTGTGTCTGACTGCTTAAGGATGCTACCTCACACAAAGAGTGGTTCCTTCCCCTTCTTCCATCTACCATGCATGCACCATGCACCCACACCAATCGTCATTAAACTCTAAGTATGGAAAAATACCCAGTATTCAAGCTTCTGGAAGCTTCTGTGCTGACTCAATATATTCTGGATAATTCAGTGACCTCATCCCCCTATGCAATATTGGATTTTGCAATCTTACATGTGTAATTCAAGACTATGCCATAAAACAATCCTCCCATGACATTAGTGCAAAACTGATACTTAAACACTATAACCCCCACAATATCATCCACACCTCATCCAGTATTTTATTTGTTTCGACATCTAGAAGAACATACAAACTTTGCTTCACGCACAATAAATTCTACTCCACTGTATGACCATGATTGTAAAGCCATACAACCAGAAAGCATACCTTAGATGATAGTCCCCCCAAGGGCCTACTATGGTATAGGCTGTGCGTTAGTTCTTGACGAATGACCTTCAGCAGAAATCCAGTAAGCTGACCTACCCTTAATAAACAGGTCAGCAAATGTTTATGCTATGATAACAGACACCTCTGTTTTCCTCTGTCGCGTTTGTGTATACAGTCGACTTCAAAAGTTTTGTGCGGTACAGATGTATGCATGCAAGTGTTTTAACGAATGCTAGTTAGTTACGTAGTTACGTGTTAGTTATTAATGTGACAATGCCTCCTACAGTGTCAAAAATAAAAGGAAAAACTGCATAGTCAAAGTTGCGAGATCATTGCCAATGTTTATGAGTATATGAAGGAAGAAGCCAAACATAAAGATCGATTTTCTCCATTGTATTATAAAGAAATTCAGAAGGTGCCAGAAAGAGTTGTTGCAGCCACCAAGATGAATGAATGAATGAATGAATTTTATTTGTACCAATTCTTTTACATAACTTCTTATAATTATCCTACTCTAACCTAAACTACATACAAATTTTACATAACCTTATTGCTACCTTGGTTTGCATGGCACCCAGGCCATTTGCCTCCCAGGTAGCTCTGTTCAATCTATTCCATCTTATATTAATTAATTGTCCCTCTCCCCCACTCTGCCTTCTTCATTTACACTCTTTACTTTTCTTGCCCATTTTCCTCTTACTTTCTTCAAAAACTCACCTATACTTCTAACCTTCTTTTCCTCTTTCACTGTTAACATTTTTATGGCTACCATTTTCCCCTCTATTTTTTCCCATTTTTTCTCCCAAACCTTTTTCCTCCATAATGCTAATTCCTTACATTCTGTCAAATAATGTTCTATACTTTCTTTCTCACCGCACATTTCACATATTCCTATTTTACCGCTTCTTGTCCCTCTTAAAAATATTGCTCCTGTTCTCATCCACGCTAGTCCTTCTTTTTCCTGTCTGTTACAATAATCCACATATGGTTCTCGCCCCCATCCTCTTTTTATTTGCTTGTAGAATTGTAATGATTTCTTGTTTTCTAAACTTCCCCATATCTCTTGCCTTTCTATGTCTTCTACCCTACACTTTACTAGTTTATCTACATTACTTTCATTTCTTTCTTCAAGTTTCCATATATCTCCCATTCCTATTTTCTCCATAATTTTTCCAACCCCTGCCCACCAACTGTTTTCATTCTCTAGATAGCCACCAAGATATCACACAGCTCAGTTCACAGAATTGTGGGAGACTTTCATAAAGAAATGAACACTGAAAACTATATCAAGTGGCTTCATACAATGGTAATTCTAAATTTACCTCCTAACTCTGTTTTAGTAATTGACAATGCGTCCTACCATAATGCACAGTTAGACAAACCTCCAACATCAAATTCTTTAAAAAAAGATATACAGTCCTGGCTGCAAAATCACATTTCATTTGATGAGCACAGCACGAAGATGCATTTGTATGACGTAATCTTAGTCAATAAACTGGCTCAGAAAAATATTTGATTGATCAAATATTGGCCAAACATAACCATACAACTTTAAGACTTCCACCGTACCACTCAGATCTGAATCCCATTGAGTTAGTATGCGTAGTATGGGGAGACGTAAAGCAATGGGTAGCTGCTAGAAATGCAACATTCAAATTAAAAGATGTTGAAAACCTCTGCAGGCAGAGTTTTGAGGAAATTGGACAAATAGAATGGGAAAAAGCATACCGTCATGTCGAAGAAATTGAACAAAAATACTGGGATAAAGATGCCATATTGGAAGAAAGGATTGATCAAATTATTATCCAAGATAATGGAATGGAAAGCAGCAATGAAGATAACGAAAATAACAGCAATTCAGACAAGGAAGAAATGTCGGGAATAGAAGAAATGCAAGAAAGTTAAGTGGAAACAGTTATAGACGTAAGTGTGTAATACGTTGGCTGATATTACTGGAAGTGTGATAAATTGATTTGTAGTGTACTACTTCAGCTCAGAAGCATGTGTGTAAACGCACGTCATCTCACTGCAGACTGTACCTCCGCTCTCTCTCGATGCCACCGTTCCCGCAAAAGGTGAGTAATAACTCGCATCGAACCTTTCATATAAAATGTTCATTCGTCAAGAAGTAACGCGCGACCCATAGGTATGGGTCTCAGCGCACCCAGGTTGCCGAGCTGCTCATGTCATCTCCTCACCTCCATCAGGTCTAGTCATGTTTTTTTCCCTCTTAGTTGTAGTCTCTTCCTCCTCTAAGTCTTATTGTTATACGTAGGTTAAGTTTTAGAGTTATGAACTCCTGTCTCACCAACAGGGATCTATCCTATCTGCGTGGTTCCTGTCCCATGGTTTCAGTGCAGCTTCCAACTTATGTGCTTTTCGGAGGTTAAGCTGTGAAGGTTGAGTGGACCCTCTCACTACCCCTGTAGTGCAACACTAGGTGCAGAGCCGTTTCATTGTCATTGTCATGTCCGGCTTCTTAGGAGCCGGATCACCATGGGTATCTCAGCGGCCATATGTCGCTGGGGTGTACATAGGGACCCATAGTGTCCCCTGTCTGGAGCCCGATGTCATTAACCACAAGTCCCCTGAATCCATGCTGACTCTGTTGAGGCAGCGTGGCCAAAAATGGGGAGCCACTGGCGGTTATACCAGTGGTAAGGGCATAAAGTCGGGCATGCATTTGGTGAACATGTCAGATACCGGACCGTAGTGATAGGTGTAGGGTAATTTCTCTGAAGTACTGCTTGAGATCGGGTCTGAAACAGGTGCTTTGGGCCGGCACAGACGGGTAGGTTTAGGTGTCTTTTCTGTTATCCCCCAGATGGCAGGCTGATGCCGACAGTTCCAGAAGGGGGACCTAGCCATAATGTCTTCTCTGCGCTCAACTCCTTCAACTCCACATTTTCTGGTAATGCACCTTACTAATGAAAAGAAGACCATGGCAACTATTAGTCCATTTTATATAAAGAAGGAGCTGGACAGGATATGTGGTTCGGTAAAGAATGCCACCTGATGTAGAGATGGCAGCTTATTGATTGAGTAAATAAATTTAAATTATTTTGTTGTTTAACAAACGTTGCCAATTGCTAGGATTACATCAGCATCGCCGGTGTACCGGAATTTTGTCCCGCAGGAGTTCTTTTACATGCCAGTAAATGTACTGACATGGAGCTGTTGTTTTTAAGCACACTTACAAACCATCGATCTGGGTCGGATTTGAACCCGCAACCTTGAGATCAATAGGCCAGCAACTAACCAACTGAGTGACCCAGACCGACTTTATTGATTGAGGTTGCCCAAAACTCCCAGACTGTGAAACTGCTAAAAGCCAGTCTGCTAGGTTCATAGCCTGTCAAGGTCGAGAAGCGCAAGACCCTCAACAATTGTTGTGGTATGGTTTCCACCCCAAGTTTGGACTGCCTCTCTAATGAGGAGATAGCTAAATTCCTGGGGGATCAAGGAGTAACTGCTGCATTTCGCTTAGTAGGGAAAAGCGATAACCATTCAGCTTATGTTCGAGTGTACCACCCTACCGCAATACGTCTTCTGTGGGTATGAACGTGCCACCGTATGTCCCTATGTGCCAAACTCCATACAATGTTTTCATTGTCAGAAGTTCAGGCACACACAGCAGCATTGTACCAGCTTGGCAAATTGTCCTCGCTATGGATATGATGCTCATAATGGCTCCTTGTGCGACCATGACCCCACCTGTGTCAACTGTGGAGATGCCCACCTGTCAAACTCACGCAATTGCCCCTGCTTCTTAGAGAAGGCAATCCAAGAGCTTTGGGTAAAGGAACACCTGACATTTGTAGATGCCAGAAAGCGGTACCAGGAGCTTCATCCCACCACCAGCATGAAGTTTTCTGTAGCTGGCCACCAGGATGTTCTGAAGCAGGACACCATCGTACAGACGAGCCCAGGTTTGTTGTCTGGTGTTTCTGTGGGAGTGCAGACCGACTTGTCTACCGCACACATTTCTCCACCGCTAGTGGTTCGACCACAGACAGTATACTCTGCCATCCAGACACCAGCTCCGCAGCCGTCCCAGAGCACTACCACATCTGTGATGCCTCAAGGGTGACACTGCTCAAGGCACAAGCCTCGAGTGAGTAGCTGTACATCCTCTGTGAAGTTCTGGTCTCACTCTGCGAGCTGCAGGGGATCTTCAGACTCCTGAACATCGGAGGAGTCGCCAAAGGCCAGAGGACCTCATATTATCGGTCCAAAGTGTGTGAGGATCAACAAGAAAATAAGACTAACCATTAATTCTGTTTTAGCATTGAAATAATCCAGTGGAATATTAATGGGTTCCAGGCCAGGGCTCCGGACATACAGCAATATTTGGTTTCTCAGTGATCGCCTTCCATCGTCTGTCTACAAGAAACCCATTTGCTACTTAATCGCGGTTTACATCTACTTGATTTTTTGGCATTTAGATATGACTATGCAGCTGATAGGCAAGCAAGCAGTGGTGTTGCTATGCTGGTGGTGCATAATCTCTGCTGCCAGCATACCGCTTAACACACTGTTACAAACTGTAGTGGTACATGTACAGCTACAGGGTTTGTGTTTCTCTATTTGCAAAGTCTATCTGCCACTGGTCAGTGTTGTGCAAGAAAATGAACTTCAGGCTCTCATGGCACAGATTCCTCCATTGCTCTCTTTCTAGGTGATCTGAATGCCAAAAACATTCTATGAGGCTCTGATTCTGACGATGCTCGTGGGCGCCTTATAGCAGATGTTCGTGATATGTCCGACTTGCTTTTGTTAAACACTGGTGTTCCCACATTCTTCTTCTTCTTCCTATAGCACACACTCAGCCTTAGACATTTCTTTTTGCAGCCCGGCATTAGCTCCACTGCTTGATTGGTCAGTGCTTTCCGACCTATGTGGCAGTGATCATTACTCCCACTAATATTCACCTCTACTATCTCCATACGGTGCCAATGCGACATCCTCACTGGATTTTTTCCAAAGCTGATTGGCGGAAATTTCGCTCCCTCATTCATCTCGCTGATGATATTTTCACCACCATTGATGAAGTGGTGCAATATTTTATATGTTCTGTCTTGCTCGCAGCAGCATCCAGCATTCGTCGAAGTTCATCTACACCACGACACGCTCCTGAACCTTGGTGGTTCAAGGAATGCCGCTTGGCTATCAAGGTACGCAAGCATGCTCTGGAGCTTTTAATTTACATCCTACTGAAGAGAACTTAATCACCTCTAAACGTTATCACGCCAGAGCACGTTTTGTGCTTTGCAGTGCAAAACACACATCCTTTTTTTTTTTTATTATTATTATTAATATTTTGTTATTTAACGACACTGTCAGTTGCTAGGATCACATCAGTGTCACCGGTGTGCTGGAATTTTGTCCCATAGGAGTTCTTTTACGTGCCAGTAAATCTACTGACATGGAGTTGTCATTTTTAAGCACACTTAAAAACCATCTGTCTGGACCGAATTTGAACCTGCGACCTTGGGATCAGTAGGCCAGTGTCTAACAACTGAGCCACCCAGACCGACAACACAACACACATCCTGGGAAACATATGTCTTTTCTCTTTCACGTCACATTTGGGCACAAATGGTTTGGATAGCTGTTTGGCGTATGTACGGCAAGTATTGCTGGACAATCATTCCCGGTCGTGCCATACAGGGCTTCACTTATGCCTCTGAGCAGGACATCGCCGACGCCCTTGCCGACTCTTTCACTGCTAATAGCCAAACCTAAAGTTAGAATACTGCCTTTCTACTCATCAAGGAATCTGCAGAACAGATAGTCCTTGATTGTAACAGTGACTGTAGAGAACCGTACAACACCCCGTTTACAGAAGCAGAGCTGGCGCATGCCTTGTCTCTCGCCAAGGACTCCTCTCCTGGTCCAGATGACATCCACCCACAAATGCTGCTTTGTCTTCCACCTGAGGATCTCACCTTTCTACAAGCACTTACAACCGTATCTGGCTTCAGCAGATTTTCCCATCTTCCTGGCGCGAGGGTATTGTTGTTCCCATCCCCTGACCGGGAAAAGACTGAACACTTCCCTCTAGCTACCGCCTTATTTGCCTAACGAGTGTCATTTGTAAGACCTTCGAACGCATGATTAACACTTCACACCTTCCACCTGATCTTTATTTGTGTGCCACACATCTACTGTTTATCCCGCACCATAAGTTCCTGAGCCTTCACCTCGACAGCAAACTCACCTGGGAGCACCATATCTGTCCTCTTTGTGCTTCCTACGATCTTTCACTTCAGATACTCAGGGTTTTATCTGGGGCATCTTGGGGTGGCAGCTGCACAGTCATGTTGAGGTTATGTCACTCACTGGTCCGGTCCAAACTAGATTACGGCTGCTTTATCTATGGTGCCACTTAAACATTGTACATTATGCTTGTATCCATCTTGCTACTGGAGCTTTCCACACTAGGTAAGTCGAGTGTCGCTACGTTCATTCTGGGGAGCCACCACTTTTAGTATACTGCTTGTTTTTACTGTGTTCTTATGAAACCAGGTTGGCGGCTCACCCAGGTCATGCTTCTTTTAACAATGTCCTGCACCTGGAACTTGTTTGCTGTTATATGCAGAATAGCACCACCTATCGCCCAAGTGGTATTTGGTTTCATGAACTGCTTGCCACTCTGCTGTGGAGCAGTTTTCTCTTGGCCGCTATCCTCTTTGGCAGCTGCAGTGTGCTTATTTCAATCTAGAATTTTCTTGCTGTGCCAAGGTGGCCACCCCTCAATCGGTGTTTTGTCAACTGTTCGCTGAAATCCTGGGTCGTTACTGGAATTACACTCCAGTATTTACCGATGGATTCCGGGTGGTGGGTGTTACAGGATGTAGTTTGGTGTATAACAGTGAGGTTCACCACTGTCTTCTGGACAATAGCTCCGTTCTTAGTGCCAAGCTTTTTGCCATATTTTGTTTCTTACTTTTTATCTCCGGTACAATACCTGGAAGTTTTATAATCTGTTGCGACTCTCTTAGTGCTATTCAGGCAGGGCAATGGTTTGTTGGCAGCTCAGGATTGCTTATTAAAATTCAGACACTCGTATCTCAGTTGCTCTCTCGCGGATACTAGCTCATTTTTACCTGGACCCCAGGCCATGTGGGAATTCCCAGCAATGAGGGGGTGGATGCAGTTGGTAAGTCCACATGTCACCTGCCGGAATTCTCAACCCATACTATGCCTTATATAGATGTTTGATGATACTTCCATCATCATCTACTAGCTGTATGGCAGCAGTCCTGGGAAATGTTGGCTGGCACTCATTTGTGGATGAGTAAGGACAGTGTACAACTCTGGGTGACATCATGCAGGGATTCCAGGCGGGCAGAAGTTATTCTAGCCCACCTGAGGATAGGTCACACGCAAGCCACTCACAAATACCTCCGTGGGGATTTGCACACATATGTCCAAAGTGCAGCATTCATCTTTCTGTGGCTCATGTCCTTGTAGATTGTCCACAGTATGCTCGTGTGCACCAGTCCATTGGCCTGGGGTGTACAATTACCTCAATTTTGGGTGACAATGCAATGTCTGTCTCTAAGTCGCTGCATTTCGTTGCTCATATTGGCTTCGCTAAACAAGTCGGACTTGTAATATTGTTTTAGGTAGTTTTTAAGTTTTGTTTTACGGTATTTTATCCTAGTGCAATTTTATAAGTTTATCTAGTTTTAGAAGTGAGTTCTCCTGTAGTTCTAGGGCTTTTTAGATTCTTTTGACTCTCTTTATAGTCTTTTAACTTTCTTACCCTACACATTCTGTTTTAATTGTGTAGTATTTTAACCTTCTGTTTTAATCTTCCATGTTTTAACCCTCTAAGTGCATTTTAGATTTTGTTTTAGTACAGACACAAATGACCTCGTCACCCAACGCTCCATTCCACTCCACTCCAGATGATAGTAAACAATTCGCTAATCTTGCCAAATACAGGCTTAGGTACCACGTAACACAGGGCGCCAAGTGTGAGAAATGAAAGTAGCAAGCGGTAGTGAAACATCATTTCAATGACGTTGGAATTGTGTAGTTGGCAAGGTGCAAAGATGAAAATGGAGATAACTTCTGCCATTGCGTGTACAGAGGTGATGGAGATACGAAGAAGGCAAGAAACCATTCCTGTCATGAATTACAGCAGCTAGAAGGCAGGGAACTCTATCTTACGCATACACTCCTCAATTCAACCCAAAAGATCTCCCAAATGTAACAATGAGCACCTTAATTACGGAATAAATGAGGATCCCTTCATGTTACGATCAAACAAATTAATTTATGAATCACATAACCTGAAATAACTATGAAATCATGGACCTATGTGGTTGTGCATCAGTTAGATAACCTTAAATATAAATCTGTTTCATAAATATACATTTATGAAAGAAATACAAAGTTGCATTTTGGAAGTATAAACTGTATAAAGTGAAATAACTGAAATCATAATCTCATGCAATTGTGCATGAGGTACAGTAGATAGCTGTACAGTATGAATATATGTCATTATGTACGTTTATGAAACAAATACAAAGTTTTATAAGAGTTAGATGTGTTAGACTGACAAACGGAATGCTTTGAACATTGTATTTTACTGGAAATAACTGGCAAATTACCAGTAATTTCAACATTATTAGAAATGTGGATTTCCATTAATAATAACCGCTAAAGGGGAATGAGAAAAAAAGGAAATCTTACTTTGTAACGCTTTCTACTATTGTTACATCTCCTTTATATTACTCCACTATTTAGTTCTCACTTCTGTTCCACTGTTCCATTGTTTCAGTTTTAGATCACGCTTCCGTTCCATTACCCATTTTTCTCTCTGTTTTGTGGTTGCCAACCTCTTTGTCCTGTTGTGTGTTTCTTCATGTCATGTTGGCATGGTTTAGTGGCATTGCACATTAAGAAGCCCATATTCTGCAACATTACCAACAATTGTTGTGCAGATGTATGGGGATTTTTCCAGAGATTGGCTACGATTGTTACAAATGAAGCACATGTTGGCTGCTAAGCGAAAGCAACAAAACCAGTAGTCATTGGTCATTTTAGTCTGTTTGGCATGTGTGTTGCGGAACTTTTGGACTTACAAAATATCTCATGTCGCATGGGCAAAAGGATCTTCTGAAATATTAATTGTAAATGACGACGACGATGATGATGAATTATAATTAATAAGCAAGTAAGTAATATTAATAAATAACTGGCAATAACAAAAATAATGAAATTACATTAGTCAAAGGCCTGATAAAATTCTCATTACAAAAAATAAAAACCGTAAGAGGCCATAAAGCTATGAGAAGGCATACACTATAAAAATTAGACACTATAAAATTAGTTTGTTTCACTCCAGTAAGCATAAGACATAGTTTATGTGTACAAACTGTATGATTGTAAACATAGGAACAGAATAGGCAAATTCTGAGTTATAGCATTGAGCATTATTAATAGCATTGTATAATATTGGAATAAGCTTGTAACTGTGATGTGAATTTGAGTTTATGGATAAATTCAGTCAGATCTAAATGAAATTGGTCAAGACACAAACAAGTGTCCATATCCCAGTCAATTTATCCGTAAATATCAATAGCATTGGTTGTAAGATTTAAAGCTTTCACGGTGCACGTTATTTATTAAAGTTTCACGGGCGATCAGCCGTGTGAGGTTTGAAAATATTGAGCTTTCTACATCCAAACAATTACAACAGGGACCGCGGTCTTCAGCTAAGCCCTGCCTGGACAATAGCCATGAAACACATTCACAACAGCAACTATAGTGATTCTGGTCCAAGTACTGACCCTCAAGAAAACACTGTGGCCGGTGACAAACATAGCCCGAAACAGCAGGCCCAATCACAAATCGTCACCCGCTCATTGGCCAGGGCAACGCAACCCCCTCTCATCTAACATTGTATATATAGGGGGAGCGGGAAAATAAGGCGTCTAACGGTCATTTCATTCTGACGAAGGCCATGGAGTTTAGAATGGCCGAAAGCTCAATATTTTCAAACCTCACACGGCTGATCGCCCGTGAAACTTTAATAAATAGCATTGGTTGTTATTACAGCTAATGAAAGTAGTTAATATTTTTGCAGTCTTTGTGGCCATACATTTTTACCTTCATACATTGCTCTTTTAGTGCCCATTAAATATGTTTCTGAAAAATGCTTGAAAGGGCACATGGAAAGATTTGAGTACTGTTTAGAAAACTTCAGTAATATTCTCCACAGCCAGAATTCACAGTATGGCTGTAAGTCAATCTTGAGTACTTACGTTATTTCTCAGATTGGAGGATTTTGTTTATCAGTTAGTGGCAACACTTTTGATAACACAAACTGATATGTATCTTTAGCCATTTTCAAGTAATTCACGTGTGTTTTTAAGTCCTCACACTGTAATTCTCATGAGATGTTAGTACAACTTATAATCCTTCAAACCACCGACATTTTTCCATTCCTTTCTTCAGCATTAAAATAATAATGATAAACTCACTATAGTTTATCAAGCACAGTTTTCATCCACGTTTAAACACGAAGAACTGAACATTTTATGTAGTCTAATGGTGTTTGGTGCTACTGCTTAATGTTTTATGAAAATTTTACTTTTACAAGAACTATCTAGGAAAGAACTTGGACATATATATTCTAAAGTGTAATGCCAGGCTAATGTGAGGGACAGGTAATATTCTACACAGTGACTGTTGGTGCCTCTTTAAATGTATAAATATTTGTTTTCTAGGACATAAGGAAAAAACCTGCAAAGAAAGAAGAAAGTGAGGAAGAATATGTTGCCAGTGAGGAAGATGAAGAGCAAACCATTATGGAAGCAGAGCAGGAAACAGAAAATAACAATGCCAAAGCAGAAGGTGGTGATAAGAATGATGATGAAGATGATGAGGAGGAAGAGGATGAGGAGGAGGACGAGGAAGAGGAGGAGGATGATGATGATGAGAATGAGGAATCAGAAACAGATGAAGAAAAAGATAATGGATCTGATAGGAGTTCAGCTAATGAATCTGGTTAGTTATATATAAATTATCTTTATTTCTTTGTTCTTCTTATGTATGTTTGTTACACCCATAGCCATTTCTTTCTAATAAGAAGGTGCTTTTTAAATTTTTCTATCTTCCTGATCTTTTCGCTCATGCGTTTAGTATGTTGTTGTTAGCTAATGCTGGATTTCTGACAATGAAGTCATTAATCCTCTTGCTCTCCAATATTTTTCACTGATGGATGGGGCACTAGACGTGGCTGGGCATATTTGAAGGTGGTCTCGGTTCATTTCCTCTTGCAGATCATATAGAGGACAGAGTGGTGAAGAATATATCCCAATTCTGTTTAAATGTTTTGCCAGACAATCATTCTTATGGTGAATAAAGACACACACACGCACGCACGCACGCACGCACGCACGCACGCACGCACGCACGCACGCACGCACGCACGCACGCAGGCAGGCAGGCAGGCAGGCAGGCAGGCAGACAGACAGACAGACAGACAGACAGACAGACAGACAGACAGACAGACAGACAGACAGACAGACAGACAGACAGACAGACAGACAGACAGACAGACGTGCACACACAATGTCCTGTAATCAACCTGAAGGTTGCAACTGCTGTTTTTCGAGGATACTCAGGAATTACTGTTTGAATGTTTGATAGTTCCCATCTTTTATTCTTTGATTTTTCATAATAATATTTTGCAATAATTTTTTTAATTCAGAGTTGACTAATCTTTCAGCTTCATAAAATGGCAGATTAACTATAGGTTTTTGTACACTGCTGGTACCCTTTTTTGCAAGAAAATCAGCTTTCTCATTACCACTCAGTCCACAGTGAGCTGGTATCCATTGGAAGACTAGGTGTTTTTGAAGTGCTGTTAGATGGCTAAGGATTTTCCAACATTCTATAATTGTTTGGTTTTTTGGTGACAACTTGGAAGAAATTGCTATAATTGCTGCCCTGGAATCTGAGAGAATAACTGCCTGCTGAAAATGTGAAATTCTGTACAAAAGATTATGTAGGGCCATTCAAATTACTTCAGTTTCTCCATCAAAGTTAGTAGTTCCATAACTTAAAGATTTGTAATAGGAAAAGAGGAGACACGTGACTCCAGCCCCTGCTCCATCTCGGTTTGATATCAATGATCCATCAGTATAAATATGGAGCCATTCGTGTTCTGGAAATCTAGTATGAATTGTCTCTAATGCCAATAATTTTAGAACACTAGTTGGAGAATCACTTTTTTTAACTTCTTCTGTCAGGTGTAAATAATATGTGATGTCTAATGTTTGTGTCGGATTGACTTTGGATATGAAGTTTTCCTTTGAATTAGGAAGGTATATATTCTTGATTTCTTGACTTTTGGAAAAAAGCTCTCCTGAGTCTTTACTGCATGTGTAAAATTTCTCTTGTTCCATGTATTGAATGGGAGTCTGATCAACTTTTCGTGTTGAATAAGAGCTGCTTTTTCTATTTCATATTCAATGGGGTATTGGTTGGTTAGTATTTCTATAGCTGGTATTGGTGTGGTTTTGATAGCACCTGTAATTAGTCTCAGACTTTGGTTTTGAAAGATTTGAATGTTTTTTGTATTTGCTGTAAGTAAATAATGGCTTGATATATACATTGTATGTTGTGTTAAGAGTTGCTCTGGAACATCCCCACTTCATTCCTGTTAGACGTTTTAACAGTGAAAGGCGCCTTTCTGCTCTTTGTATTACATTTTCTATTTGTTTGCTCCATGTAGTTTGGTATCAAATGTAACTTCTAAATACTTTGCTTCCTTTGTTTCTGGTAATTGTTGGCCCTCAAAATTTAGTTTTATTTTTAGTGGTTTTTTTCTTAGTGAAAAGATTTGGTAGTTTGATTTTGTTGTATTAACAGTCATTAAATTTTCTTTGGTCCACTTTTGTAGGTTGGTTAAGGATTGTTGCATGGTTTTTTCTAGTTCTATGCACACTTCACCCCTAATTCTTGTATTTGTTGTGGCAGATCGTTAATAAATATATTAAAAAGTGTAGTGTTGAGCACTGCGCCTTGTGGTAAGCCACAGCGTACTTGTTTGTATTTAGATATATTTCTTCCAAATCTGGTAGCAATACAGCGTTGTGTTAGGAAATGACATAGCCATGAAAACATTGGACCTTGTATCCTTATTGTTTTACTAGTATAGCAGTCTGCTATATAGGAAGTTCTTAAAACAAGTACAGCAATTGATTCATTTCTGTTTATTGTATGTTTATGTTTAAAAACATGAACTGGTATCTTTGAATTTGTGTGCACTTAGTGTATGTCCTTAAAAGCCTTGAACCAAGCATAAATAAAGCTGGGCAGTGACCAAGTGTTTGCAAGTTCCATTGAGAAACACAACAATTATGTTAAATTATATGAAAGCTTATGTAAGATTAAGTTACAACTGCGAATTGACGAAGTCAGATTTTATGCTAAAACTTCACTAAATATAATTATTTTAACATTTCGGAAAACTAAATTGTATGCTATTAGTCTTTATTGAATTCTCTGAAAATTCTCTAAATGCCAGAATAGTCTCTGTTTACAAACTTTACAAAACATGATGTTCTTACAAACGATTCAGTAACAATATAGAAATCACTGGAACTGTGCAAGATTATTAGCACTTGTGAAAATGAACATAAATTATTTTCCTCAAATTATGGTTATTTGTCATAATTTTTAAAATGTGTATGTGATGTGGGATATTTTCTGAATTCTTCTAATTAATTTCACAGAAGTAAGAAAGATTACCTGTGATACTTCTTCATGAAGAGTTAATAGTTCTTTAATTTAACCCTTTGCTGCACATACAATATTAGCTAATTGTTCTCCCAGCAGACTTGTGTCCCTTTAAATTCTGAACTGCTACTGCAGATATTAAACTAAAAGTGACCTATATACTTGCATAATTACAGTACCTTTTACTGGCTGAAATAATGTGTTTAATTAATAACTTATTTGAAATTGGTTTGCAGTAAATAAGATATAAGTTTTATTTCAACTGTTTATAGTGGAAAACATCAAGCCCATTGAAGGGAAACATACGCACCCCTTAGTAACACATTTTTAATATTACACAATACTAAAGGAATTAAATTTTGCTACTTTAGAATATTAAAAACCAGACTAAAATATCTTAAAGTTAGTTAAGATAGAACAATTTCTTCAAAATTTTATGGTACTCGCCCTTAAAATGTTTACATTCCTGCCATTATTATATTGAAGATATTGCAGCTAGTCCATAAAATGTCATTCACACTAATTCTGTTGCACAATAAAAATGTTCTATATACACTTATGCTTATTAATGGTTTGGTATGTACGCCCCGTGTGAGTTTTGAATTTCCACCCCCTTCTCTTGATGATAACTGAGGAAACGCCCAATTCTACACAAGGCAGTGCCACACTGTTTGCACTTGTACTGTGACTGTATGCCACAGCCTGATTGTTTTCTCCTTTTCTGCACAATACACTGCACACAATTTCACCCGGCCTGGAACTTTTGCAAGGGTGTGAAGAGAACTGGGTGCAGGGGTAGCAGAAGGTAGGCTACGCTGAAATCCCACTCGCTTGTGGGACATGAAATTTGTGATCAGCTGTAGAACTAAATTCTGCCTGTAGTGAAGTCTGTTGCCATGAGCTGTAGAAGCAGGTCTGTTCGAAATGTTGTATATTATGAAACTATTAACAATGGCCACATTCACTATGAAATGGAAATAATATTTCCACCATTTTTTTAACGCTGGCCAACACCATAACACTCTCTCTCTTGGTCTGCAAGTTCAATCCCTGCCATATTACATGTGTAATTTATCACTGCATTAGGACAAGGTATTTATATTTGTTCTCTCCCCCTGCCATTCTTCCTTTCTTCCTTTCCATCTGTTCTGGGATTGGAATTGGTGCATAATAAGCGAATGTCCCTGTTATCATGCCAAACTACTGCAGTTACACCTTCATATTGCAGTTTGCAAGATTCGCCCCTTTTCAGTTTCAATTGTTTAGGCTTAGAAAATTGTTTTGGCCAATTTTTCCTTCCAGCACGAGTTGTACCACACACACATGTCTTCTTCTCTAAAAGTAATTTAATTAATTGCATGGAAGTAAAAAAATTATCAAAGTAGACGTGGTGCCACAATCCCATGTATTTCTCACACATGGCTAAAACAACCTGTTCTCCAAGTAGAAGATTGCTGTTTCTCGCCTCTTTTTTCGCCAGATAGATTTTACAGGTCAGTAAATAGCCACTTTTACTGTCTGCAATACCCCATACCTTTATCCCCCGTTTTGTAGGTTTAGCGGGCATGTATTGTTTAAAAAAGAAGCGCCCTTTGAAACCTATCATCACTTCATCAACAGAGAGATCGCAATTTGGTTTGTAGACATTTTTAAACTTTTTTATTATGTCTAAAGCAGGTCATGTACTATACAGATAATCATAAGAATGTACCCCTAATTGCTTTGCAGATTTGTCATTCAGGTGAAGATATTGTGATATCTTTTGAAAGCGGAGCAAGGTCATTGCTTGTCTTACAATTGGACAAGTGCAAAAATCCCCCAAAAAGTAATCCCTAATTTCAGGTAAATCCACCATTCCCATATATATCAAAATACCTAAATAGGCCTGAATTTCCCTTGAATTTGTTTCTTCCCATTTTGGTTCTGCCTTTTTAGCTTGAATCTGAGCTGCATATCTATTTGTTTCCTCTGCAACTTTGTTGCAAAAGCTATAAAAAGTTCAAAATAATCTATTTCTGAACTTCCTGGAGGAATAGAATGATTTACATCTGCAAGGAATGAGAATGCTTCTAACTCATTGAAAGTCAAGTTGCAGGTCCACTGTGCAGGTACTAATTTAGTTTTAGTTTGCTTTGCATAAATTTTAGCTACCTGCTCCTCAACACTTTCACTGTCTTCCTCTAACTTGCCAAACCAAGATTCGTCTGAGCTACTTTTGCGATCTAATTCCTCACAAACTGTTGCAAGTGCTTCCTCATCTGTTACCAAAACTGCGGCAGTTTCTAGCCCGGATAGGCTTGGAATGGCTTCCATGGTACTCAATTAGCTATAAATGCGTCAGGAAGCTGCTTACTTACACGACTGCACTCAGTTTCAATAAGTGTCATTTATAGCTTGGTATTAGTTCCTTTCACGTTGCAAATGCTGTAACGGTGCAATAGGAGAGCGTTTACATTGACACAGCTCCTAAAAGCTGGGGTCAGTATAAGCAGAACCCATATGAAGCAATGAACAAGGTTATTACGTTCTACCACGCTGTGCACGGCATGCCAGTTATCATTTCATTACACTTTACTGCACTATGTGTTGCAAAAGGTTAAGGAGTTTACATGGTCACATTCTTGTTTAGATTTCAAGTATCAAACAATGATCCTGTTTCTCCTATGATTTTATAAGATGGTTCTGTCTCCGTCAAGTTCTTCAACTTGACTAAAGCCAAATAACATGTACAGGAAACACTTACTTCTACAACTGCTTTGACTTTAGAGGGAAGCTGATTAAGTTCTTTCACCACAATTTGGTTAAAAACTCCTTTGCTGAAAAGTTAAAATGTCATTAAGTTTCCCATGGAATACCTGTATGATGGGATAAGATGATCTTTCCAAGTAAGTGGTCAGCTACATTAGCTGGCAGCATACAGCAGACACAAACAGGTTGAAGCTTAATAGTTTGAATCATTGCAGCACTGGTTTTTCAAAGAAAAATGCTCCCAATTTTCTATGCTCAATGTGCTGAAAAACTGTGCAAGATCTTTATAGGTTGCAAAATACATTGCAGATTTGAACCATGAATTCCACCCCGTACACACGGGCATAGGAGTAACAGAAGTATTTTCTCATTGTTAGTGTCTTGGCATTCCTGTCTCAAGAAAGCAATGTATCCATTTTTCTGCTTACAAGTATTTAAAAAGGCAGTATTTGGCTTCACTACACCCACATTTAGCTATTTCAGTTCCTGTTCAAATATTTTACCCACATGGTTTATTTTGTGGGCCCAGCATTGAATATAGTTCAAGTTTTCAGTTAGCCCTCAAGGGCTAGTTTTACACAGGCTGTCATACAGTGCGCAGAGTTAATAACAATGGCTACAGTGTGCACATTGTCTATGTCATACCATGTGTTCTTAGATTGGCCAGACCGGCCCGTGGTGGCAAGGGACCGGGCAAGGGCCGGTGCACTCTGTGTCAGAGTTATGCGTAAGGAACCAGCAATTCACTGGTATGGAACACTTACCTACTGTACTTACTTGCATTGGGTTACCTGTATCATATCAGAGGTTGAAATTGATGACTTTCAATGTAAACACATTCCCTGTATCTCTGAAAACAATTCTGGTTTACTTGCAAAAGTTCATGTTGACTAATGCCTGTATTTCTCTTGTGATTTTGTCCTTCAATTCTTTTAACGTGTGCGGATTTAATGTGCACACTTTATTCTTTAAAGATGTCAGCTTTTGTGGCAATGAAACTACTGAAACTTAGAAGTTTATATATGTATTTAGGCTTTCACGGCCGGTGTCTTGACTATTCGAAATGTTTAGTTCTTCCGGGCTTGTAGGCCGTGGTCTAGACGGCATGGTAGATACCAACGTTTCACCAAGTACTGCGCTTGGCATCATCAGGGTAACACGATCCTCTGTCTGCACTGGTCAGAGTTTGAATGTGGAAGCAGAGAAGTAGTGGAAGTAATGACCGTTAACGTCCGTTACGGTTATTAATATGGGTGGGGGTGGGCGGGGCATTGTTGCGCTGGCTACGGTAGTGATTGGCTAGTTGTAGGTGGGGTTTTATTACAACTGTTGTGTGTTTCTGAAAGTGTATCTAAAACCGGTATGCATGCTTTATGTACACGTAGTATTTCTTCTTTGCGATTGAAGTTGTCTTTGTGTTTGTAGATTTCTATGGCTTCCCTTTGTAGTCGGGCATAGTAGTTAACTGTAGAAGACAGAACTCGGGTTTCTTTAAGGTTGACATCATGGCCGAATAATAAGGCGTGCTCTGCCACAGACGATTTATCCGTATGTCCCAATCTGGTGTGACGCTCATGTTCTTTTAATCTGGTGGCCACACTGCGCATGATAGTGCCTATATATACTTTGCCGCAACTGCAGGGAACTTTATATACACCTGCAGATGTGTGTGGGTGGTGTTTGTCTTTGGCCGATCTCAGGAGGTCTTTGATCTTGTTTGTCAGTCTGTAGACAGTATCAACTCCATGTGAGCGCAGAAGCTTGCCTATCCGGTCGGAGACGTTCCTGATGTAGGGGAGAAAGGCTGTTGCTACTTTGTCGCGTACTTCCTTTTTTGTTGTTGGTCGCCTAGGATGAATTGTGCAGCGGATTTCTTTTTGTGTGTATCCATTGGACTGGAGTGCGGCGTTTAGATGTTTGAGTTCTTTCTTTAAGTATTTCTTATTGCAGAGCAGGGATGCTCATTCTGTGAGTGTTTTTATTATACCTTGTTTCTGCCTAGGGTGATGGTAGGAGGTTTTATGTAAATGTCGATCTGTATGTGTAGGTTTCCTGTAAGTACTGTATTCCAGGCCATGGTCCGCTGTTCTCATGACTTTCATGTCTAGGAAGGCTAAAGTGTTGTTTTCCTCTTTCTCCATGGTGAATTGAATGTTGTCATTTAGGCTGTTTAGATGTGTCAGAAACTGATCTAAGGTGTCTTCCCCGTGACTCCATACTACAAAAGTATCATCGACATAGCGCAACCAGGTCTTCAGTTTTAGAGGTGCCTTGGCGAGTGCTGATTGCTCAAACTTTTCCATAAAGAAGTTGGCGATCACTGGGCTCAAAGGTCTGCCCATGGCAACACCTTTGATCTGTTCATAAAAAGTGTATTCCCATTAAAAGTAATTGGTTGTAAGGCAATGGCGGAAAAGTTCCGTGATGTCATTGGGAAATAGTTCTTCTATGTGACTTGAGGCTTCTGCAATCAGTACTTTGGCAAACAAGGAGACAACATCAAAGCTCACCAAGCTGTCCTCAGTTTCTATTCGGATGTCCTTGAGTTTATCTATGAAGTGGGCAGAGTTTTTGATGTGTGAGTTAGTGGTGCCAATATATGGTTGTAATAAAGTGGAGAGATGTTTGGCGATATTGTAGGTAGGTGAACCTATGCTGCTCACTATGGGGCGTAGCGGTACATTTCGAATAGTTAAAAGTTTATGCTTTACAACCACAAGATCCTATAAGTAGGATTAATTATTGCAGTTGGTTTTAACAGTCCGTTCATAAGGGCAATGTGGACCCATCTGTATCATGATCAGCATGATTTTATCTTTAAGGTCAGTTTCTACTCAGAACAATTGATATTGGGCTACCAAAAATCACCACATTATTCATGAAGTTCCTCACCATGCGTGGAATTATCAGTCTCATATTTACAACACAAAAGTTGATTCACATGTTTATGTAGATTCTATTTTAATTATTTTTTTTCCACAACTAACAAGAAATGAAGGATTGTGTGGCTGGTTTCAGCTGGATTCAACTATAGCACATGCTGATTGTAATTTTATGCACGAGTTGCAAAGTGGGTATGGTGATAAAATAATTAGTCCAGGATTTTGCCCACCTCATTCCCCTGACCTATCTCCGTGCGATTTTTATTTATGGGGAATGTCAAAGAATAAAGTTTATGCACACATTATAAGAATTGAAGGACAAAATCACGAGAGAAATACAGGCAATCAGTCAACATGAACTTTTGCGAGTAAACCAGAATTATTTTTGGAGATGTAGGAAATGTGTTCGTATTGAAGGTCATCAATTTCAACATCTGATGTGATGCAGATAACCCTAATGCAAGTTAGTACAGTAGTTAGGGTTCCATACCCATGACTTGCTGGTCCTTAACACATAACTGTAGCAGTGAGTATACTGGTCCTCGTCTGGTCCCTTGCTGCTGCAGGACAGTCCGGCCGGTTGGTATAAGAATGCATGGTACATCCTTATGGTATCTACTGTTATGTTTGAACAGTTAGGACCATTAGCAGCATCCTAACACCACGGAAGAAGCCAAATGTGTTACTTTTTCAATGGACAAAGCAGCACATTGAAAACACAATTTCCATTTTTATCCATTGCTTGTCACAGACTACGACGACATGCTTATTTCTGACACTGTATTTCATCTCTCTTCTTTTGTGCTAACATGAGAATGTACTCCTTTCTTATCCAGTTGACGGATGGTAGGTCCCCTACTCCTCCTCACATATCCTTTATCATCCAGTTTCAAAGAGCAGGGTTTTTCTCCTGGAATATTCACCATCACAAATGCCTATGTTGTAGCCAAAATAAATTGTTCCTTTATATCTACCACACGAGTCGTGTTACAGTGGACACAGTTTATCGGCAGCTCCCAAGAGTTCAACGTGGCCGACATTACACTAAACACCAGACGAACATATCCCAAAAAGCAATTCTGCCAACGTACATAATAAAGACATTTCTAACCTCAAATATCACAGGGCTAAAGTGTCACACTTTCAAACGATAATAATGCATGAACATTGTTACCACACAACAAAGAACGTACTCACCTTTGGCAAATCTTGTTCTGAAATTACACTTATGTATAAAATCACTTCCGAGTGCTAAATATCACAATATATATTTAATGCACTACTGTGTAGCTAACACAAAAATAACAGTAACTACAACTGCATATACTGCTGTAAAAGAATTCAAGACAAAATCATGCAAACATGAGCAGTGCGTCCACAGATTAATTAATTAATTAATACTGTGTCTAAACAGAATCTTGTTTTAAAAATCTATCGGTTGGCTTCTCTGCAATGCCTTCGTAAACAAGGGCTTCTCTGGCAACATAACAGACACAGTAGCACCAGCTATAGCTGTAGCTTTATCATGGTTATATTTCATGAACAGTTGGCGGCACTAATGCAACCTAACAGATGGAATATGACCAAATATAACCAGATTGCACCATAATGGGGAAAGATGTCAAGGTTGTTTTTTGGCATATCTCAATAAGCTGTGCCTACTATATTTAGCATCTCTTCTAAAGTAGCCATACACAGTATAACATCATGGGCAGCTTTTTGGTGGTTCATGTGCTTCTCTGATTTGATGTTTCTCCAAGGTATCTACACTTAAACTCAAGTTGAGCTTCACAAAATTTGTACATTAGCACATTACACGCTACTATGCAGCCTTCTGACTTAAATTCCACAGATTGCTCCTGCAACATAACTAGCTTTCTGCATTTTAAAGCGTGGTTATCAGTCACAACACAGTGTCCAGCATCCAACCAAATATCTGACTTGGTGTTCAAATAAAGAGGTATGCAGGTGCTAAAGGTGTGAACTTAAGCCAAGCCAATTATGAACAGCTCCTATTAATGACGCTAGTCTGCGATAAAATTCCTGCCTTAGATGTTTGATTGTTTTTACAGTATTTGTAGCATGCTAAAATCAAATTGAAGGCCAGAAAGTTCCTATTACATAGTACCACATTTTTTTATTTTAGTTTGGTTATACTAGATTACGGGCATATTGATTTAAATTGCAATAATTTAATGTATGTGGTTAAGGTGTGTTAGAGTATAAAAAGTAGTTGTGTTCAACATTTTTGAAGTTTTTATAGTAAAACCTGTGAACACAGATGTTTCTAAGCAGATGAGGAGTACAAGCTCATAAGAAAGTTAGAGCAAAATAAGGTGGTCCTCCAACTGTCTTTATTTTTGGCAGATAGGAGTGTCAGCCACTCCTTGCGTCATCTTATGTTATTTTCGTAAGCACTTACTTAATCCATCATTTCATTACAGTCATCACAAGTAGCCTCTTTCTCTCAGACCACATTAGCATGTGTTTCATCTTGAAATGAAACAATATCAGTTTGAAGCTTTATTGTGGTGTAGAATGTTGAGAATATTTAATAGAGTAAAGAAGTGTTAACCATGTCAAATCGAAGATGTATAGATAACCAAGTTTGATTCCGCAGACGGACGGACGGACAGACAGACGGTCGGTACTAATTACTCCTTTTCTGTCAAGCATCTACATTATCTTCCTTCTCCTTATTTCTAATTTTCCTTTGCCATCTATTCCTAACTAAGCCTAGAAATTTTTCTATTTCTATTAAACTTTCTTTTGATTTAACACTTGAACATCTGTTCACCCACTAAGCTGAACCAATTCTTCTTAAAAAATTTTCCTCTTATACCCATTGTTCCTTCACACTCTAAGATTAGATGCAGGCAGGCAGAGAGACAGAGAGACACGGAGAGACACAGAGACATACACACACACACACACACACCTTCCTTTCACCCTATTCCACTTAATACATACCACAACACCGAGCTCTCTCCCAACTCTTTATATACTTTTACTTTAATTTGTGAATCCTCCCTAACAAGTACCCTAACCGACTTGACACTCTGCCTCTTTCTTTTTTGCTCCACTTTTCCCATTAAAATCAAATTCACTCCTTTCAACTAAATTATCGTTCACCAATCAAGTTTCTACCATCCCTATCATATCTCCTAATCTTAAAATTTGCATCATCTCGCCATTCTTTAAGTATGTACAGTATGCAGTGAAGAACTTTGTCATTGAATCAACAGCATCGTGAGACCATTGCTCTCTTTTGGGGTACCTAAGATTTGGAGAGAGCAATTAAAACATAGTAATGATTGCTACTTCTGTTTGTGTGACATGAAAGGGTACAATTCTAAAAATAAAAAGCAAATTGTGTATCCAGTTGTTTGGTCAGTCATATTATCTGTGCTGCATGGGCCTGACATACCAATTCCTTGGCGGCCCAGGTTCGATCCCAGGGACCCGCATGTGGTATTTGTGGTGGACGAAGCGGCGTCAGGGCGGGTTTTCTCTGGGTGCTCTGGTTTCCCCCGCCATCTCATTCCACCGGTGCTCCATCTTCATTCCAAGTATCATCAGTGTCACCACCTGCGGTGCTGTAGTAGTAAAAGCGGGTGTTAAACACTACAACAACAATACCAATTCCTTTGCGACTAGAAACTCTTGAGCAATTGTCACTGGAGTCTGATGCAGAAATGGAGATTGACATGAATGAGGGTGACTATCAGAATCAGGTGTTGCAGAACAGGGTGTTTTAACCAGAGTAGACCCAAAAGCTTGAGGATTTTGCCCCCCCCCCCCCCCCCCCCAAAGAGTTGGCCGAGTTGTTAAGTTCTAGACTTTGTGAAAAAAATTGTCATGTCCAGGAACATTATTCTATTGGTATCGACAATGCGAAATAAGTTTTCAATCCTTTTTCTCTGAAGATAATCATCCTATTTATTGCAGTAATGTGAAAGAAATTCTGCTACCACTTAGGCTTCCAAACGATGACCCTAGCGAACGGAGACTGTTCATTGATGCTTCCAAGCTAAGCTTAAAGGATGTTCTCCTTCATAAGAGAAACATATTTGGTTCAGTGCCAGTTGCCTATTCAGTGATCCTCAAAGAGTTATATGAATGTTTGCAACTGCTCTTATTGCAACTGAGCTACAGTGAACATAACTGGCAAGTTTCTGGTGTCTTCAAAGTTATCTCTATGCTGCTGGCTCAATAATCAGGTTTTACCAAATTTCCTTGCTTCCTATGTCTTTGGGATGGCAGGGCACGAGCTGATCACTGGAGTGAAAGACTGGCCAGTTGGAGAAAATTTGGAAGTCAGTTCCAGGAATATTATGCACCAAAGCATTGTGAGTTCTGAAGTTTTGCTATCACCTTTCCACGTTAAGCTTGACTCTCCACATTAAGCTTGGCTTAATGAAACTGTTTGTAAAGGCTTAAATAAGGAAGGAGACTGTTTCAAGTACATATGTAAGAAATTTCCACTGTTATCTGAAGCAAGATTAAAGGAAGATATATTTAATGGTCCTGATTTTAGGAAACTGATAACTGATGCAGCATTTAAAAATAGTATGGATGAAAAGGAAAAAATAGCATGGATAACTTACTGTGAAGTGGTTTAAAAAATTCTTGGTAAAAAACAAGGATCCTAATCACGTAAACCATTCAGCAATCAGTGGAGAAGGCCCATCTAACATACACCTCCCGCTCAAGCCCAGCCAATCCCCTGTGAGTGGCCCACATATAAATACAGCACCTCCAGTCATAAATGATTCTGTTGTAACTGAACCTTCACTGAGAAGACTCAGACTATGCCACCGATGATGTCCACCGCAGGTGTGGACGAAACGTCTGGACCTCAAAACTCCAGCAGACCATGGCTTTTAAGCCCGGAAGAAATCTAGCCTTAATTCTAACTCCGGCCGTGAAAGCTTCCAACTACTCAAGGATCCTAACTATCGAATCATTGTGGTGAACATGCTTGAGGCATTCCAGGAACTTTGTTGTAACAAGAATCTCAAGATTCATTTTCTGTTTCCTCCTCTAGATTATTTTCCTAAAAATCTAGTATTTGTGTGAAGAGCAAGGCAAATGATTTCACAAGGATTTGCTGAACCTCAAGAGGAGGTATCAGGGATGCTGGAGCAGTATGCTTGCTGGATGATAAAGTGTGAAATACCTAAAGACAAACAAAAGAAAGTGGAGCAGGAAGCCTTTCTCAGCTAAGAAACAAATGGTATAATTCTTTGTGTGATAAATTTATACATCTAATATGAGTGAATGAATAAATTTATTTCTGCTCAAAAACAATACAATTTAACCTACTAACAACAAAATATAGTTAAATCTAATAACATTTCCTACTTATCTCAGCTACTGACAGCCAGCAGCTGTCCCAAGTGGAAACCAGCTAAAGTGCGTCTCAACCTTAGAAGACAGTACATGTTAAATGGGGCGCAACGCTACAACATGTCCTTCTATATGCATGCCTTATGTGATATTCGAACACCAAATCATGTAAGAACCGACTCAAGAGTGGCCCGTGAGAAATTTTGTAGGGTATCATCACCGTGATGGTGCCGTGACAAAATTATATTCAATGTGGGTGGAATATTTTCAAACAGTAAGGAATGAACAATTCGCTGCACTCCGCTTTGCACTATTCCATCATATTCGTTAACCTAGCATTTTTTTTGGTTGTCCTGCCCTTTTTGCTTTCTTTTTCGTGGGTTTCTTAGAGCTCCTTTCATTGGTTCCTTCTTAATCCTAAACACTACTGCTTCTAAACATCCAATATCCTCAGCTGTTTCTTTTACTGCCAAATTAATACTCATTTGACTTGAAAAATAATCTAACAGATTCATAATCATTTGATGTTCCTTACTTCTTAATTTACCAATATATCATCTCTTCCTAGCTTCCCCCTCCATAACTACAAATATTTACGGAAAATGTTAAATGAATTACGCAGTAACACTTCCATAAGTTCCACACAGTATGCACGCACGCACGCACGCACGCACACGCGCACGCGCACGCGCACGCACACGCGCACGCACACGCGCACGCGCACGCGCACGCACACGCGCACGCGCACGCACACGCACACGCGCACGCGCACGCACACGCACACGCACACGCGCACACGCGCACGCGCACGCGCACACGCGCACGCGCACGCGCACGCGCACGCGCACGCGCACGCGCACGCGCACGCGCACGCGCACGCGCACGCGCACGCGCACGCACACGCACGCACGCACGCACGCACGCACGCACGCACGCACGCACGCACGCACGCACGCACGCACGCACGCACGCACGCACGCACGCACGCACGCACGCACGCACGCACGCACGCACGCACGCACGCACGCACGCACGCACGCACGCACGCACGCACGCACGCACGCACGCACGCACGCACGCACACACACACACACACACACACACACACACACACACACACACACACACACACACACACACACACACACACACACACACACACACACACACACACACACACACACACACACACACACACACACACACACACACACACACACACACACACACACACACACACACACACACACACACACACACACACACACACACACACACACACACACACACACACACACACACACACACACACACACACACACACACACACACACACACACACACACACACACACACACACACACACACACACACACACACACACACACACACACACACACACACACACACACACACACACACACACACACACACACACACACACACACACACACACACACACACACACACACACACACACACACACACACACACACACACACACACACACACACACACACACACACACACACACACACACACACACACACACACACACACACACACACACACACACACACACACACACACACACACACACACACACACACACACACACACACACACACACACACACACACACACACACACACACACACACACACACACACACACACACACACACACACACACACACACACACACACACACACACACACACACACACACACACACACACACACACACACACACACACACACACACACACACACACACACACACACACACACACACACACACACACACACACACACACACACACACACACACACACACACACACACACACACACACACACACACACACACACACACACACACACACACACACACACACACACACACACACACACACACACACACACACACACACACACACACACACACACACACACACACACACACACACACACACACACACACACACACACACACACACACACACACACACACACACACACACACACACACACACACACACACACACACACACACACACACACACACACACACACACACACACACACACACACACACACACACACACACACACACACACACACACACACACACACACACACACACACACACACACACACACACACACACACACACACACACACACACACACACACACACACACACACACACACACACACACACACACACACACACACACACACACACACACACACACACACACACACACACACACACACACACACACACACACACACACACACACACACACACACACACACACACACACACACACACACACACACACACACACACACACACACACACACACACACACACACACACACACACACACACACACACACACACACACACACACACACACACACACACACACACACACACACACACACACACACACACACACACACACACACACACACACACACACACACACACACACACACACACACACACACACACACACACACACACACACACACACACACACACACACACACACACACACACACACACACACACACACACACACACACACACACACACACACACACACACACACACACACACACACACACACACACACACACACACACACACACACACACACACACACACACACACACACACACACACACACACACACACACACACACACACACACACACACACACACACACACACACACACACACACACACACACACACACACACACACACACACACACACACACACACACACACACACACACACACACACACACACACACACACACACACACACACACACACACACACACACACACACACACACACACACACACACACACTTGATATAAAATTTTCCAAAAATATTTAATTTAAACAATTGTAACTCTTGACTGAGTAAACATAGAGAATTCAAAGTAGGCAGGTAGCAGCACAATAGTTCACTCTAGCTAAGAAAAAAATATAAATGTATTCTAGCAGTTAGTTTATTAGTTAGTGGGTGATGAGTATAGAAACAGCAAATATCAAACTTTTACTGGAAAAAAAATACATTTTCTGTAAAAATTTGGGTAGAAATGTATAATGACTCTAAAAAGGACATAACCTGATAGAGAAAACAATTATACATAGGACAATGTGATCAAACCTGAAATTTATAATAATTGAATATTTACACTATGCTATTAGGAATCTGGCACAGTGCGAGAGTGGAGAAGGATGAAGCTAATGGCAACTTCTGTGTGCTAGAGACAGATATATCCCATTTAACTCTATACTGTCATCTAAGGGTGAGACAAGCTATAGAATTTACACACCTTAGCTACCGGAAACCAGCAGCTATTCCCTTAGCCTACTAGAAAAATATATATATTTATTTACAGTATCCCTACATTCAATTTTACAATATTTTTCCTACATTGTTTGAGTTGCTATTTTATTCTTTGGTCCACCATTCATTTTAACTCTGTGGTTATTTATGTATGGTTGGGCCCACCCTGGTTCCCATTATTTCTATTTAGTTTCCTATTCCATTTTTCCCTTATTCTTGCCATAAATTCACCTAATAGCTTTATATCCTTTCCTTTTTTAACTTAATTATCTTAATTTTATTAACCTCTTTATTATTCCTCCCCCATTTCTTTGGCAAAAACTGTTCCCTCTCAGCCTTGTTTCTTCACATTCTATTATATAGTGAAAATCATTATCCTGTTTTCCACACAAAGGGCATATATCCAAGCTTACTCCCTTTCTCACTCCTCTTAATCTATGTATACATAATCTGGTTTATGCCCAACCATCTCTTCCTGCCCTATTACTAGTGGCGGCTGGTGATGAGGGGCTGCAGTGCCGTAGCACCCCCCAGGTGTTTCTGACTCAATGACTCACCTTATGTTTTGTAATACAGATTTGTATTCTGCTTTTAAAATAGTTTTAAATGTTGCGCCCATCGAGTTAAATGCAGTCGATTAATGTTGCGCCCATCGAGTTAAATGCAGTCGATTAATATCAAAGTACTGCTTACAGCAGCAGCTACTTCCTCCCGTGCAACTGGCAAAACCATTTCCTCCCCTGGCGCTGCCAGGCTAAAAGAGTTGACTCTCCGCCTACATTCCTTCAGTTTCCTTCCCCTCCAGAACCCCTGCATTACTTTTGGAACGAGCTGCAAAACATGCAGCTCTCAATGCTTGGAGATGTTGTGAGCGGACAGAGCGCTATTTCGTGTGTTCTAGGTGCGTTTAGTAACTACAATAGTGTTGCCAACAATGATTAATTCCATACAATATTTGCAGTCTATTCACTTCAGAGCATTAACATTACAGGAGAAATATGAAATTAAGCATCGTGGAAGGCCTGTACCCATGCTAGACATTGAACAATCATCTACAAGCCGACTAAAAGAATATACAAGGAGTTTTAACAGCGAAGTGTACAAAAAGTTTGAATGGTTGTCAGGCTGTGATATTAAAAACGCATTATTTTGTTTCCCATGTATTTTGTTTGGTGCGGACTCTAGTTGGACTCGGAAAGGTATAATCGATCTTAGAAAACTGCTTGAAAAGATTTAAAAAAAAAAAAAAAACATGCAAAATCTGAGAAACAACACTGTGAACTTGACTATGTTGGGAAGAGAGTTTTAGTTCAGCTCATAAAGAAGCCATTAAATGCCATAATAACGAGGTAAGGAAAAACAGAGAGGTGTTGTCAAGAATTATCAATTGTATTAAGTTTTGTGGAATCAATGAGTTGGCATTAATAGGGCATAATGAAAATGCAGATTCCGACAATGAAGGTATATTTCTCAATTTGATCAAATATACGGGTGAAATTGATTCATTGTTTAAGTCACATTTGGAGAGTTCTTCGCCTTTTAAAGGCTTATCAAAGACAATTCAAAATGATCTCCTTGAATGTATGCTGGAAGTATGCAGAGAAGAAATTTTATCTAAGATTGAAGAAACTGAATTTTCTCTATTCTTGTCGATGAAACCACAGACATCTCAGAAATATTTCTGCTTGTAATCGTCCTTCGTTATTGTAACAAAGAAAGAAAAGCCATCGAGAGATTCTACGGTTTCTTCAACGCAACTGGTCAAGATGCCAATTCAATATCGGAGTGCATACTTTCGCAGTTAAAAGTAATTCTAAAAACCAAGAAAGATAAGCTGATTGGACAGAGTTACAATGGAGCAGCTGTGATGAGTGGTGTATTAAATGGGGTACAAGCAAAAATCGGGACTGCTACAAATATGCGTATTTTGTACATTGCTACGCTCATCAATTCAATTTGATAATGGAAAAGACAGCTAAACAAAATACAAGGACACGGATATTTTTTGCTAACTTGTCAAGTATTCCGGTTTTCTTCTCACGATCTCCATATAGGCAGTCTGTATTAGAGGCATGTTTCAAAGAGAATTCCATCACCTGGGGTTAAAGGATGGAATTTTAAAACAAGAATAGTAAATGTAGCCTATGAGAAGAAAGAGTCATTACTGGAATGTTTTCAGACTATAATGGAATCTGAAACATCAAACGACATTACAATAAGTGAGGCAAGTGCCCTGATACGTTTTCTTGAAGATTCTGAATTCAACTTCTGGCTCGCCGTTTTTCCATTTGCTGATGCCTCATGTAGACAGTTTATACAACCAACTGCAACATCGCCAGTTAGATGTTTCTAAGGCACAAGACTGCATATCAAGGTTTCGGCATGCTGTACAGACTGTTTGGAACAATGTAGAGGTGAGTAGAGAGGAATGCGAAGACGAAAACTCCAGCCAATGCCGCAAGGTTGATGGCAATCAGACATGGATTGCAGCTGCGAAAGAAGTGTGTGATCTCATTATATCACAAACCAACACCCAATTTTAGTTCACAGACCATCTGGTAGTATCTTCCATTCTATGTGAAGACAAATTTGAAAATTATCAAACTTTTCCTGAAAGAGACCTAAATACGTGTGTGAAGCTTTTCCCGGTGCTCGAGAAAGACAGACTGAAAACGGAACTAACTGTATTGTACCAGAGACCAGAATTCAGAAACATCGGTGGCACTGTCAAAGCTCTTGCAGTTTCTTCTATCTCAGAACTTACAAGCCTCATTTTCAGAAGTTGTAAAATTACTGTGCATAGCTGTTACTATACCAGTGACAACTTCTGAACCAGAACGGTGCTTCTCATGTTTGAAAATGGTAAAATTCTACCTCAGAAATACATTGGGAGAAGAGAGGTTGACTGAGTTAGTTATGCTGTCTATTGAGAAGTCTATGGTTAACAACATTCTGGACTTCAATAACAACGTGATTCTGAAGTTCACGACCTACAAGAGGAGGTGCATAGAACTACTCTACAAATAAGTTAAGATGCAGTGTTAACAGTTCTTATAACTTTTGTATGCAGCACCCCTGTATTCAACGTCCACGAGCCACCACTGCCTATTACACACATCCATATACTTTTCTCTACCCCACTCCTCCTTTAGTTGACTATATAATGCTAAAGTTTTCTTTTCTCAACGACTTTGAAATAATTCCTGTCTCCCTATATCCTCCACCCTATTCCTTACCTCTTTCCAAAAACCTCTAGCTAATCGCTCCCTCTTCTCCCATGTTCCCCATTCCAATTTCCTGTAAAGTTCTCTTCAATCCCTGAACCCAATTCATCCCATTAAGGGCTGTTTCCTGCATTATTAAACACTGCCTCAAAATATTTCGCTCTTGCATGAATCTTATTCTGTACCAATATTTTAATATCCTTTCCACAATCATTCCCTTACTACCCAGCCTTGCCATTTCGATCATTACTGCACCATTTGGTGCTGATATAGGTAATCCCAGTACTTGTTACAAAATAATCTATTTATTCTATCCAGCTCATCCCAACCCTCCTCACTTCCCCAAATCTCTATTCCATAGGCCAGTTTTGCTTCCACCACCATCGGATATATATTCTTTCCAGCCACTTGGCTTGTACATCAAATAGTGAAGTACGAATGATAAATTTATACGTCTAATAGTGAAGGAGGGGCCAATTAAGCAGCTGCTTGATGGAGAAGTAGCGATCCCAGGTCATGAAGGCCATACAACTGGCTGGGAGGGCTCAGGGTGCTGACCACGTCCCACCCTCCAGTACTGCACCCACATCATGACACCTGTAGTGGGCAGAGGTGGGGAACATCAGCTGGGCAACAAGCCTGGGCCCTTCATGGGCTTTTGTGCTGGAGTTTAGTTTTTTTTAATAGTAAAGTAAACAAGACAAAGCAAAATAAAAACTATAGTGACATGAATGAACAACTATACACATTATTTCAGCCAGCCATGTATTTTTAACTCTGTTTGTAGTTTTGAAATGTAAAAGTGCAATAAAAAGTTTATTATGAAATTTATGTAACTATACAATGTCTATAAAGTGACTTTGCAAAAAACCTGATGTGATAGAAGTAATTAGATTGAAAATTTGGATTCAGCACATCCACATTATACAAAACCACATTATTTTGAGTAGGCAACAAATACAAAGTTGAAATTCTCAGACTAGTGTTATAGTGGCCGCTTCTTGTCTGTGCATATGAAGTTAAACATGCTTGTGATTGGTTCTTAGAGGGATGAGACTAGGGTTAGATTATTTTATGGAAATGTAGGACACAGTGGTTAAAAATGTAGGACATATGTCAATAATGTAGTATATTATCCATGCAAAAATTATGTTAAGTTATGATTTAAATTCTATGTATAATATATCCATAGGCATATATATATTTACAGTTCCTTAAACTCCTGAAACATACAATGTTAAATGTGATCATACTTCCCTGAAGAACTAATCTTTTGCAAGTAATATAAATTTATCTTGTTAATACATTTTTACCCTCTGGTCGACTTATGTCACCAAAATTTGTTTGTACTGTCAGCTCCATATATTACACATTTCTTCTCTATTGCCTGTACAGAACACCTACCTTTTACCTTGAAGTGTAAATGCTGTGTTGCCAATCCCTCGTTCAATGTTACTAATGCATGAGTATGATCTTCGACTGTAGCTGGAATAGCCATGTTGCCATAGCAAGTTGCAATTGCGGCTAATAACCAATTATTCATTTTTACTCTCCCAGTTTCCAATTCATTTTCTATCACTGCTTGCTTCTGAAAATGTAGGACATTAGAGACTTTTCAAAAATCCCCCCCTTCCCAATGCCAGACAAATGGTTAAAGTGTAGGGGCACGTCCTGGAATTTCCAAATGTCTGGTAACCCTAGACGAAACATAAGTATAACCAGTATAATCCCTGTGCTGCAGTGTGCTAAAACTCTCAAGATTACCCAAATTAGCTGGAAAATGTTTTTATTCCTGCGAAAATGACAGAATTTTGTCTTTTTCCTGGATTTTGTTTTATTTCACAATTAAAAGTATGGTAGTCAGTGAACCAAATCGTGGTAATATGCAAAGATAATAACTTTTTAATGCAAAATCAGCAATTTGTTTCTATCACTATTTAACAAAAACTGTCACCTCTGTATATAATCTAACAGGAATGTTAAAAAGAATTGAGTTTTTGACAATTGTGTACATCTCCCCATAGCATATTTTGCCTCGCTTTGTAAGTAGCAAGGCAAATTAAGCATTAAAGTATGTCAAATGCTTGTTAAAAAAGTTAACTTTAACTGGTTATTTCTTTCCTCTTACACATAAAAATTGTTAACCAAGGTAATATTTGTAAAATGACCTATTTTCTGTTATATACAGAACTGACTCTTGCTTCCTCTGTTCTAGATAATTCATATAAATTTCCTGGGAAAAGGAATGGCAGTACAAGTGGAAAAGGAATTAAAGAAATGGAAAAATCACAGAAGAAAAAGAAAAAAGAAATACTCCAGCCAAAAAGGAGGATGACCAAAAAGTTTGTAATTGAAGATGATAGTGAAGATGAAAGTGATTTGCACAATACAGCTGACAGCAATCAAGATTTGCAGCCCAAATGTGTAGAAAGCATCTGTACTAAAGATGAAGCTCCTGCCGTGACAAATGAAAGCACAGAAAAGGAGAATGCAGTCAAGAGTACCCCAGAGAAGGAACAAAAAGATAAATCAGAAAAAGAGGAAGGTGATGAATTAAACAAACAAATGGATTGTGTTGCAGAAACTGAAACCGTTAAAGAGAAGACCAGTGTTTCTGATGGAAATGAAACTAAAGAATTAGAACCACAACAACAGCAAAAGAAGAAGAATCTAAAGGAAACTAATGAAACAGAACCTACACAAGCGCTACCATCTGTAAGTTCAGATAATATACAGCCAACAACCACACCTAGATTACAGGTTAAATCTTGGGCTAAAGAAAATGCTGATATGTTGTCTATAGCCACATTAAGCTCTGTGGTTGATTCCAAAGTGATGTCCCCTAACAAGAGGAAAGCTAGGAGTCGCATCAAGATAACCCCAACATTGGCATCTGTTGCAGCAATCAATGGAAAAGAAGAAAGATCATCACACTCCCCTACATCCATGATGGGAGCAAGTGGCGCATCATCTCGGTTCGCAGCAGTTCATAGTTCCTCTCCTCCTCCAGTTTTCACTTCAGTTTCCCATTCCAGCAGTAATGATAGTAACAGTGTAATTACTCGAATGCTGCAATCACAGCCCATTTCAGGTGCTGCTCAAAGCTTTACAGCTGCTGCAACTGCAATGGGACACAAATACTTTGGAGGGGGAGATCAGCCACCTTTAGTGGGTCCCAATAGTGTAACTACGGCAGCAAGTGGCCCAGTGAGAAATAGTAACAGTACAACACAATCAAATTATTCTATGCCCAGTAGGGGACGTATTCCTTCTCCATATCGACAACCCCCTCCACCTCTAACAACCTCTCCTGCAGGAAGCCCAGGATTGTGTATACCAGGGCATTATGCTGCACTTAGAGGCTCAGCTCCTCGCACATCACAGCAAACATCCACACAAAGCCCACAGATATATCATTCATCACATCATCCATTAGATCCTTCTCCTTCAGGAGGAGGACCTATTTCTATTGCTACAAGTGGTCTTTTATCTGGAGAGAATTCCCATCAGATACCTTCATCGGGAAGTCCTAGCAAATCATCACATAATGCTGCATCACCTCCATCCTATGTAAGAACGGCCTCTTCTATACCACCTCCACTCGTGAGATTTTCTCTTCACCATACAGAATCTAGTGGCAATTCTCAAACGCGTCATATTCAGCAGACGCAAGCTTCCACTCCTCCACATCCAGGTAGAAGTCCAGTAGCACAAGGAAGCTTCTCTCCATACCCTCCCCCAGCAAACTATCACTATGGTGCATACCCACCCCCTCCACCTCTTACAGCTGCAGATGATATAGCCTATCAAGGTCCACCATATAGTGATCAGTATACATCCCCTGATGCCACTAATAGTTTACAAGCCTCAGATGATGAAGGTGGAGGTGAATTTGGAGGTCTTGTTTCTTATTTCTCAAGTCAACGGGAAGATGATCTTGATACATAGCAAGGATAGCATAAAGTGTAGATATTTCAACAATTAGTGGAATTATCTGCAAGAAAGTTAAAATATAAAAAATACTTTTGAGAAAGTTATTTGGACTCTTTAGTTTTCACTGATCAGAGCAGCTAAATCTGTTTATCCTGTTTTTTCTTAGGTATGGAAACAGTGTATCTAAGATATTAGAACTTGTCATGCAAAGTATGCTGAGGCATACTATGCTAAATTTTTTACAATGAACTATAAATTTCGTAATTCAATGAAATGTATTTCTCGTGTGTACATAGATGTAAATATAATTATATATTATGTGTATTATAGATGTAGTATTATGGAGCATCCTATTTAATGAAATATCAATAATGAAATGGGAAATGTAGTGTATTTATGGATTGTTCCTCAAAATAATTTTTATAATGTACTGAGGCTGAATTGTCAGCAAATGTTTAAGAAAGTTTTAAATGTTAGTTTTATGAACATGCATTTACAAGCATATCCTTATTCCATGAATAATATGAAGCAGAAAAGTTGAGTTAAAGATCAAGCTTCTCATCTTTCTTTTAAATTTCCTAGCAAGTTGTTATATTGGGCAGCTAGCACAATTGTGAAGCAAACACAGCTTTGACAACAGCATGTTTGGTAATTCATGTACCATTGCAAATAAGTGTGAAAATATACATTTTAAGGCATAATGTTTGTGTACTGTGTGTGCATGTGTGTGTGAATGCGGTCTACTCCAACTTATATGGTGCTGTAATAAAGTATCTAAATTATTGTGGAAACAATCACCTTATACTTTTGGATGAAGTAAATTTTATTTTTTAATGCTAAATTGAAAGCACTTGTAGATTTGATATTTTATTAAAATGTTTATTGCATTTTTTTCAGTAGTGCTCATATAATAATGATCAGAGTATTGCATTTCTTTTAATGTTTAGGCATTGTAATAAAGTAAGATTTCAGAAGTTATGTTGCATCACAAAGAAAATTTATTTTTAATGCATTAAATGATTCCAAAGCAAATTTCACAGTCAAGTTGAATAATTTGGTACCTTGTGTCATTATAATATTATTATTTGGGCCCTTAGTTTGTTCATGAAGACTATACCTAATGCAGTGAAAGGGGAAACTACTGTTAGAATAATATCCATGTTGAAATTTGTGTGTGTATATATATGTGTGTGTGTATGTATATAACCTCATTTAACAACGGCATAAAAAATGAGGATATTATATGGGAAAACGTGAATAGTAAATACATAACTGAAAAGAAAAGGCTTATTGAAATCTGGATTGAAATAAACCTGGAAAGATAATGTTGTAATATATTAAAAACGAAGTATATTATAAAAGGAGGATAACAGCCTAAATTAATTGTTAAAGCGAATAGGAAACAAAAGGCAGATGCTAACTGTATACAGTATAATTACATAACCCATTTTCCTGAAATTGTAATGATTGCTGCATATGTCTAGTATGTTTTCCTGGAATATTTTTGTAGTGCATATTTGGGGAAGTGCAACGTTGTCCATCATGAACTTTTTTCACTGTCCTGAAGTTAAGGTCTGACTCCATTTCCATTATTTAAAATTAATTAGTTTCTTCATTTCATTGATTTCCTGTTGATGTAACATTACAGGATCAATGATCAGTACTTTTATAGCTGCTAGTGAGATTCATAGTGATAGGTAATAGTTTTATGCAATGCACTTCTGTCTGTAGCATATCGTAAATTCATAAATATTTAATGAAATATATACAGCTTTCTGTATTTCATATTATGAGGGGCAATCAAATATAAACAAGGCTTTGTAAAATGCTTGTTAATGAATTATATTTCAATGGAAAAGGTATCTTTTTTTTCAGCAAATGATCTAAAGCTGCTCAAAGCAATTCTTTGAATTCTTTTCATGTAGCAGCAATTGTAAGAGATTGTCAGTGCAGAAGTGAGACACAGCAAATTGGAATTTTGCATCTTGTGGACCAGTATTCCTTTTTAACATTGTCTTAATGAGTTTGCAGTAGAATGCAGCATTCATAATGATCATTCACAGAGAACAACAATATAAACAACACCTTCAGCATCTCAAAACATGGCTGTGAGGACTTTGCCCACAGATAAATGGGTTTCTTCTTTCACAGGAACTGGTTTAGTTTTCGTTCATTATTCCATAGAGGACTACTTTGTTTCTGGGGTGTAGTTGGTATATCCATGATTCATCAAATTTGAGAATCTGCATTAAAAAATAAGCTTTTTTGTACTTTAAAGCACTCCAAGTGCTGCTATGAAATTTTAGCTCCTATAGCCATGTGATTTGCACATAGAACTCTTGCTATCCAGCTTTGCAAAGATTTGTATAACTTTAACTTTCTTTTAATGATTGCATTCTTTCATAACTTATTGCCAATTGGTGCGCCACCTTAACAGATACTAGGTGGGTCAGCTGCCCCCCCCCCCCTTTTTGTTTTGTTTTGAATTAACGTCCTCCAACATTGCGTCATATCGGACGAAGCTGCCCCTTATTTTCCAGTTTTATGCAATCTGTGTTTTATAGTTTAACATGAAAATATCAGCCCTTTTGCTGGGTTCTATCAAAGTATTTGACATCTACATGTTAAACTGAATGTTCATCTCCCAAGTTACTAGATAGCTCAGTTGGAACGAGCGCATGATTTGTAAGTAATCCCTGTGATGTAGAGGTGGTTCGAATACTCTGTATATGCTAATTTTTCTTTTACCATATAATATTTACAAATAACATTGGTTGAGCAATTATTGAGTTTGAAGCTGTTTTTATTTTAATTCATAATGTTTTGTATCCATTTTATGGCATTGTTGTATATGAGGATCTCTTTCCCGGTATGGATGCTGAGTTGCTTGTCCATGGGCTCTTGTTTGTCCATAGATTAAAAGCATGTCAACGTATTTGTCTGTTGAATACATAATGAAGGAATGGCACAAAATATTGTGCGACAACATATGCATGGAGAGTGGAGGGAGTTGCCGTTCATAGTAACACACTGCCTCATGCCAGCCCAATGGGATAGAAGTCATTGTACCTATTCTATTATAAATGCAGACAGCAAAAAAGTTTTAAATTATGTCCTAAACCCTCAGGAACTTTAAAAGTAGATAATTTTAAATTTGGTTTCCAAGTGTTGATGAGCAGGGGGGAATAGTACAACACAGAGAGGCAACCCTTAGTCCTTGAGGTTAGCACACTGACTGAGTTTTAATCCTATTCAGCTATTTGGACACTTCACTGAAAGCACATCCTGAATTCAACCATAGAACATTCATGCCGGGGCTATGCCATTGCCACTTAGTGAATTTTGGCCCTTAATTCCATAATTTAGCCTTTTAAGACCGCTTTAATCTTTTGCAGGGCATTTTAATATTAGTACTTAAATGGCAAAAGCTATTATGCACATTATTTGAGATGTACAAGATGTAGTTTATGCCAAAATTTAAATAAACCATTATTTAATAATACATGCATCTTGATTGTACAGGTCCATGGTGGATGAGGCAACTAACCCAGGCTCTAAGTACAAGAATCCGCCATTTTCTTTTCATTTGATTTTGTTGGTGTACTCTTATGATAGGTCCATTTAATTAGAGGCATTTACTGAATTGTGTTGCTGTGTATACTCGAATAAAAAGTTTGTAAAATCGACTGGAAACCCGGAATTTGCTCTCAGTAAACGAGTCATATGTTTTTGAGGTGTACTTTAGCAAGGAGTATGTTCTGTCCCTTAAACTGTGTTTCTCTAAATTTTGCACATTTGGCTCTCTAAGGATGTCAAATGATACATATTAAGCACAAAACTGGACTAAAGCACTCATGCTGTTTGATGAGTGGCTGACTCACCTGGTAGTTTGTTGGTTGATAGTGATGAATAAGGTCTTGAATTTGCAACATTTTCTGCTTCTTGGACAATAGACAAGAGGGAGATTAGAAGAAACTTCTCAAAGTTCAAAGAAAAACTAAAGTCACTATTACACTTGAACCTTGGAAAGTGGATCAGTTTCAAATTGTGCATACCATCTAAATAAAATGGCTACTCCTACACTTCATATGTTAAAAGCTTAATAGTTGCATGTTGCAGAAGGGTTATGTACATTTCATTCATTCATTCACTGTAATGACTGCTAAACGGACGAATAAAGGAGTAAAGCCTGGATTATGTGACATAACTTAACATGATGTAACACAAAAGTCTAATGCATATTAAATGTAGCTATTTAGGATTGGCTTTAACATGACTTTATTTAATACTGTGTAAGTTACAGTTTCTCAATGGCAATTTCCCTTAATTGTTAAATTAGAATCGTCTAATTTGAACCAACTGTTAACTTTTTTTTGAAGGGGGGGCCTCCATTTATGTCACCTTTAACATCTAAGGTCACATTGGCGACTGCCAATCGGTATGTAGCAGTAGCATGGAGTAATAACAATTACTACCACTCATAATTCTCATGTTTGGTGCATCCTAATTACACCTTTAGCTTAGTGCCATTTATCAACCTTGCAGTACGTTGCGTCATGCTGAGTTAAGTTTGTCATAATCCTGCCTTAAGTGAATGACACTTAGGATTTGGAAGGTTGAACCAGAAATAAAAAATTCAATGCCATAGCCGGGATTTCAACCACAGGTCTTCTGCTCTACATATGACTGCACTTAACCACTGGTCTATAAGCAACATGTTGGCAAAGCCTTAAATTCTGGGGCAAATGTCTCGAATACGAGTTTCTCATGTGGTGTACTGGGAAAATGTGAATCACTTAGAGAATTTAAGGCTGTGCCAACATGTTGCTAAGGTAGCTCAGTGGTTAAGAGCAGCCAGATGTAGGTGGGAAGATCTGTGGTTAAAATTCTGACTATGGCATTGAGTTTTTCATTTCTGATTCAACCTTTCGAAGTTTACCTACACATGGTTTGTGTGTGCTAGAACAGTTATCATTGATTGGCCAAATATGTGGTGACACTTAGCATGGCCACTTACAACACACCACAACCAACTGCCCAATATTGCCACATTAATGAGCAGTAAATATCGATAATCAGTTTTAAAGGTCTCATTTATACTTGGTTGACCTTCATATATATACATGAAATATGTTCCTTACCTTTTTCTTGAAAATTTAACATTCTTTAACCTGATAGGTTATGCAGGATGGAAGGGATGTAGATGTCCATAGCTTAAGAAATGATTCTAATATTGATGAACCATTGTAGTAACTGTTTTTCTTTCTTTTCTTTGAGTACTTGATTTGCCATAAAAAAGTTTGTTACAGAAGTTCAACAAATCTTGCTGTGATTGCCTTTGAGTGTCAAAATGTGCTTGAGGCTATGGACAGTTTAAAAGAAGTGGAACTGAATTTTCTTCTGCATCCTTTTTGTAAAATCAGTAGGGTTTACACAATTCACAATTGAAGTTTCTGCACAAATGTAACTTTGTGGTGTAGTACTTCTGGCAACATTCACACAGAGGCTGTGCCACCTTGCCTCATGTCATACACTCAAAGAATTGTAAGTAAAAAAAACTGTTAAACTGAAGCCAGTTAGAACAATTCTAATATACTGGGAACTAGGATGCAGCACAGGAAATGCAGTTGAAACTTGATCAAACTAAACCCTCTAAGGAAAAGTTTACCATCATTGGGTGCCTATTCAAAAAAGTGGTTAATATATGAAATGCCTTATGTCAAGAAACTTTCCAAATGTCCTCAAAATAGGAGAATGTATCCGGTGGGCAGTGGAGTAATACCTAGATGGGTGCAATGAAAAAGTACAGTGATTTGAATTTTTCGCAGAATTTTAGACCATTAGTGAATTATAAATTTCTTGTAAACCAATATCCTTTGTAATTCTTAACTTTCAGTTCTTAGTGAAAAGAATTTTGAACCATACAATGAATTTTGTCCAAGGATACCACATCACTCGATAGATAAACTGGTGATGTGATAAGTTGACTTGGACATGTTTTACAAACTTATCCTTTATAAAACAAACGTGTGGCTAGAGAGAAATTTGAAATAAAACAGCATGTACATTTTCAAACAGTAGTTGCCAAATTCTGTTTTTTAAATGTGGTATTAACATTAAACTTCAAATTTTTTTTTGTTTCATAAGACATGTTTTGAATAACATTGCTTGAAGATTGATGATTACATATTTATCACATGCATATTGCATTTCCCATTGTTTTAATCGGCAATGTAATTGAAAAATTTAAACCATTTGTACTTGCTAGCCTATCCCGGCAACAGCAGACCAAATGAATAAGTGATTGGAAAAGTATGCATAACAATTCAGTACTAAAATCAGAAACCCTGCTAATGGTTACGTATTCTTCATGTTTGAGTTCGATGAGGCCATTCATTAGCTCAGGATCAGGTCGAATGATCTTGAAAATGTTACAGTTGAGGATGAGGTCGAATGGTCTTTAAAATGTTACAGTTGAGGATGAGGTCGAATGGTCTTTAAAATGTTACAGCTGAGGATGAGGTCGAATGATCTTGAAAATGTTACCGCTGAGGATGAGGTCGAATGATCTTGAAAATGTTACAGCTGAGGATGAGGTCGAATGATCTTGAAAATGTTACCGCTGAGGATGAGGTCGAATGATCTTGAAAATGTTACCGCTGAGGATGAGGTCAAATGATCTTGAATATGTTACAGCTGAGGATGAGGTCGAATGATCTTGAAAATGTTACAATTGAGGATGAAATTGAATGATCTCGAAAACGTTACAACTGACGAGGTTGAATGATCTTGAAAACGTTACAACTAACAATGAGGTTGAATGATCTTGAAAACATTACAATTGAGGATGAGGTTGAATGATCTTGAAAACGTTATAGCTGAGGATGAGGTTGAATGATCTTGAAAACATTACAACTGAGGATGCGGTTGAATGATCTTGAAAACATTACAGCTGAGGATGAGGTTGAATGATCTTGAAAACATTACAGCTGAGGATGAGGTTGAATGATCTTGAAAACGTTACAGCTGAGGATGAGGTTGAATGATCTTAAAAACATTACAGCTGAGGATGAGGTTGAATAATCTTGAAAACGTTACAATTGAGGATGTGGTTGAATGATCTTAAAAACGTTACAGCTGAGGATGAGGTTGAATGATCTTGAAAACGTTACAGCTGAGGATGAGGTTGAATGATCTTAAAAACATTACAGCTGAGGATGAGGTTGAATGATCTTGAAAACGTTACAATTGAGGATGAGGTTGAATGATGTTAAATACGTTACAGCTGAGGATGAGGTTGAATGATCTTAAAAACATTACAGCTGAGGATGAGGTTGAATGATCTTGAAAACGTTACAATTGAGGATGAGGTTGAATGATCTTAAAAACGTTACAGCTGAGGATGAGGTTGAATGATCTTGAAAACGTTACAGCTGAGGATGAGGTTGAATGATCTTAAAAACATTACAGCTTAGGATGGGGTTGAATGATCTTGAAAACGTTACAATTGAGGATGAGGTTGAATGATCTTGAAAGCATTACAGTGGAGGGTGAGGTCAAATGATCTTGAAAGCGTTATTTTCAACATTTTGAAGTGAACACAAGTGTAAAAAAGTGACTCAAATATTGAACTCAAACATGCATAAGAATGTTTACTCTTGCTCATCTTGGAAGTGCTGTAGTAACAAACATTGCCATTGTTTTGCAGACTTTACAATATGCTTATTTGATTATTGGAGTACTACTATTGTAAAAGACAAGTGGGGGAAATGGCATTGACAAATACACTTGCTTGGTTTGTTGATTACAGTGCCAGCTTCACTAGTTGTTTACTTCATGACATGCAAAAGTGATGCTTTATTTTTACACATTGGTTGTGTGGTACAATGTTGCTAAATGTTGCATTATAATTAACTCTTTTTGTATAAATGTTTGGAGATAAACATAGGTTTGTTATGTTCCTTTTGATAACTTCTCTTAAGATTTTAAAGGTGGACATCTTTACCCCTTTAAATCTGTATAGGGCAATGAATTAATTAAATGAGTCATATAATACTCAAATGTGCTTGTGGTCCATAGAGTTTGGGTTCCCTGATATTTGTATTCTTAGGATAATGTACAAGTAAAGTACTGAGAAAACAGAACCCTTATCCAGGTGACTCACCCAACCAAGATTCAAACTTGGGCACTCTTGGCTGTGAGGCAGACTTGCCACTCCCACACCATGAAAATTGACTATTGTCCCTTGGTACAGCCAGTGTTCTGCATGGCAACATATGAAACAGATTTTTATCCTAGCTTCAGTATATTTCTTTAGGGTGAAATTGTTTCCAGTTTTACCATTTAATGCAAATAAAAACTAAAAAAAGAAAAGAAAACATTTTTAAAAAATAATGCAGTGGGTATGGGCAGAAGTAAAATTGGGGTTTGAAACTCGGATGTTTTAATTTGCATAGAAGTTAGCTATAATTTTTAACATGAAGTTAGGGAGGCAGTAGTTGGACTGTAATTTAAAATGGCAACACATTTAGTAGTGTCCCTCATGCACAAGACAGTCTACATTATTATTCATTCTAAATGAAATGGAATGGCATAAGTTTGAGCCTGGTACTTCCACTGTAATATATTTTGATGCAGCTGACAGATACTGTTATAATTATCAAAATTAAGTGTATTCTTATTCAGTATTAAAATGTATGTTTATTTATGAAATTAATTTATTATCCACACACTTGGTTCTTATTTTTCCTAAGCTCCATTGTAACCATTGGACTTTTCAGACTAGCTCCTGTAAATTTATTAGGATTTTATACATCAGTAATACTGAGAATATATCTCTGAAACCTGGACTTCAGAATATTTTCACCTATCTACAATGTTTGTTTTACTACCTGGCCCTGTAATCTGTTGGATCAATTGTTGATGCAAGTTGAGAGGAAAATATAATAATTTCCATTTTTATCATAATTGATTTAGTTGTACTTAATACAGAGGCTGACAGAAGTATTCAGATAATATAACATGTAACATTGCATGTACTATAAATACTGTAGGTAATATTCATTTGGCAGCGTTGAATTGTTACACATGTAAACATTAACCTTTTGTGTCTTGGAAACAATATTTAAAATATCACTTTGCACGTATTTATTACACAATCTATACTGTATTCTATTGTCTCTCTTATTGGAGGACATAAGTATATCTAACAGAGAGAGGTGGTCGGACATACCCTTCACGCCCCTACCACATAGCAGTTGTGTTTATGCTATGCCTCGAGACAGTGTGCTCACAGTTATTCAGCCAATTGTGAACTCACAGGTAGTATGGGACCTAAAGGTAAGGAGACAACGGTGGCAGAGAGGAATATTGTGATAAATATGTACAAACAAAACAAATCTCTCTCTGAAATTGCCAAAACCATTAACAGAAGCAAAACTACAGTGTTCTGCATAATTCAACGCTTCAAACAGACAAATACTGTTGTAAATAGATCTAGAAATGGCGCTCCTTCTAACCTCACCACCAGAGACAGGAGGCAAATAATAAAAATGGTGAAGCAGAATCCGAGAGTCACTGCATCTGAGATTAGAGGATGCCTTGAGCAATATACTGGCACTGTGGTTCATACCAGAACAGTTGAACAGGTTTTAAATTGTACTGGGTACAATGCCCATGTTCCTAGAAAGAAACGATATGTTAATAAGGTGAATAAGAAAAAGCATATAGAATTTGCTATACAGTATGTGGTTAAACCAACAGAATTCTGGGATACGGTTCTCTGGTCGGACGAGAGCAAATTCTGCATGTACAAGAGTGATGGACATTGCAAAGTGTGGAGACTTCCAAATACAGAATGGGAACCTGAGAACATGGTAGCTACAGTGAAACATGGTGGCAGTAGTGTGATGGTATGGGGTTGCATAACTTCATCTGGCTTTGGGGAACTGGTGTTCATAGATGGGATAATGGGCAAATTTGCATACAAGAGGATTCTTGAAAACAATCTTAAAAAGAGTGTGGGGATGATAACTAAATACTAGCTGTTTTCTGTTCCGATACTTAGGTCCAGATGTAAAGTAACCGTTTTATTTCTCCTTGTAGTGCAAATTAGTTTCAGTTGCTATTTATGAGTTTATATGTTTAATGAAAGACTCAGGTTTATTTTGTACCAGTTGTATTTACGTATGCTTACTCTGCATAGCTTTAAAATGATATAAGTAATAAATATGTTTACGTTCGAATACTTGTCGGCCTGTGTATCTGCAGAAAGCCAAATCCTTTACTACAAACCCAGGGACTACTCTTAATCTGTTTTCCTCTTTCTCTGTGCATGTGAGCAACTTCATATCATCCATCATGTGGTAATAAGTTCTTCCCTGAATGTTTTGTCATTCATCAATTCTTCAGGTGCATCTCTTAATAGCATTTTAACTTTTTTCTTCCCAGCCAATTTCAGTACTCTCAATTCAATATAGTCCCTTATTCACCCTCTTTTAAACTGTAGCATTACTTATTTTTTCTACTCACTTCATGTGCTTCATTCTTCACTATATCTTTACTTCAGAAGGTTCATCATTTTTTCTTACTGTTGCAGCATCCCATTTCAGGACTACATAAGGCACATAATAATCTCATCCATAGTCCTTTCTTCAAGACCCCATAGAAAATGCTTAAAAGCTTCCTTTGCTATTGCTAACCTCTATTTATATAACATACTTAGTATCTACAGGGTGTAATTGTAATAAAGGTTCACTCACAAAGCCTTTCACGGCAGGAATCAGATGTAGAATGCACAGTTTCTAGGCTTATAGGTCTATTGCAATTGCTTCTAACTCCAAATGTTTCATTCACAGCTGCAGTGAACATCTTCATTGGGGAAGTCAAAGTTTACACTTGTAAGGCATGGCAACAACTGGTGCAGTGAATGGTTGTGTTGTTTTTATAGTGGGGCAATGAGATTCCACTTGTCTGTTTGAGTGAGGTCTGTTCGGGGTAACGATCTTCTTTAGTTATGATGCATTATCAGTTGCAGATGCTCCTCTAATTGTTACCAACTCTTGAAACCATCAGAAGGGCATCCACAACTGGTAATGCAGCACAGTAAAGTGGATAGTTATTCAGAACAGCCCTGTTTCAACCCAGGCCAATCAGAGCACAGGAGCTCGTGGCCCTGCCCAAACAGAGATAAGCAGTCCGTCTATAAATATGACACTGCCACTTGCCATATCAATTGTTACCAAGACTTACAAGGGTAATCTTAGGCCCCACCACAGAATATGTTCACTGCAGCTGTGAACAAAACTTTTTTAGTTGGAGGAATTTCCAATGGACCAAGGTCTGCAAGCCCAGAAACTGTACAGTCTACAGCAGTTCATTCTTTTAACTGGTGATAAAGAATCTGATTCTAATTAAATTATTTTAATATATTTTTCTTGTATTTGTAGTGGTTATAAAGAACATGAACAAAACAGAATCAATGTTTTTGAATGATCTGCAGTGTAACAACAATGTACTAGGTAATAAATTCTGAGTGTGGGAGGTAAACAGTGTTCCTAACTGTTGTTACAGTAGTGAGACATCTTGTAATGGTTGTAATGCCTTGCATGAAAAACAGGTAAACAAAGTTAGGACAAAGCACTTAACAGACAGCTGTGCAGTCAAATTGAATACAAATTTAATTAGTATAGCTGCAAAAGAAATGTCACACTACTCAAGTCACAAGATGTGCAATATATAAACTATAGAGGAACAAAATATAACAGTATGGGCAAAGTGACTGCTGAAAATGATTGTTCAATTGAGAGCAAGTTGTATAAGACTTTTCTCATGCCCCTTCAAGACTTAAAAATACTGGAATACTGCATCCAATGTTTGTAAGAAGTATTGTTCATGAAATGGATGTCTCACAGTGTTGTATACAGATCACATGGGTGTCTCAGTTGATTAGACCAGGCATCGGCAAACATGTACTCAATGAGGTATCAGTATGACGTCTTAACATGCAACCCGCAATGCACATGACGTAATGTAGAACAGGAGGTGGCATTGACCTTCGTTCAGAGTCAGTGCTGGACTCGCTCGCTACAGAGTACAATAAGGAATAGTACATATACTTGAATCCAGCTAGTTTGGTCTACGATTTTTAGGCAGGCCTGGATATTTGAGCAATATATTTCAATTCATTTCTATTTGCAATGTACCATGAAAATCTAGTGACATATCACAAGTAGCCACTCTCAATATAGCACGCAAATTAACATCTGTTAATCGCGATACAAGATTTTTTTAGATTCAGTTTCTTTTCTTCTACACATTTCTTAAATGCTTGAGATAATTCTGTCCCTGTTGTATGTTCCCTAAGCGGAATGACTTCAAGCATATATTCTTGTATCGAGAGGTTGTTAGTAACTCCACGAATGAAAATTACCAACTGTGCTGTGTCAACGTTGTCAGTGCTTTCATTCATCGCGAGAGAAACGGCTATAAATTTATGGACCTCGGTTTGTAGTCTTTTTTCGGTTATTTCTGCTATTTTATGCATCCTTGTCTGTATGGTTCGTGGTGATAATGCAATATTACTATAAATATCATATTATTCAGGGCAAATTATGTTGGCAACTTTACTCTCACATTTTTTATGAAATCTCCACCACTAAAACACCCCGGTGACTGAGCAATCTCTAAAGCAACAGCATAGCTGGCGTGAAGTTGTCTATCAGTTATAATATTTGAATTAATATTAGGTGTATTATCTGAATATTGCTCTTTGAGCTGTTGCAGTTGGTTAGTCCAATCTAGACCTGAAAAAAAAATAATAAATAAATAAATAAAATGAATAAAGGACATCACGTCAGTGTTATGTTACTTTAAATCGTGGTGTACATTTATGAATACATGCTTGTCTATAATTGTATGGTGATCTTATGACATGTATCATAATGCCGCTTGAAGTTCCATTGATGAGTGCCTTTTTGAACTCTAGAGCACAACAAACACCTTACGTTCCTTACATGATGAGAGAAGATATCATCAAAGCGCTATTTAATAGACCAGGAATAATTAGATGCACTCTAGTTCTATGAATATGCTAAGACTTTAAGTTAAATAAACTAATATCCTTCAAAGTTATAAATAAAGAAATTTATCTTTAAGTCTTAGTATTAAATTACACTTTGACAGACATGTTTACAAGTGCAGGTAAATACGACAGGACAGTCCGCCCGTGATCGGTGTGTATGTAGTGCCAGTTAAGGCTGCGAGGGAGGGGGAGGCAGAGTAAGTAAGCGCTGCCCCTGACACGTCATAGTTGCGAGTCCTCATTGAGTACAGGTTTGCCGATGCCTGGATTAGACACTGGCCTACTGATTCCAAGGTCGCAGCCTCCGATGTCGTTTATTTCTAAGCAGACACAACGTTGCCATGTCCCCATTATCTCAATTTGTAGTAGTGTGCCTTCATCCGATTCTCCATTCCTGATAAAAAGCTGTAGAGAACTAAATACGTTTGTTAATTTTGTATTTCAGAAAATAAACATGCGAAAGACGAGGATCGAACCACCGGCAGCTAGCATTTCTGAATATCACAGTCACCAACGAAGCGCTCTTGGCTGTTGGTCACTTGGGCACTCGCGCTGCATCATATGATTTAAAGTTTGCTGTCACTACCTTTCCAGCTAATTTCACTGCAAGGCGGAAAGTTCGTGTGCACCTTTAGAAATGGTTTAAAAATTTGCTTTTTGTTTGTTTGTTTGTTTGTTAAGTATTCGCTTACATTTATTTAGAGGAATAAGGAAAGGGAATATTTCAATAACAAGCACGAGTATCGCAGTGTGTAGTTTAAGTTCGTTTAGTTGATTTTTATTAATGACAGACAAATAAGATTGAAATCATTAATATCAATAATTAATTTATATTTATTACCTACGCAGAATATACGCTTATCTTCAAGAACAGGAACATCTTTAAGACGGTACCTGTCTTCGAGAACCCTTTTAAAAAGTATTACTTTTGAAACATTTATTTAATTTAATATTTCTGGCACTTAAAGGTGTTTTTAATGTAAGAACCCCGTTTGTTATTGGTTTTCTGTGCAAATAAAGTGGCTCACAGCACAAAGTTTTTGTATGCCTGAGAATTAGGTGACCCTTCGCGCAGGTCTCACTGAAGATGGGTATTTACTTCTGTGAAAGATAGTACATTGATGAATATATTAGTTGGAAATAGGCAACAGCGACTTTTTTCCAGTTCAAATTAGTGGTACTACAGATATCACAAAAATCTCCGTGTTCCATAATTGTCAGACTAGTAGACGCCAATGGTGAACTAGTTCAACACTTTTGGGCTTTTTTTGTCAGTCGCGTTAGAACATCGGAAGCATTGTTTGCCTTGCTTAATTCAGTGTTTGGACGCATGACTATCAGTGAAAACTTGTAGGACAGTGCTACGATGGTGCCAGTGTCATGTTTGGACATTTAAATGGTTTGCAAAACAACGTAAAGGATTTTGCAGCTCACGCAGTCGTTGTTCATTGTTTAGCCCATTGGCTGAGTTTAGTAAAACAAAGAACAATGAATGAAATTTCTCAATGCCGCACTTCTTTTTTTCGCTGATATTACTGGAATACCTTCATTTTTTCATAACTCTGTCAAGAGAAGTTATGCCCTAGGCACACTTTTAAGGCGGCGTTGTACCCACTGCAACAAACACACAATTGAGTTCATACTCAAAATTGCTTTGGTTCAAAACTCATAATCTCAGTAAGGTTTTTCAGGAGATAGCAGATGATTACAGGTCTGACTAGACAGCAATTCGGCTTTCAAATAGTTTTCTAAATAATCTGAATGACTTCGAATTTGCATTTTTGGTCATTGTTTTAGTGAGATTTTTCAGGTTACCAGTCATATCGTAATGTCATATGATATTAGGTCAGCGGTCATATCGGACGGTGAATGATTGAAATGGGTGAAATGATGCTCAAACGACCCCGAGGTCCATAGAGCTTCAAGTTAACCCGACATTCGTCTTCTCAGGATAAGGGAAAACCTCGGAAAAAACCTTATCGGGATAACTTACTCTAAGCGAGATTCGAACTCGCGACGTCTTGAACGTGAGGCGGATACGCTAACCATCACGCTACAGAGGCGGGCCCCAGGAGTTCTGTGATACAAGTTTGTCACCATACAGATTTTCTATTTCAAGTGATCTTTTCAGTTCACTGAAAGATATTTATGTGATCATCCACAATTTCTGGGCCCACATGAATTCGTCGATGGGCCTTTAAACCTCACTCACTCACTCACTCACTCACTCACTCACTCACTCACTCACTCACTCACTCACTCACTCACTCACTCACTCACTCACTCACTCACTCACTCACTCACTCACTCACTCACTCACTCACTCACTCACTCACTCACTCACTCACTCACTCACTCACTCACTCACTCACTCACTCACTCACTCACTCACTCACTCACTCACTCACTCACTCACTCACTCACTCACTCAATGTTACAGCTGTGAATTTCTTGCTGAATAAAGAGGGCTAGATACTACATGTGTCATCACACGTTCCACATACATTTTCTCTGTGTAACGTTACAGTAGCACGTTTATTTGTGTAAGAAACTATTCTAGAATACCTTATAATATTTTGGAACACTAAACAATGTATGAAAAAACTGTAACATCATGATGAAAAAGTCAGAAAATTGAGCCACATTATAAGTGATGAATAGGGCTCGGAAGTTCATGCCCTAAAAACACTGAAATATGCATGCAAATATGCTCTTAAAAACGTTAAAATATGCCAAGAAATATGCACTATTGAATTTAAACAATGCCCCTTTGCAGTAGACAAGGCGAGTTAGTATAAATAATAAAGTTACCTTAAATTCCTTAGAGGCTGAAGCAGAAGTGCTCCCGCTGCTAGTATTAACTGCTATATTGCAGTTCACAGCCAACACTGCACAAATTTTCAACTGTAAAAAATCATCTGTTGTCTCGCAAAACACTTTTGTAGCGTGAAAAACTTCTCTCCACGTCACAAGATGTTATCGGGGCATATTTAAATGATGTTAACTGCTTCACAGAGAGAGTCAAGTCTCTTGCTGTGGCAGATGGTTTTCTTTCAAGGATGTCTCGAATATCGCACATCTGTTTATAACCAGAATTTTTTGAAATTACATAATTCACTTTCTCTTTCACTTTTTGTCCTATACCACCAGGAACCGAACTTAGATCACATTGTTTTTTCAAAGACAGTAACTGATTCATGCGAAGGAGATCCCACAGCTTCCAATGCCTTTATGGCTGTTGGTAAGAAAGAAAAATGGGCAGATATGAAACTAAATCCTCTTTTAACCCAGTATTTTGCACAGTTTCTGTTGATGAAGCATCTTTCGAGTCCAATGAATTAACAACCTCTTCGACTATTTCTATGTGCTCAGCATAATATAAAACTGCATCGACTCATGTTCCCCATCGAGTTAACAGTGGTGCAGGAGGAAGTCAGATATTAGGTGCTGTTGCTCTAAACAACTTAACTCTTTTAGGAGGTTTAACAAAAGTTCTCTTTGTACAGGATACAAATCTATCAATGGGAAAGAATCGCGTATTGTCTCAGAAATGCGATGAAGAGCGTGTGTTAAACAAGTTATATGAATTATGTTAGGAAAAATACCTTTCAGAGTTTGTCCTGGTTTTACCATATAAGGACCTGCATCAGTAACAAATAAAAGTAACCTTTCGTATTTGATTCAACATGGCCATAGTAATTTCAAAGAGTCCATCACAAACTGGGTTACAGGTACATTGTCAGTGGCCGACAATTCGCACACATTAAGAAGATAAGGTGTAGTCTTTTGTTCATTATTTAAAGCACCCACGATTATATTAGCAATAGAACGGCGCTCAGAATCAGGGGTTTCATCAACAGACAACCACACAAATTGATCCGCTAATTCATTTTGTATATTTGACAATACGTTATTGTAACAATGTCCGACCTAAGTCTTTCGTCCGATATGACGCAATGTTGGAGGACGTTAATTAAAAAAAAAAAAAAAAAAAAAAAAAAAAACGACCTAAGTCTTGCGCAGTGCACTTTCTTCAGGCACATGTTGTCGAGTGTACTCGGCAAGAAAGTTTTTAAATGTCAAATTATTAACTTTGATCAAGGGAATATCAGCAGCTAAAAATGCTTGGCACAAGTCATAGGAAAATTCAGTAACCCTACTTCCTAAACACTCTACTAGCTGTTTTTTAACAGATTCTCTGTTTGCGAGTTTTCTGATTAAATTCTCCTTATGTGTTGCTGTGTTTATGTGCTGAACTATTTGAAATCTTTTCTCACTCCCTACATTTTTCTCACACGCTCCACAATAGAGTACCCTATTATCTGTAGATATTAAATCACTCGAAAACTCTTTCTGTAAACTAATTAATCTAGCACTCGAAAGTTAGTTTTATTTTCGGCATTTGAAGAGCTCTTTAACATTTTATAAACCTAATTTAATTTGGTGGGAACGAGTTCACAACACTGTTACGTTTGAAGACCATGGCACAACTATTGGAGAGCAGGGTCGCGTTGCGATAATCGTGCTGCTCAAAACGTTGACCTGCACTTTATCTTTGTTAATATAAACCTCTCAGATAACGCACTGATTATTCTCTACGCACATACATATAATGAAGGGATGGAAACAGGGGGTTCACTGCATGACAACATGACTCACCTCGCGAGTTGCATCAACCTGTGCATGAAAAGTATTATACACATGGAAAAAAATAATAAAAATAATAAAAACCATAAAAGTCATTAAAATATGCAATATAGGTGCTATAATATCTTCGTGAGGTGCATCATCATGCGCAATACTACCAATATGAAAAATATTATCCAGATGGGAAAAAATAATAAAAACCCATAAAAATAATTAAAATATGCAATATAGAGGCTATAATATCGAAATAATATGCATTTATCAAAATCAAGAAAATCTGCAGTTATATGCACCATAAAATCATGTCCAAATAACTGAAAATTCTATAATTCGTGCACATAATGTAAAAGCATACGTTTTTAAACCCTGTAAAAAAACATGCAAATGCATGAACTTCCTAGCCCTAGTGATGAAGACCTGTGGTAATGATCTAGGGAATTTCATAGTAATGAGAGAAAGAAAAAGACAAAGACCAACCACTGATATCTTTTTACCATGAAATAGTCCAATGGAATGTTAATGGGTTTCGGGCACGTGTTCCGGATATACAGCATCTAGTTTCTCAACTGTCTTCAACAATCGTCTGTCTACAAGAAACCCATTTGCACCATAATCACGCTCTCCACCTTCGTGACTTTTCGGCATTTAGACATAAGGCGAGCAAGCGGTGGTGTTGCTATTCTGATGGTACATAACATCTCTGCCATCAGCATACCACTTAATACGCCGCTGTAAGCTGTAGCAGTACGTGTACAGTCAACGACTTTAAAAATACGCCAGGAATTTTTTATCGTGTGACAGGGCCTTTTCGCTTTGCCCCGCCCACATTCCCCTCCACCTTTGCACAGTGGATATGAGGAAGGGGTTGTATAGCAATTAAGGGACTTAGAGTTTCATTACAGATGCAGACGTTGCTAGCAATATTTACTAGTCAAATCTGTCCACTCGTGAAATGCCATGCACGTCAGATATCACACGAAGTTAATTTTGTTAGAAATGTGATCTAGAAATTAAAGAAGCATATAATTATTTTTTATAATTTATTGATGTACAATCTATTAAGTATTTTGCTTAATGAATCATTTAAATATTCCTAGTGCCTAATGTTAACGTTACTGAGTGCTAGATTAAATGAGTACATGAGCTCACAAGTCCCAAATACATATATTAAACCTTTAATTGAAAATATTATGGGCATAATTTATTTGGATGGATAGTGCTAATGTTTAAACAAACAAAAGTACATTTTAAATGTGTTTGATGTATGCATTTAAGTATTCATAAATTTATATCTCTATGCATATGCGTATCATATGCTTGGCCCCTGATAGAATACACACTATTTGCCATCTTAACCACTTTTCCTAGGTGAAGGTAAACACAGGCAGAATTAAAAATAATGTTAATGTTTATTTCTTGAGTTTTTCGAACAAAAAGGTTACATAATCATTTTCAGGGTAATATATCTGTGTTACAGTGCTATTTACAGATCTACAAAATTAAGAAGTTATTTCACTATTTCATCATTATTCGTGCATCTACATTAGTTTGGGATGCCATCGGAAACAACATCGTTTCAGATATCTAAAGTATATAAGGTTATTTATTGCTCCTACACCGTAGGAGAGGGTTCGATTCCTGTTAAATTAAATTGCTTGCTAAACGGCATTTGATGTTTTTTCCTGACGTTAAGCTAAAGTTAGGCAGCGTTAGCGCTTCAAATTCATTCAATTATTTGATTGATTCTGTAATGAATCAACTGTTTGTTTAAAGCATGCTAAGCAGGAAGGAAAAAAAAACCATAAAATACGCAACTAACACGCATAATTGTGTGTTTACTGATTATACTATAATATTAAGCTTTTGAAATTATAGTTTAAACGAACTGTAACACTGTAAAAGTGCAATTTTTTTTGCTGTGATTCGTAAAATGTTTGCTTAACTTTATTGCAAAGTTGGAATCAACTTTATGTTGAGTAAACCAGGAGTTACTCCATGATATCCAAACAAAAACTTATTAACTTGAAACACAGTTTTATCAGACACCTCGCGAAACAGAAAAAAACAACGAAAGGCAGAGGATACGAAAGGGAAAACGCTTGAGTATGAGATACGATAAGAATAGCCATGCGCTGTTAGTTATTGTCATTAGTACAGGTATTCAGTGTATATCTATGTCCAACAGAAACTTCTTTGATTTTTGCAGTTCAAATAATGTTTGAACTATGTTAGCATTTCACATTAAACGGCAAATCTAATCCACCAAATTAAACGCTCGGCCATTATGTTTCATTCAGTAAACGCTTTATAGCAATGCTGTGTTCTTAAACAGCATTGGACACACAATGTTATCGCAGGGGTAAAGGGGATGGACAACCAACATAACTGGCGACAAATGACGTTCCGAGTTATCAAGTGGAGTTCCTAGGCAGTCCATATGCCACCTGTGTCACCGGACGATGCAAAATTATGTATATCTTTCCTGCCCGCTACATAGCAAAGTCCTTACTCAAGACAATGCCTATGAGCAGTAGTGTTTGATAATACACTCCCTATATACACTTACACACTTCCTATATATCTGCAATATTTTTAAAACATGAGTATGAATCCCGCCAATTTATGGACATAACTAAAGTAGTTGTTCAAGACAATTTTGAAGCCTGTTGCGTGTTTATTAAAAGTTTTAATCTTTTGTGTGTTAACTTTTATAGAACACCAAGCAAGTTAAGAACCTGTTTTAACGACTTTTAACTCGTTTTTATGAATTATTACAGTTGGTATTTAGCCACAAAATAAGTATTAATATTTTTAAATATACACACCTGAAGCTATTAACAGTGAAGTAAATTGATCCACAAATAACACAAAGTAATTAGAGACTCACACTTCACTATAATAAATTGAGTTACATTCAATATTTCCCACAACGATCGTTTCGACATCCAGTACGTGTCATTATCAGGTGACCTCACCTTACGCAATAGCTACAGACAAGCCGTTACAAGTTCGCGATGACGTCACAGTGACGTCACGTATGAGTCATTCCATGTCAAATCGCACAAAATTTAACCTTTATATCTCCGATTTCATTAATATTAAATGTACGTGTTCTGTGAATGAAAAAATGATACCCCTATTTTTTTGTTTGTCTGTAAATTAATTATTTTGGTAAATATAAAGCATTAAATTTTCGGATATTTCTCGCACACCGTTCTACATAAACATAAATATATCTGGTATTATTTTTCAGATAAATATGACCTTTAGCTCATTTTGAACATTGAAATGTGTACTTTATTTATGCGTTAAACAAAAAACAATTAGTTTGATATTTCCTATTTTGGTCATTAACATTATAAACATCATTAACAATACTTACTGTACACTAAAAATTTCCGGGAAAATTTTTAAAACGTAGCTTGATGATGCCATGTAATCCTAGAAAAAGTTCAGAATGGAATTCTAAATAAATGCAGAGAAATTAAATAACTTAGCAGGCCGTGCAGACTGGAGTCACGGCTAGAAGGTATGTATACACACCGCGTGCAGCTGATTGCAAGTCATGCGTTGTACTTCCGTCAAGGTCAAACTCTTAGCATAAACACTGAAATGGGTCATTTCACGCCAAATCGAACATTTTTGAAACTTGACATACTATTTTCTCAATTTTTTTAATCTTATCAATAGATGAGATTAACTAATCCGTATGTTTTCTTTTTGGTGTGACACGTTTATTTTGCGCTTTATTAATATTATTTTTACGGTATATTCGCATACTGTATTATATAAAAATCATTATACCGAATACTATTTGAAGTTTAGAATTTTCGTGGTTGCAGCGGTCTAAAGTAAAAAAAGATCAGTTTTGCATGCCATTGTTTTAGGTTCACTCAAAATATAAAATAGGCCCCTTTTAGGGGGCAGTATTTTTAAAATATATTTTAATCACTAAACGCTGAATAAAATTCAGAAACCTTTTGTAAGATCTAAACGTTTTCCGGACTTGGGGTACGGAGTTGCTAAAATTTCCCTTTCTTTGGCCAGCTGTTGGATATTCATATCATGTGAGTTGAGACACCAAAATGTTTTATTTTATTGTATGACCAACTGTAAAAAATCGTCAGTATTTGTATTTTAAGATTTTTGTCAACCGTTTCATGGAAAGAATCTGTTAATTTTTGTATCATTTCACAATTATTTGAAGTTTCATATGAAGCAGAGTCTGTAGCATGAAATATTTTCTGCTTCATTGCCTGTGGTATTTTCTGCAACTTCTCCTTAGGGTAGTGTTTTTGCGAGTTTTCTTTTCTTTTTTGGAAATTCTCCTATTGCAACCAAACTGTCGTTCAGTTTATCTGTTACATCAGTTTGGACCATACTTACCGCGTCACTAGAGGATGAGGAGCTGTCACTATCATGTTCTTCTACCAAACTTCCACTAGCACTAGGCACACATAACTCGGTGGTGGTTTGTTCCTTTGGAAGTTTTGAAATTTTCGTGTGGCAACTATCACCAAATTTCAAATCGCGAGATAAGTTTAAGTCTTCTAATTTAAGTTTAATCAGCATTGCTGACGTCAATGGTCTCAGCTTTTTATTACGAACTCTGTGATTAATTTGAATGGGTTAAAACAGTAGCCATAACTCCGTTGCACCAAATCAGCCAAGATTATACACAAGCACAATCAACACCACAGCTCACACTAAAGGTCAACTAGCGATAAAATTATATTATGCAAACAATAAACACCGGATGTGCAATGACACCTTGCCCATGAGTTCACAGCACTTTCTTCAGTCAATACAAGTGACTCACCACGCACACGTCATTAGTAAAGTATATATTTCACATCTTATTCGAATCCCATTCTGAAACGAGCGTAGTTCAATGCACAATACTTCTGACTATAATTATAGTTTCTCAGTTTTTTAAAAGTAAGCGTTTAGTAATTAATATATATTTTAAAAATACTGCCCCCTAAAAGGGGCCTATTTTATATTTTGAGTGAACCTAAAACAATGGCATGCAAAACTGCATTTTTTTTACTTTAGACTGCTGCAACCACGAAAATTCTAAACTTCAAATAGTATTCGGTATAATGATTTTTATATAATACAGTATGCGAATATACCGTAAAAATAATATTAATAAAGCGCAAAATAAACGTGTCACACCAAAAAGAAAACATACGAATTAGTTAATCTCATCTATTGATAAGATTAAAAAAATTGAGAAAATAGTATGTCATGTTTCAAAATTTGTTCGATTTAACGTGAAATGAGCCATTTCAGTGTTTATGCTAAGAGTTTGACCTTGACGGAAGTACAACGCATGACTCGCAATCAGCTGCACGCGGTGTGTATACCTTCTGGTCGTGTAAACAGCGTTACTCCAGTCTGCACGGCTTGCTAAGTTATTTAATTTCTCTGCATGTATTTAGAATTCTATTCTGAACTTTTTCTAGGATTACATGGCATCATCAAGCTACGTTTTACAAATGTTCCCGGAAATTTTTAGTGTACAGTAAGTATTGTTAATGATGTTTATAATGTTAATGGCCAAAATAGGAAATATCAAACTAATTGTTTTTTGTTTAACGCATAAATAAAGTACACATTTCAATGTTCAAAATGAGCTACAGGTCATATTTATCTGAAAAATAATACCAGATATATTTATGTTTATGTAGAACGGTGTGCGAGAAATATCCGAAAATTTAATGTTTTATATTTACCAAAATAATTAATTTACAGACAAACAAAAAATAGGGGTATCATTTTTTCATTCACAGAACACGTACATTTAATATTAATGAAATCGGAGATATGAAGGTCAAATTTTGTGCGATTTGACATGGAATGACTCGTATACGTCACCCGCCATGACATCCTATGATGACGTCATTCCGCCCCTTCTTCCAACACGAATTTTGTAAAAACATCAGTAAAAGGTATTTCAAAATTCATAACCCGGTCCCTATTTTTCAAAATAAATATTGTTTCCCAAACCATCAATTCGATGGGCGCGCTTAATTGCTTTAATAATTTAACCTGAGGGTTTATTTCATGATTAAGTGACCAAAAATGATCTGCCACCGCTGACTTTTCTAACTGTTGTATTTAATGTTTCTAAAATGTTCGTTCTTTCTAGTTTCCAAATGTCGTTTTGTCTTACCATTGTTAACCTTATCGCAGTCTTAACAGTCAAATTGATAAATGCCAGACTTCTTACAATTTGGAATTTTATCCTTTTTAGAAAAATTCAGCTTATTTTTTATGTTATATTTATTTTGAGGAGCCAACATCATGCCATGTTCTTTAAAAATGTTGTTTAATCTTTTATCAGCCCAAGGGTGGTAAATAAACTTTTTAAATTTGCCGTTATCTTTTATTTTTTTAAGAGTGGAAGCTTCATTTACGGCCTTTTGATATTTAAACTTTTCTATCTTTTTATGTATAAATTCTGTACTAAAACCATTAACTAACGCCGTGTTAATAATGTGTTCATATTCTCTATTAAATTCTCCCTTATTAAGGGGTATATTTACCAACCTATAAATTAAACTGTTAAAATCGGCGAATTTATGTGCAGGAGGGTTAAAGCTTTTGTTTTTTATATAATTATCCGTGTGTGTTAGCTTTCTATGAATGCCAAAATTCAATTCATTATTCTTTCTTACGATCTTCAAATCCAGGAATGGAAGACAGCCTTTGTTTTCAATTTCTAACGTGAATTTTATTACTTTTTCTTGTGAATTCAAAAGCTTTAATGCATCAGTGATCGAATCCTCAGGCACAATAGCAAAAATGTCATCTACATATCTGTACCAAGTTTTGAAAACTAAGGGGAAATGCATTAGTAACGTGTACCTCAAAGAAACTCATGAAAAGATTGGCAAGAAAAGGTGATAAGGGACTACCCATAGCTAAGTCAGAAGTTTGTTGAAAGAAATTGTCACTAAACCTAAAAAAAATTTGATCTAAACAAAGAGTTATAAGCTTCACAAGATCGATTATTAATTCTTCGTTTAGCTCAACGGAACGTAACCATTCCTTCAAAATGGACAAAAGTTTTTCTCTAGGGCTGCTAGGGAATAAACTATTTACATCAAAGGAAACAAGTTTATCCTTAGCTGACACAACTATGTTCTGGACCTTTTTGACTAATTGAATGGAATTTTTTATATTTAAGCTTTCGAATTCTTCAAAAGTGCAGAATTTTTTATTTAACCATTTTGCTAAGGTATAAGTGGGTGAATTTACGCAATTTATAATGGGCCCCATATTCTTTCCTGGTTTATAAATTTTTGGGAGAGCATACATTCTGGGTAAAACTAGATTACTGACTTTTAACATTAGTTTATCTTTATCGGATAAAATTTTCACTTCCTTAAGAACTTTATCAAAAGATGTAATGCAAGACTTTACAGGATCCTTATTAATTCTAATGTAATTATCCCCTTGAAGCAAAAGTTCTACTCTATTAATACAGTCAGCTTCATCCAAAATAACAATACTATTTCCTTTATCGGCTTTAGTGTAAATGACATCTTTTTCTTTCAAAGATCTTATAATGGATCATTATGATTCCTCTTGTGCTGATGTTTACTCAAATCCTTCAAGACATAACTGCACTTACTTTTGAACAAGGATTTGTCGGGTTCAACCAAATTCTGACTTGCTATTTCTATATCCGCCACATAATCATCTATATTTTTTGAAAAATTTACGCATGATTTTAAACCCCTATTTAAAAACTGAAGTTCCATTTCGTTGAAGTCCACATTAGAAAGGTTGATTACGTTGTCCGTTCCATTAGACTGTTTCATTGTCTTCCGTTTTATCTGTTTTTGGCATAAGTTATTTAGTTTATGTTTTAACTTCCTAGATTTATTCCTCTTGCTAAAATTCAGAAACTCAAACATATTTGATTCTAAATTAATCCAGAAAGTATTACCCAATTTACTTGTCAATTTTAAATGCAATTTATACAATTCTAACTCAATATGGCTCAAACGACTAAAATGAAAACGACGTTCCACCTCAATTACTTTTCTTTCCGTTGCCCTTTGATGAGCACTACTATTGTCCAATTTAACAATTTTTCTGACAAAAACCGGAGTTACTTTCCGTTGTGAACAACGATTCAAAAACTGAATAACCGCGAGAGTAGGTCTTTTCCTATCTTGTAATTTTGTAAATTGTTTGATATCAGGTTTTAGTCCATACAGATTTTGATTAAACAGATCGTTATTACATATTGGCCAAACCATCATAAACTGCAAGTTACGTCGTAGCTACAAGGTGAAATGCTTAAAAACTAAATATGTTTAAATATACACACCTGAAGGTATTAACAGTGAAGTAAATTGATCCACAAATAGCACAAAGTAATTACAGACTCACACTTCACTATAATAAATTGAGTTGCCAATATTTTTACATACTTTTAAATAGCTTTTATGAGGTTGTTAATAATGCCTTTCCTTTTATAGCTTTTAGACCCAAACCGAACAACAAGTGTAACAATAAAAGGTGGTACAACGATAAACTCCAAATTTTAAAGGACAAATGTAGGATGTTTTACGATCTTTATGTTTATTTTGGTATGTATGAATACAAAAGCAGATACATTGAATTGAAGAAGAAATACCAACATACCTTAAAGTCGACAAAAGTGAACTACTATTCATTAAGAACTCTAATAATATATCAACATCCTCGTGGTTTGTAATATCTGAACATTTAAATTCTAATTCTAAGTCTCATATATTCCCACCTAACCTAAATTGTGAAGGATTTAATTATTTCTTTATTGATAAGGTCAATGACATTGTGAATAGCATACCCATTACTAAAGAATCAATGTCCATTCTAAATAAGTGGCCCAAACCTAAGTGCAATTTTGATTTTTTAGAACTTAGTGTTGAAGATGTTTACTCTGGTATTATGAATCTGAATAATAGTACATGCATAGATGTATAAAGAATTAATTCTAAAATTCTTAAATTAGCTGCTCCATATACCAGGTGAGCCAGCCGCGCCTTATTTTTTTGGAAGGTAGGCCACTCATCGAACGGCATGTGCACCTTAGTCCAGTTATGCGCATACTAAAATGTATTGCTTGACGTTCTTAAAGAGAGAAATGCGCAAAATTGAGAGCAACAGCGGTTTAAGGGACAGAACGTACTCCTCGCTAAAGTACACCTCAAAAACATACGACTCGTTTACTGAGAGCGAATTCCGGTTTCCGGCCGAATTTACAAACTTTCTATTAGAGTATACATAGCAACGTAATTCAGTAAACGCCTCGGAAAAAATGGACCTATCATATGGGTACACTAACAACGTCAGCTAAAAAGACAATGGTGGATTCTTGTACTTAGAGCAGGAGTTGGCTGCGAAAAATTAGGAAAAATTTAGAGACACGCCTCATCCATCATGGACCCGTGCAGTCAAAACGGACATATTATTAAACAACAGTTTATTTACATTTTTGCGTGAACTACACCTCGTACATCTCAATTAATATGCATAATAGCTTTTGCCATTTAAGTAATAATATTAAAACGCGCAGCAAATGATTAAAACTGTCTTAAAAGGCTAAATCAAGCACGAAAACTCGCGAGGTGGCAATGGCATAGCGCCAGGCATACAAGTCCTACTATTGAACGCGGTACGTGCTTTCAGTTAAGTCTTGAAGTAGCTGAATAGGATTATAACGGGTCATCTGCGCTAAGCCCAAATTACATAGGTTCGAGTCTCAGAATTGTACTTTTTTTAAAGTTCATCAAAACTTGGAAACCGAATTCACAATAATCTAATTATAAAGTCCCTGGGGGTTTAGGATATTTTAATTTAAATCGTTTTTGGTTGTCTGCATTTTTTAATTGAACAGGTATAATGACTGCTGCCCCACTGGACTGGCATGATGTGTTGTGTTGTGAATGCCGACCCCTGCGTTCTCCAAACGTATGCTGTCGAACGATGTTTTGTGCCAGTCTTTCATTATGTATTCGACATACGAGTACGTAAATATTGCTTTTGATCTACGGAGAAGCAAGAACAAATACACCAGCGGCTCAGAAAAAAAAATTATTATTTAACGACGCTGTCAATTGCCAGGATCACATCAGCGTCGCCGGTGTGCCGGAATTTTGTCCCGCAGGAGTTCTTTTACATGCCAGTAAATCTACTGACATGGAGCTGTCGTTTTTAAGCACACTTAAAAACCATCGGTCTGGGCCGGGTTTGAACCCGCGACCTTGGGATCCGTAGGCCAGCGTCTAACCAACTGAGCCACCCAGACCGACCCAGCGGCTCAGCATCTATATCGGGAGAGATATCCGAATAGGCGACAACCAACAGCAAACACCTTCCGGAATGTTGAAAGGCGTCTGCGTGTAACAGCATCACTTGCAAGAATGCCTCCTCATAGACATGTACCAGCAATATCGGGTGTTAATGCAGAAGCAGTTTTGAATACCACCCAGAACAATCCGCATACACGGGCATACACGAGCAGTTGCTCAGGAGGTGAACATCAGCCAGTCTTCTGTAGTGCGAATATTGAACACTAATAATTTCCATCCTTATCGTTTGCACCTACACCAAGCACTTCACACGAGAGATGTCGAAGCTCAAGTGATCTTTTTTGAATGGTTGCTGGAGCGAGTAGCAAGTGATATCGTTTTCTGACGAATTAAGATTCCACAACAATGGAACTGAAAATCGTCACAATATGCGCTATTGGAGTGTTGATAATCTTCATTGGGTAAGGGAGGCAGCATTCCAAGAGCAGTGGGGTGTAAATGTCTGGTGTGGAATCTTGGGAGACCATTGTTGTACCATTATTCTTCGAGGGGAATCTAACAGGAGCACGCTACCTGGAATTCCTCCGTAGCTCACCCCTTATTATTAGGGAATGTGCCACTGCAGGAGCGAATGACGATGTGGTTTTAATATGATGGCGCTCCTCCGTATCGGTCGAGGATCGTCTGGAATCATTTGAATGCTGCACTTCCTGGTCATTGGATAGGAAGACAAGGACCAGTCCCCTGGCCTGCCAGATCACCTGATCTGACGCCCCTTGACTTCTTTCTCTGGGATTATTTAAAATAACGCATTTATGCAGAGGAGCTGGACAATCCAGAAACCCTTCGCCAGCGTATTACGGTGGCTTGTAGATCTGTTCAACCCGCCATGCTACACCAAGTCAGGGGTTCCATCCAACAGCGCGCCCAGGCGTGCATTACCCAAGAAGGTCATCATTTCGAGCACTTGCTTCGTTAGAGGAGTCGTGTTCCAGGAATAGAAAAAGGGTCATTCCAGCGCCGCAAAACATATCAGTATGAAACATTTTAATAGCACAATAATTCGCTGTCAGCAAAATTGTGTTTAACTTCCATGTTAAACTCTGACAATGTAATTTCATTGCTTTCTGTGTTCAAATGTGTATAAAGATCCTTATTTCAATTGCACCTACCTAAAGGCATGTTTAAACAACTACCTAATTGAAGTTCACTAATAAAGAAACATCAAACAATACCATAAAACAAATAAAACAATACAAATGAATATAATAACAGTTTTCGGAATAATAATTTGTAAATTGTTAGGATTGCACGGTAAAAAAATTAGTATGTGCAGGTGATTCGAACCACCTCCACAGCAGACACATTACTTCGGAGTGTTGCGCTCGTCCCAACTGAGCTACCTAGTAACATCTGAGATAAACATTCCGTTTAGGATGTAATATTCGCTGGTTCCACTAATCATTTTACAGAAGTGCAAACGTCAGCTGTCTAATTACAAATGTATTAAAAGGCGATGTGATAACATCTATATTAGCACTAATTTCATCGAGTGTTTGACATCCATGATAAATACCCGGGTAGAACCTAGAAATGGGGTCGATGTTGTCATGTTGGAGTATAAAACGCGGATTGCATAAAACTCGAGAATAAGGGGCAGCTGACTCACCTGGTATATGTGAACCATTCACTTAAGTTTTTAATAGTTGCCTCAAAGCTGGTCATTTTTCGGATGCTTTTAAATTTTCCAAAGTAATACCGATATTTAAGAAAGGAGATAAAACCTGTTATGAGAACTATAGACCTGTTAGTATAATTCCAATAATAGGCAAGCCATTTGAAGCATTATTATGTAAGCAAATTGTGACTTATTTTGAAACCAATCAGTTGTTTAATGAAAGGCAATTTGGGTTTAGAATACATGAGTACAATATTGGCTGTCACAAGCTTTCTGAAACAATGCTGTGAAAATATTAATAACGGTAACATTGTGCCAACTAGGCATTTTGATCTCTCCAAGGCCTTTGACACTGTCTCACCTAATATTCCTTTAGAGAAACTGAATGTTTATGGGTTTCAGAATAATAATCACTTAATTTCTAAGATCTTATTTTAGCGATAACACTCAGGCAACTTATCTTAATGGAAGCTTATCTCAATTTAAACCTGTAAATTATGGACTTCCTCAAGGGTCAATTTTGGGACATGTATTTTTTATTATTTATATTCATGATCTTCCCGTTTAGTGATGAATAGTTTACTCCTTATATTTATGCAGATGTTCTAGCAATGACAAAGCTGAACACATATTAACATCTAGACTACACATAGTAACATCAGTAGTTAACAATTGGTATAATGCCAGTAATTTGAGCATAAACACTGGAAAAACTGCTGACATTAACTGTAAATTTAATACTGGATGTCTTGGAAGCTCTATAAAATTTTTAGGTATTCATACTGACTCAGACCATGGATGGTCTACACATACTAGTCATATCTTTAAACAATTACAACAGGAATTTTTATGTTGAGAATTTTAAGCCATATTGTATCTGAGGATGTGCTGACGAAAGTGTATTATGCTCATATTTATTCGCATGCCAATTGTTATGGTTTGCTTCTCTGGGGAATCACTCTTTGGCAACAAAGATCTTTGTACTACAAAATAAAAGTTGTTAGATTAATTTGTGGAGTTCATTCTAAAGAACATTGTGAACCACTTTTTATTGATTTAGATACTTCATCCTTGCCATCGATGTATGTGCTGACTTGCCTCCAGTATGTTAAGTAAAAGTTTAGCAGCTTTATATTAGCTAGAACATTCATAATTATACCACACGAAATTGTCTCAAACAAATTTAAGCCTACAGAAATTCAGAACAGCTTTATAATTGTCTCTAATAAAATATTTTACCCCAAAGGACAAGAGAGCTCCCTTTTTTATCCTTTAAAAGGACTTTACGCCATACATTGTTGGCTAATCCAGTGTATTATGAGCATGTCTTTTATAATATGGCTTGGTAATTTTAGATTATGGCGTTGCTATACTGTTGGACCGATCCTTCTATCCATCCGTCCGTCCACTCGTCCACCCATCCACCCGTCCACCCGTCTACTCGTCCACCCGTCCACTCGTCCACACATCCACCCATCCACTCGTCCACTCGTCCACCCACCCACTCGTCCACCCATCCACCCGTCCACCCGTCCACTCGTCCACCCATCCACCCGTCCACTCGTCCACCCATCCACCCATTCACCCGTCCACCCGTCCACTCATCCACCCGTCCACTCGTCCACCCATCCACTCATCCACCCGTCCACTCGTCCACCCATTCACCCATCCTCTCGTCCACCCATCCACCCGTCCACCCGTCCACTCGTCCACCCTTTCACCCATCCTCTCGTCCACCCATCCACCCGTCCACTCGTCCACCCATCCACCCATCCACCCATCCACTCTCGTTCACCCGTCCTCTCGTCCACCCGTCCACCCGTCCACACATCCACCCATCCACCCGTCCACTCGTCCACCCATCCACTCGTCCACCCATCCACTCGTCCACCCCTCCACTCGTTCACCCATCCACCCCTGCACTCGTCCACCCCTCCACTCGTCCACCCATCCACCCGTGCACTCGTCCACCCATTCACTCGTCCACCCATCCACTCGTCCACCCCTCCACTCGTCCACCCATCCAACCGTCCACTCGTCCACCCATCCACTCGTCCACACATCCACCCATCCACCCGTCCACTCGTCCACCCATCCACCCATCCACCCGACCACTCGTCCACCCGTCCACTCGTCCACCTATCCACCCATCCACCCGTCCACCCGTCCACTCATCCACCCATCCACTCGTCCACCCATCCACCCGTCCACTCGTCCACCCGTCCACCCGCCCACTCGTCCACCCATCCACCCGTCCACTCGTCCACTCGTCCACCCGTCCACTCGTCCACCCATCCACTCGTCCACCCATCCACCCGTCCACTCGTCTACCCATCCACCCGTCCACTCGTCCACCCATCCAATCGTCCACTCGTCCACCCGTCCACCCGTCCACTCGTCCACTCGTCCACTCGTCCACTCGTCCACCCGTCCACCCGTCCACTCGTCTACCCGTCCACCCGTCCACCCGTGCACTCGTCCAACCGTGCACTCGTCCACCCGTCCACTCGTCCACCCATCCACTTGTCCACCCCTCCACTCGTCCACCCATCCACCCGTCCACTCGTCCACCCATCCACTCGTCCACACATCCACCCATCCACCCGTCCACTCGTCCACCCATCCACTCGTCCACCCATCCAGCCGTCCACCCGTCCACCCGTCCACTCATCCACCCACCCACTCGTCCACCCATCCACCCATCCACCCATCCACTCGTCCACCCATCCACCCATCCACCCGACCACTCGTCCACCCGTCCACCCGTCCACTCGTCCACCTATCCACCCATCCACCCGTCCACTCATCCACCCATCCACTCGTCCACCCATCCACCCGTCCATTCGTCCACCCGTCCACCCGTCCACTCGTCCACCCATCCACTCGTCCAGTCGTCCACCCATCCACTCGTCCACTCGTCCACCCGTCTACCCATCCACCCGTCCACTCGTCCACCCATCCACTCGTCCACTCGTCCACTCGTCCATCCGTCTACCCATCCACCCGTCCACTCGTCCACCCATCCACTCGTCCACCCATCCACCCGTTCACTCGTCTACCCATCCACCCGTCCACTCGTCCACCCATCCAATCGTCCGCTCGTCCACCCGTCCACCCGTCCACTCGTCCACTCGTCCACTCGTCCACCCGTCCACCCGTCCACTCGTCTACCCGTCCACCCGTCCACCCGTGCACTCGTCCACCCGTCCACTCGTCCACTCGTCCACCCGTCCACCCGTCCACTCGTCCACTCGTCCACTCGTCCACTCGTCCACCCGTCCACACGTCCACTCGTCCACCCGTCCACTCGTCCACCCGTCCACCCGTCCACCCGTCCACCCGTCCACCCGTCCACTCGTCCACTCGTCCACTCGTCCACTCGTCCACTCGTCCACCCGTCCACACGTCCACTCGTCCACTCGTCCACTCGTCCACACGTCCACTCGTCCACCCGTCCACCCGTCCACCCGTCCAGTCGTCCACTCGTCCACCCGTCCACACGTCCACCCGTCCACCCGTCCACCCGTCCACCCGTCCACACGTCCACCCGTCCACTCGTCTACTTGTCCACCCGTCCACTTGTCCACTCCTCCACACATCCACCCGTCCACACGTCCACCCGTCCAACCGTTCACCCGTCCACCCGTCCACCCGTCCACCCGTCCACACGTCCACCCGTCCACCCGTCCACACACCCACCCGTCCACCCGTCTACACGTCCACTCGTCCACCCGTCCACTCGTCCACTCCTCCACACATCCACCCGTCCACCCGTCCACACGTCCACTCGTCCACTCGTCCACACGTCCACCCGTCCACCCGTTCACCCGTCCACCCGTCCACTCGTCCACTCGTCCACCCGTCCACTCGTCCACTCCTCCACACATCCACCCATCCACTCGTTCACCCGTCCACTCGTCCACTCGTCCACTCGTCCACCCGTCCAGTCGTCCACTCCTCCACACATCCACCCATCCACTCGTCCACCCGTGCACCCGTCCAGCCGTCCATTCGTCCACTCGTCCACCCGTCCACTCGTCCACCCGTGCACCCGTCCAGCCGTCCACACATCCACCCATCCACTCGTCCACCCGTCCACCCGTCCACCCCTCCACCCGTCCGTCCGCCCGTCCGCCCGTCCGCCCGTCCGCCCGTCCGCCCGTCCGCCCGTCCGCCCGTCCGCCCGTCCGCCCGTTCACCCGTCCACTCGTCCACTCGTCCACCCGTCCACTCGTCCACCCCTCCACTCGTCCACCCGTCCACCCATCCACCCGTCCACCCCTCCACTCGTCCACCCGTCCACCCGTCCACTCGTCCACCCGTCCACCCATCCACCCATCCACCCGTCCACCCCTCCACTCGTCCACCCGTCCACCCATCCACTCGTCCACCCATCCACTCGTGCACCCGTCCACCCGTGCACTCGTCCACTCGTCCACCCGTCCACCCGTCCACCCGTCCACCCCTCCACTCGTCCACCCGTCCACCCGTCCACTCGTCCACCCGTCCACTCGTCCACCCATCCACTCGTGCACCCGTCCACCCGTCCACCCGTTCACCCGTCCACCCGTCCACTCGTCCACCCGTCCACCCGTCCACCCGTCCACTTGTCCACTCGTCCACCCGTCCACTCGTCCACCCGTCCACCCGTCCACCCATCCACTCGTCCACCCGTCCACCCGTCCACTCGTCCACCCATCCACTCGTCCACCCATCCACTCGTGCACCCGTCCACCCGTCCACCCGTCCACCCATCCACTCGTCCACCCATCCACTCGTCCACCCATCCACTCGTGCACCCGTCCACTCGTCCACCCGTCCACCCGTCCACCCGTCCACCCGTCCACCCGTCCACCCGTCCACCCATCCACTCGTCCACCCATCCACTCGTCCACCCATCCACTCGTGCACCCATCCACTCGTGCACCCGTCCACCCGTCCACCCGTCCACCCGTCCACCCATCCACTCGTCCACCCATCCACTCGTCCACCCATCCACTCGTCCACCCATCCACTCGTGCACCCGTCCACCCGTCCACCCGTCCACCCATCCACTCGTCCACCCATCCACTCGTCCACCCATCCACTCGTGCACCCGTCCACTCGTCCACCCGTCCACCCGTCCACCCGTCCACCCGTCCACCCATCCACTCGTCCACCCATCCACTCGTCCACCCATCCACTCGTGCACCCGTCCACCCGTCCACCCGTCCACCCGTCCACCCGTCCACCCGTCCACTCGTCCACCCATCCACTCGTCCACCCATCCACTCGTGCACTCGTCCACTCGTCCACCCGTCCACCCGTCCACCCGTCCACCCGTCCACCCGCCCACCCGTCCACCCGTCCACCCGTCCACTCGTCCAATCGTCCACCCATCCACTCGTCCACCCGTCCGCCCGTCCGCCCGTCCGCCCTTCCGCCCGTCCGCCCGTCCGCCCGTCCGCCCGTCCGCCCCTCCACCCATCCACTCGTCCACCCCTCCACTCGTCCACCCGTCCACCCATCCACCCGTCCACCCCTCCACTCGTCCACCCGTCCACCCATCCACTCGTCCACCCATCCACCCGTGCACCCGTCCACCCGTGCACTCGTCCACCCGTCCACCCGTCCACCCGTCCACCCGTACACCCGTCCACCCGTCCACCCGTCCACCCGTCCACCCGTCCACTCGTCCACTCGTCCACTCGTCCACCCATCCACTCGTCCACCCCTCCACTTGTCCACCCGTCCACCCATCCACCCGTCCACCCCTCCACTCGTCCACCCGTCCACCCGTCCACTCGTCCACCCGTCCACTCGTCCACCCATCCACTCGTGCACCCGTCCACCCGTCCACCCGTCCACGCGTCCACTCGTCCACCCGTCCACTCGGCCACCCGTCCACTCGTCCACCCGTCCGTCCGTCTGTCCGTCCGTCCGTCTGTCTGTTCGTCTGTCTCTCTCTCTGTCTCTCTCTCTCTCTCTCGGTCTGTCGGTCTGCCCACCGTCTCTCCGTCGGTCCGTCCATCCATCTAACACGCAGGTCTCTTGTGCTACAGAAGCAAAATTTCTGGGAATCTGTTTGTAATCAGCATTTAGATTGGAGAATGCACATACAAAAATTAGTAGTAAAGCTGAATAAATTATACTTTTCACTAAGTGCAATTAAACACGAGTTAAACGTCAGGGACATTACAACCTTATACTTTGCATATGCAAAAAATCTGATGAGGTACGGTATAATATTCTGGAGAGAAAGTAGATAGCTACTTAGTTTTTAAAATTAAAAAGTAAAACAATTTATGAGATACGTCATGTCAGCAGGGAAGCATGTTTCGTTCAGAAACGTTTTTAAGGAACTAAGAATCCTAGCTTTACCAAGTTTGTAGACGTGTTGTTTATTACGTTACGCAAAACAAAATCATAGAAACTTCACTACAAACTACCCAATACACAGTCATGACATCAGAAACAAAACTAACTTAAGAGCAATGTGGCATAGAATTGCGCTCTTTTCCAAAAGGAATAGAAATATTGCTGCTGCACTATATAATAAATTGCCAACCAGTATGAAAGCTTAAAACCCATGCGACGTTTCAAGACGTCTTTGAAGCAAATGTTACTGAGAGATAGCTTCTATAGTATGAACGAGTTTATGGAGGCACTGTAGTTGTAAAATTAATGCAATACTTTTCATATAGATTTTATTATGCATTCTCATCACTGTAATTGACATTTTACGCAGCTTTATGATGCATTTTATTAACCTATTACTCTCATAATTTATGTAAATATTGGTATCATCAAAAATGTTTATTGTACTGATGAAGGGTTAAACTACCATATAAACCATTATGGCATATTGTAATAACCAGGGTTAGGATGTTTAGATGCGCACCTTTTATTCTTAGGTAAACTTAAGCTCCTCGGAAATATACCACAGTGTGAAATTTTGTTTCTAGTTTCCAAAAGAGGCCTTTTTTGATGCACTTTTTCCCTTTTTGGGTACCTTTACCCCCTTTTCCCCTAGCCAGGCCCATAATCCTCTTTCCGCCTTTTTTTCTTTTAAGTTTCCTTCCATATTACTCTACATGATTTTAATCAATATAAAATATTGAACTTTTAATTAACATCTCCTCAACTTGCTGTGAGCACGTGAGGAGTAAGCGTAAGTCTTTCAGTAAACGCTGCGGGAGTTGAAAGCAAACCTAAAACAATGGAAAATACGACAGACAGTACGACAGATCCTCTTTCTCTTGCTTTACCGCAATAAAGCAGTCCGCAATAATGCAACTGACAATGACTGATTGTCATTATATATCGTTCTATCCTTTTAATTTCACCAGAATCAGTAGCCTATTGTTCGTGAATGTGAGTTTGTTACTGTGACAGACGTCATCTGTTCGCACGGATTCCAAGGTCACGCAGAGTGTGCTGCTACGTTGTGTGAGAATTTTGACAAAATTAAAGAGTTTGTGCTTTCTTTGGATTCAGCCGACGCAGGTGCAATGTCCAAAGCACAGCAACTTCTGTTACCGGAGAAAATACATAATTTGCAGACAGAACTATATCGTGTCCATAATTACAAGCAGCTATTAAACTAATGAAAGAACAAGCTTTAGAAAAGGAGAAACAGTGGCATATTTTTACTTCCTTGAGGAAACAGTTAGATGGCTTTGTCAAAGACAAACTTGAGTTTAGTCTTCAGAAGAATCCAGACATTGAGGATTTCGCCACATCTGTAGAATTGCCATTCAGAGTGAAGATAAGATTTGCCCCGCTGGTTTCTGTGGATGTCGAAAGAAGCTTTAGCACCTACGACATTCTATCTTCTAATTATCTAATAGAAGCAGACTTACTTTTAAAAATGTAGAGATGCTTAATGTCTTAAAGTATTACAGCTTCATTTGTTTTCCTTCTTCTGATGAGTGATAATGATGCACTTGTTTGTAATTCAATAAATTAGAATAAAGGAAAGAGAAATTGTTGAATTTGTTGAATAAGCCAGCACCTTTTTGTCTCTTTGTGTAGCTTATTTGAGCACCTTTTCCCTTCATTTTTAATCTGAAATTTGCAGCTAAAAATCCTAACCCTGGTAATAATATTGTAAACAGCATTACCATACTCATGTGTCCAATACCATTGTACCTACTGATAAATGGATGAGTAAAGCTACTATTACCACCAACACCGCCGCCGCCGCCACCGCCGCCACCGCCACCACCACCACCACCACCACCAGCACCACCGCCGCCGCCGCCACCACCACCACCACCAGCACCACCGCCGCCGCCGCCACCACCACCACCACCATTGCCGCCGCCACCACCACCACCATTGCCGCCGGCACCACCACCACCACCACCGCCGCCGCCGCCACCATCCCCACCACCACCACCATTGCCGCCGCCACCACCACCACCGCCGCCACCACCACCACCACCATTGCCGCCGCCACCACCACCATTGCCGCCGCCACCACCACCACCGCCGCCGCCGCCGCCACCATCCCCACTGCCACCACCACCACTACCGCCGCCACCACCACCCCTACTGCCGCCACCACTGCAACCACCATCACCACCACCACCAGTGCCACCACAACCACCACCGCCACCACTGCCATCACAACCACCACCACCGCCACCACTGCCATCAGCACCACCACTGCCATCACAACCACCACCACCACCATCACCACCGCCACCACCACCACCACTACCACCACCACTGGCATCACAACCACCACCAGCACCACCACCACCACCACCATCACCACCACCGCCACCACCGCCACCACTGCCATCACCACCACCGCCACCACCGCCACCACCACCATCACCACCACCGCCACCACCAAACCACCGCCACCACTGAACTAATAGAACAGTCGATTAGAACGCAGAACAGACGGTCTAATATTTTGTGTGGCACATTTTATTTTCTACCACTACCCTCAATCATTGAAGCATGGAACTCAACAGGTTCCTGAAAAAATTGTTATTCTCGTGATATACAGCTGCAAGGCACAAACGTGTATAGTAGGCATTTATTAAGGGAAGAATATTAAGTTTGATGAATTAATAATTAACATATATGAATCGAATATTTTTAAAATCATTTAAGTCACGTAACGTAAACTTGTGGGGCAAAAGAAGAAACAAAATGTGATTGCTGATTAAACTAGAAACTGAAAATGTTTACCTGCTGATAATGGAAAGACATGATGGAAGTATGAATGAACCTTTACATTTTATTAAATTTGCCAATAGATAAGTTAAAACACCATGACTTATGGAATTACAAAACAAAATTAATAATATTTTGTTGACTTAAAAGAAAAAAATCCATATTCATAGGTATGGTTTATTACCACTAAATTGCGGGTAATTCCCACAAGAAAAATATTTTAATACATAATGAAGCATGGTACATGATTATTAAATGCAAATGAATAATGCCAATTCAATCAGTTTTAGTGGTGCTCCAGTTATATACATTATTATAATAGGCTTTAGTTTCTTCCTCATTAGGCAGTTACATCTCTATCTTTCAGATATTCTAAATTTTGTTTATATAAATTGGAGGACTACTGGAGTTCAATATTTTTTCAGGCACTGCAATTGCATTGCGATCACAGTTCAAAAGACTGAATGTGTGACTTATAAGGCCGTTAGTCATTTGGCTATCCTTAACTGTACCAAAACGGTCTCTAGAGTAAGCAAACTTGTTGTGCTGTGAAACTCGAAATGAGTTTCTCAACTTGTGGCACTGCTCTATCATGGGATTCAATGGATAGTACAGTTTTCTTGAATAAAGGAGGCCACTAGGTTCTATAATAAAAAAACCCTTATCTTTTACACATTCACAACTAACTGAGGTACAATTTGCACTGATTGATGAGCTAGATAAATTCAAGTTTTGCACATAGTCTCTGCAAATCCCTAGAGTAGCCTCATTTCTTTTTGAGACATCTGATATACATATATGTGTATATATATAATTTTTTTTTACTGTGATTATTTTTAGGCCCCCTGAGGCGCATAATCTTCATAAACAATGGCTCTTTTTGCATTTTCAGCTAAACATCCGCCTCTTATCCTAACAGAGTAAGATATATGTGGGACAAACGTCTACTTGAAGGTTACCAAAACTCAGAGAAACATTTTAATTAATTCCGGGAAGGAAGGTAATCCAACTCGACCACGGCCCACAAACCCGGAAAATCTACTTAACATAGTTAATTCCGGGAAGTTTTCCCTAAACATCTCATGCATGCTTTTTACATTCAATACTTTATTTGAATACTTGTATCTTTTTGGAACTGCAGCATGATTATTTTACAGGAAAGGATAAAATGCTGGCCCTTACAGGTTCCACAAGATTTGCTGGAATTGCATATGAGGGCTTCCCTAAACTTCTTTTATGAATAAGAGATTGTCCTACATAGAATAGATTACGGAGACGATGAACGCAGTCATCACCAACCCCAAGTAAGATACAAAATGCTTTCTGGTAAACAATGTGCCTCCATTCCTGCTGTTATGGTATAAATGAGATTTTTTTTCTTTCAACAGTGGGATTTTCTTGAAAGACCTTGTTTGTATATCAATAAGGTTAAGTATTAAGAGCAAGTTACATTGAAATCTACATAGGAAATCAAATAGGTTATCTTTCATCAATGCCGAAATTACAAACAGAAAGGTTGGAGTAAGTCAATAGTCGTTTCCAATGAAATTATGTGTCAGTAATAAGCAGATAATAGACTTAGTGAGCTTACTTGTAAGAAACATTACAATTTCGTGGATGTACTTCTTTGTTATTGTAGTCTACATATGAAGCTTGTTTCACTTCTGTTACTTAAATTTTTACTCCTATATACACGTGTCTTTTACTGTTTCTTTTTGACACTAAAAGTATTATCTTCTCAATAAGACCAGCTTGCACAGTATAAACAACCAGAAACATTCCTATAAAAACAACAAAGCAATGTGTTTCCGGCGAGTAGTGAAATTTGTGCTACCAACAGCTGATACCTACCACACGCTCTAATGGTAAGATACTGCTAAAAAAAACTCGCAGATTGGTGACCTATTGACCTATAGAGCTTGAAAACCAAAGCAGATACTGATGATCCCCTTATAGCCAGTATGTACAGCAACTTGAGGGGTTTCTAAACATAATGATGCATCTATCCTTCAACTTCATTTTGTCACATGAAACGAAATTGTCAAAAAGTGGTGACTAACGGTGTTTAAAACCAACCGATTCGCATGTTTAAGAGAGACGAAAAGAAGAAAAGTACAAAACGACGGAAAATAACATATCATTACCGAAATTTGAATCTAAGTTATTAGTGCGCAAAGTTCATACTTTACCTCTAAGGTATTTTTCCTCCTAGCTTTTAAACGTTTTGTTTTCACACTCAGTTAATAAGCGAGGCAGTTAAAATAGCCATGCATTTCCTGATTAAGTAACATTGCTCATTCATGGGTACTTGATGACTTTGGTGGGTTCAGTGCATTGGTTGTATTCATCAACCGAGTTTTGGTTACTCCTGTTATTTGTATAAAAACCAATGAGCAGAACACTTCATGGGCGTATGTTTATGTTCTACTGACACATTGGCTTGCGAAGAAAGGGGGAAGTGAATAAACCCACTTTATCGCCTCGCTTTCACTGACACGGAACCAATCGAAGGGCAACATTATATTAAGACACTTCCTACTTATGCGCTCGACATTGGATTTGGTTTAAGGGCGCTCAACTTCTAGGTCATCAGCGCAATATGCGCTCGACAGACGATTAGAAATACTATAGATACAGGGTTGCCAACCCGTACGATAATTATGGGGGCATACGATAATTTTAATTCTTTTACTCATGGTTGTCAACCCGTACGATAATTATGGGGGTGTACGATAATTTCGATACCGGCGAAGCATCATTTTCACTTGTTTGTGACACCAGCGAAATGAAATTAATTACAAAGAGTGACACCACTTTTGCCCTCGTGGCCTGTCTCCACCTCTCTAAGGTAACCATTTCATATCCTACTAATCCTTCTACCCTTATTCTCTTATTGCCAGTGTGCCCAGATCTGGTAATCTCAACGAAGAAGGCACGGTTCAGAGAATTGATGATCAATGGAGAAAACTCGGAATACGTGATATTCCGTGTGACATAAAGAACACGCCTAACCTGGCAGTTGCTGGAGTGCTGGTAAACACATCACCTAGGTGGAAATACTGATTTCAAACATCTGGCAGAGTTTACATTATCAGTGATTTCATTGCCCCACAGAAACATTTCTTGTGAAAGAGTTTTTTCCAAACAAAGTTTAATAAAAACCAAAATTAGAAACAGATTGGCGTTAGATATAGCTAATTGACTTTCTGTTGTCCCAGCTTATGAAAGAATGTGGTGGGTCCGAAAATCTGCAAGTAATCGAGAAGATGTTAAAGTTTACCTCAACAACAAATTTCTATAATGTTGCAACAGTTGAGGAAGATGAACTTAAGATGAATAGTGCTAAAGTTGCAATACTGATTGAGGCCATCAAACTTGGAAGTGGATACTATAAATATCAATATTACTACATTTTCCTAAGTGTTATGCTGATACATTTATTGTTGTAGCATTTGGTTTATGGTGTACGATAATTTTGAATCCAAATCCATAATTTTTAGTGGCCGGTACGATTATTTTACTTCTAAACATTGGCAACCCTGTATAGATATCATTTTACCACTATTGGAACGCTTGTAAATGGGCCCGTGTTAACCCTGCTTGAAATCATAGTGTAGATAGAGTAAGTTCTGCTCTCAGTGCATTCAGTCATACTTTCCGCCATTGTACAAGAGCTGTAAAATTACCTACCATTTAAAGGAAGCGCGTGTTTATACAGATATGTGCAGGGATTTTGATATGCATTTGAAATGTGCGGGAACTATCTCTAAATATGTTTTGAATTAAGTGAAGATGTTTTATCTATGGTGGAATGCTTATCACTGCAAGGTACATCACAGTTTAATTGTTGAAATCAGTTGAGATACATTATGTATCAATCATTGATAAATTGGACATTGGTAAAATATACTCAGAATTTGCTATGACTTTTGCTTTGTCTTCTGAGAAAGCAATAAAAGATTTAATCTTCAAGGGAACACTACCTTATTCAATGTACTGGGGGGTGAGTGGGTGTATATTGTTAGTTTTATTGATGAAGAATAGCTAAAATACCTTTTAATTCTGATTAAATTTGCAAGTGCACTTTCCCTTCAAATGACTACAAGGAAAGGATCTTTTTCGTGAATCTCAATTATAATGAACTTTGACTGGATTTCTGCAAGAAGATACTTGCAGATAGAAAGCTACTCACAATGGGATGTTGAAATTATAAGTACTCACAAAGATTTTAATTTCGGTATTTGTACATATATAAGTATATTATATTTTTTAGGATATTGGTTTCCTTGTATTGCCAATATATAATAGGTACCAAACCTTAATTTGGTTCGTCTGTTAAGTATCTCGCACAGGTGTTCTGTTTTTCATTTTCAATATTTGGATTCCTAGTGAGAAACGGCAGGTACTCTGTTACTACTGCATGAATAGCTTGCTATAGCTGTGCTGAGGGAGTAGTAGGCTACCAATGGTGTCATCCAGGAGAAATATGTTAAACAGGGTATTAAACATGTTTTAACTTACCTTTCTTAGCTGTAAACTATAAATGCAATGTAATCTGCATATCCTGAAGTAGAGACAGATTAATCAACAGAATGCATAGACTGAACTATCATCCTTCAGCACTTTCTGCCTCCATATAAAAGTGTGGTTTTGTGTTATTACGAAGGTCCCCATGTATCCAATAAGACTTAAACTGCAAGCAGTGCTGTGTTTTTGGCATTAGTGCTGTTATTTAAGATATGGAATACATTTTTCACAGCCAGCTTATTGGTTTCCGTGGTACAAAGTTTGAACACTTTCCCTAAGGTGTGGCCACATGCCCTAAAATCCTTAAATTTTACAGAATTAATGTGTAAAAGTGAAAGGAGTTGACTAGGAATTTTTATAAATCTAACAAATGTTGCATTAATCAGCGGCTGTAGTGCTTGTATGGTACTTAGTGGACAGGCGTTCTGCAGAATATTCTTTGAAGTTAAGAATATACGTGCCTTGATATTTACATTAAAGCTGCTGATTAAAGCAATAGAAAATAATTATGCATGAATAAAGAAAGCATTTCACAGATTTTTTATTTTCTCAGGTCTCCAACACAATATTTATCACTTGTTCTTATTTCCACCAAGTCTTTTCCAGTTTTCATTTTCTGGGTGCTGAGCTGGAAATTTGTGATGGTAGCAATAGAAAGTCAGTTATGGGAAATGTACATTAAGAAAATAGAACTATAGCCATTTGCATAGTTATTTATTAAACACATTACCTACTTTATTGAGCCAGTGATATCATTCTTGATTTCTCTGAGATTATGATAACCTAATTCATAGAGTTTAAGAAAAATTGAAAAACACAACTATGCAATTGGCAACTATAAAGTTTTTCCACCATATTTCATCTGCTATACTACAAAAACCTTGTGTAATAGTTATGTAAAAACTACATTTTCTCTGTAATACCAGTGATTTGACTTGAAGAGTCATGTCTAGTATGGTTGTAAGTTAATTATTTGCCCACTAGGACACTAAGCTCCTTTATGTGACCATGAGTTTATTTACAATATTGATGGATATTAACCTACTAAATTGAATACATTATAGTTAGTTTTAGGATTTAAGTGTGCTCTACTTAAACTTATTGTTTACCCCTGCAAACACTATTATTGATTAGTACATTGCACTTACAGCAGGAGATTTAAAATGAGTCATATATCAACATATAAGCAGAAAATGCTTCAATAGCATTCAAAGTTAAAATGAGCGGCATTTCTGTTATTCATAAGATTTTACACAAGCAAGTCAGTATTCATATACTGTGAAGTCTTTGCAGATAAAATTAATAATGAAGACAAAGAACAAGATACAGGGACCTGTGAAACAAGTATTTTCATAATAATTCAAGATGATTAAATGAAATTCTGTTTTCATTTTATGTGTTTTGGATGATACGTTTCATGAAAATATATTTACATAGTATATAACATTTAATTCGCTCTATTTGTATCTTACAATGTAAATAACAAAGAACAATATTTGACTAGTACTAATAGCATAGCTATATTCTCATTAAAAACTGATTGTCTATGTAATGTTTTGAACATGATTATGATGTTACTAGTGCCACCTTGGTAAACACACAGATAGATGAAACAGCACTGGTGATGTCAACATCCAAGGTGTAAAAACCTTGATGACAAAACTGTTGCATAGATCTCGCAGCTCTTCAGCCCTTTAATGTGCACAGAAGAATGGCAGCATGGAGTAGTAAAGGCAGGAGTAAGTTGGCAATTTCATATTCTGAAATCAAATATTGGCACTTTTATAGCATTATTTTGCCTTTGGATGTAACTCACAAGATAGTCACATCATAAAACTTTGATTTATGTTTGTTTTATTTCACTAAGTTAGTATTCATTCTATATTCCATTTATAATTTTAGTTGTATTATCCAGTTCCTACTCTGACAATGATTTTCTCATTATATTAGATGCAAGGGGTATAAATATCATCCATCAAACCAGAGATCGATGAAAATTACTACATTAAATTCAGTGCGTTTCTTCCATTTGTCATACATTTGAAGAAAAAACCTTAAAACACAGATACATTTGTCAATGGTGCACATTCCCTTGCATGGAGTGGTACAAATACACTTGGCAGGTAAGATCAGGCCCATTATAGAGTAGGGTGTATGATGTTTCTTAGATGTTGCTACAATATTTTTGCTGCATTATGGGAACAGTAGCAACTTTTCTGGTGGCATTAAATTTGCAAGACACCTGATAATATGAAATCGGCTAAAACTGAAATAAACCGGGTAAGCATGAATGAAACAGTGAGACAGAACAAATATTTCAACTTTACGTTTTCGTATTCTGTACTTATTGTAAAACACAAAAAGATGCAGTACTTTATGACTGTTGACACACAATATTGATCTGCTTGCTGTAGTTGTTGTAGTATTTAACGCCCGCTTTTACTACTACGGCACCGCAGGCGGTGACACTGATGACACATGGAATGAAGATGGAGCACCGGTGGAATGAGATGGCGGAGGAAACCGGAGCACCCGGAGAAAACCCGCCCTGACGCCGCTTCGTCCACCACGAATACCACATGCGGGTCCCTGGGATCGAACCCGGGCCGCCTAGATGGTAGGCGAGCGCACTAACCGCTCGGCCACGGCGCCGCCGATCTGCTTGCTGAAACACTCATTGACAATAAATTAAATGAATTTTATTTTTGTTGAATAATTTAAGAAAATTTGTGGTGTTATTTGGTTGAGGCTACGTCGTTGGGTGCCATATACATATATGGTTTTATTATGGCGCAATGGCGGTTTAAAATTCATTGCCGTTGAGTTGTTTCTTGCGAGGAGGCTTCAATCTCAGGGTCCGCAATAAGGATATATATACCAGGTGAGTCAGCTGCCCCTTATTCCCGAGTTTTATGCAATCCGCATTTTATACTCCAACATGAAAACATCGACCCCATTACTAGGTTCTACCCGCGTATTTAACATGGGTGTTAAGCACTCGATGAAATTAGTGCTAATATAGATGTTATCACATCGGCTTTTAATATATTCGTAATTAGACAGCTGACGTTGCACTTCTGCAAATGTTCATTGGAACCGGCGAATATTTACATCTTAAACGGAATGTTTACCTTACACGTTTCTAGGTAGCTCAGTTGGAACGACAGCAAGACCCCGAAGTAATCTGCCTGCTGTGAAGGTGTTTTTTTTTCTACCGTGCAACCCTCACAACTTACAAATTATTATTCTGAAAAAGGCTGTTATAATCATTTTTATTGCTTTATTTATGTTTTATGGCATTGTTTGATGTTTCTTTATTGGTGAACTACAATAAGGTAGTTCTTTAAACACACCTATAGGTAGGAGCAATTGAAATAAGGATCATTTATACACAGGGTTGAACAGATCTACAAGGCACTGTAATACGCTGAGGAAGGTTTTCTGGATTGTCCAGCTCCTCTGCATAAATGCGTTCTTTTAAACAACTCTAGAAGAAGAAGAAGAAGTCAAGGGGTGTCAGATAAGGTGATCTGGCAGGACAGGAGACTGGTCCTTGTCTTCCTATCCAATGACCAGGATGTGCAGCATTAAAATGATTGCAGACGATCCTGGACCGATACGGAGGAGCGCCATCGTATTGAAACCACATCGTCATTCGCTCCTACAGTGGCACATTCCCTAATAATAAGGGGTGAGCTACAGAGGAATTCCAGGTAGCGTGCTCCTGTTACATTACCCTCGAAGAATAATGGTTCAACAAGGTAGTCTCACAAGATTCCACAACAGACATTTACACCCCACTGCTCTTGGAATGCTGCCTCCTTTACTCAATGAGGATTATCAACACTCCAATAGCGCATATTGTGAAGATTTCCAGTTCCAGTGTTGTGGAATCTTAATTCGTCAGAAAACAATATCCTGGATGCGAATCCCACATCACTTGCTACTCGCTCCAGCAACCATTCAGAAAAGATCTCTCGAGCTTCGACATCTCTCCTGTGAAGTGCTTGGTGTAGGTGCAAACGATAAGGATGGAAATTATTAGTGTTCAATATTCGCACTACAGAAGACTGGCTGATGTTCACCTCCTGAGCAACTGCTCGTGTATGCCCGTGTATGCGGATTGTTCTGGGTGGCGTTCAAAACTGCTTCTGCATTAACACCCGATGTTGCTGGTGCATGTCTATGAGGAAGCATTCTTGCAAGTGATGCTGTTACAGGCAGACGCCTTTCAACGTTCCGGAAGGTGTTTGCTGTTGGTTGTCGTCTATTCGGATATCTCTCCCGAGATATTTTCTCCGGTGAATTTGTTCTTACTTCTCCGTAGATCAAAAGCATATCTAAGTACTCGTCGGTCGAATACATAGTGAAAGACTGGCACAAAATATCGTCCGACAGTATACGTTTGGAGAACGCAGGGGTCGGCATTTACAACACAATACATCATGCCAGTCCAATGGCGCAGAAGTCATTACAGGTTTTCAACTACAAAATGCAAACAACCAAAAACGATGTAAATTATAATGTCCTAAACGCTGATGGACTTTATAATTAGATTATTGTGAATTCGGTTTCGAAGTTATGATGAACATAACAAAATATTTACAATACTGAGATTCAAACCTGTGTCATTGGGGGTTAGCGCAGAGGACCCGTCACAATCCCATGCAGCTATTTCGAGAATTAACTGAAAGCACGTACCGCGTTCAATAGTAGGACTTGTATGCCTGGCGCTATGCCATTGTCACCTCGCAAGTTTTCGAGCTTGATTTAGCCTTTTGAGACAGTTTTAATCATTTGCTGGGCGTTTTAATATTATTACTTAAATGGCAAAAGCTTTTATGCATATTAATTGAGATGCACGAGGCGTAGTTCACGCAAAAATGCAAATAAACTGTTGTTTAATAATATGTCCGTTTTGACTGTACGGGTCCATGATGGATAAGGCATGTCTAAATTTTTCCTAACTTTTGGCAGCCAACCACTGCTCTGAGTACAAGAATCCACCATTTTCTTTTTAGCTGACGTTGTTAGTGTACCCTTATGATAGGTCCAATTTTTTCGAGGCGTTTACTGAATTACGTTGCTATGTATACTCTACTAAAAAGTTTGTAAAATCGGCTGGAAACCGGAATTCGCTCTCAGTAATCGAGTCATATGTTTTTGAGGTGTACTTTAGTAAGGAGTACGTTCTATCCCTTAAACCGCTGTTGCTGTCAATTTTGCTCATTTCTCTCTTTAAGAACGTCAAGCAATGCATTTTAGTAAGCGCAAAGCTGGACTAAGGTACACATGCCGTTAGATGGGTGGCCTACCTTCCAAAAAAATAAGGCGCAGCTGACTCACCTGGTATATATGGGGTTTTGGGAATCGAAGGGTTCACAATTCTAAATAATCACACAAATAACTACATCTTAAATTGGAAACATAAGTTATGAAGAGCTCTGCAAGTCACCCTCACATACACACGTCCATAACCACTGTTCTTGTCCAACGCTTCCAAAGGACTGCCCACGGACTGGCTTCGTTTTCCCCCACCAACCTGAATCCTATGTCTTCTCATTCGTTCTTTATTAAAACATTGCGGTTTCATTGGTTATTAGCTAGTTTAAATTTTGAGTATAAATATTATCCGTTGGATTGGCGTACCTACGGTGAATGGCGTCATTTTAATGGCCCAAATTTTTCATTTGTATAAATCTTGCAGAATCCTTCGCACTCTAATGCCGTCATTTATTTTAACTTGAAAATAGCGCTACAAATTCAATAAAGCAGAGTAAATGTTTTCAACATAAATAACAACGGTGAGCGAAGATTTTGCGCCATGGAATATTTTGCATTATAATGGTCAATTCAGATGCTCTGATTTCGAAAACAGTAATATTTTTTGCGTATCACGTACAGATTTTGAACAGTTGTGATTCAACATAAAATTGAAAGTTCGGTACGCTATACTGCTCGCAAAAGTTAAAGGCGTGTGAACGCTGGCCAATGCTCAATCAGAGCGTTGTTGCCAAGCGTAGTGCGTGTACTGGCAGAGTTTCTGTGCATAAGAGTGAGTGAGATGCGCGTATCACATTCGGCAGCGCTGGTAGGCGGAGCAAGCTTAGGATTCGCTGGAGTCTGCATTACGGCCCGCCTCCATATGCCTTTAACTTTTGCGAAGATTATAGTATTAACATCACTGTATATTCAACTCACAGCATGTTCATTAAAACATGCGAACATGCTAAATCATATGACGTCATAGTGTACCAACGTCTATCTCTGTTTACAGTAATGTTGATCCAATGTTATTAACGTTTATTGTGTAATACCTAAAAAGGAACCTGTCTAGGAATCTGCAGTCCAGTTTTAAACACCTTATCAGCTGGTCTTTTTGAAGCCGTGTTGTGTTGTGAATGTTTTTGAAAAAAAATCTGATGTGTTGAACTCACATGGCTTTCTCTACTCTTGTACTAACCATTCTTACAAACTCTTATTCCTATATGTTCTTCGTGTTAAGATAAACGTTTGTACAAATTATCCTATTGCTTATTTCTTTATAGGTGCTAGGGGAAGTTAAAAACAGTAGGCCTTGTGCGATAGTCAAATCTTTTAAAGCCTTGAGATTCCGTTCTCTTTACGCGCTTAACATATAAAATAATAAACAACGATGTTCCATTACACGAAAGTTTTAAGCTTTCCGAAACTCACACACATAATAAGGAATATCCCCGAAATGGTTCACCCTACAAGAAAATTTATTCAGACATAAATTGTGTATTTTAGCAAGATATGCATTTTTTGTATAGTATAATTTGGTCTATCTCTAACGGTTTACCAGTTATGCAAAGGTCATGCAGAGTAAATACGACTACAGGGGCTATAGCCAGAAAATTCAGGATATACATTTCATTTATGATACAATATCTCAAACCTATGACATTTTAATCAAAATCGTTAGAGCCATTTTCAAGAAAATAATAGTTTTCGAAAAATTTTCCATGTAAAGGGTAGTTTAGGATGTGGTTATTTTCTTCAAAATCTTCGTGTCGCATCCTTGAAAGACATTAAACTTAAATACCAACTGTGGTTTTTAACAGACTTTTCGTTTTTAAGTTATGCTGTCCACAAGCTGACAGACACAGACACACGGACCATTTTCTAAACATGCTTCCTTTTGGATTCAGGGGGTCTCAAAACATATATTTCCGGTGAAATCTCGACGTCAAATTTTTGGGTGGAATACAGTACTTCCCCTACTTACCAGTAGAGAAAGTAAAAATGGCAAGTTCTAGTGGAGCTGTGTGAACAATCCTAACAATTTCTGTTATATCTTTGGTTGTTATGTGATACAGCAACAGAAAAGGAACATTACCGCATTTATCAAGAGTTTATATCTGGCCTATTTTAAAATGAAATTAGCAGGTCAAGACAAGAATTTTGCTCCTCATATTGTGTGTGAAAGTTGTGTAGAAAATGAAAGACAATGGTACAAGGGAGTTCATTCATCTATGGCCTTTGGTGTTACTATGGTATGGCACGAACAACAAAATCATATTAATGGCTGTCATTTTTGTCTGTGTAATATCTGGATTTGACAGGAAAATCAAGGTGGGCATTATATATCCAAACTTGTCATCAGCAATTAGGCCTGCGCTCCATGGACCTGATGTTTCTGTTCCATCACCAACTACCGTATTCCCAGAAAGTAGTACTGATACTTCAAGTGTAGGAGATAAATTGGTCCCCAGACCTAGAAGATGACAATCCAAATCCATTGAGTCAGTCAAAATTAAATGATTTTGTACGTGATTTGAGTCTTATGAAAGAAAAAGTGAACTTTGGGTTCAAGATTGAAAGAAGACAATCTTTTAGCACCTGGAATAACTTTCTATTGGTACAGACATCGAGAAAGAGACTTCAAGAAATATTATGTAAAAGGAAAAATAGTATATTGTTGCGATATCGCTAACTTGATAAGTCGTTTTAGAACAGCTTACGAAGCAAAATATTGGCCGTCTGTTTATTGACTTGAACAATAGAAGTCTGAAAGGTGTTCTGCTGCACAACAGCAATAAGTTTGCTTCAGTTTCAATAGCTCACACTACATCTCTTAAAGAAACGTACCTACCAAAATTTATATACTGTCCTGGATAAAGTTAAATCTAATAAACACAAGTTATTACGTGAATGGAACTCCACAGTCAGAGAAAGACACCGGGGTGAAACTAAATTGGCCAAAAAGATATAGTGCCAAGGACAAAAAATGTAATAAATCGCCCGCTGATTGGCTAACAGTAGGTTTTGCTACCCCTGATGCATATGAAATTAGGGATAATTAAGCAATTTGTGAAGCTTTGGGCAAAAGTGGTTGTTTCCAATATCTCATTCAGAAATTTCCAATGCTGTCCAAATCAAAAGCGAAAGAAAGCATTTTCAACGGTCCACAGATTAGCAAATTCATGAAGGACGTTCATTTTAGAAATATCATGACAGACATAGAGAGGTTCAAGCTTGGGACTCATTCAGTGAAGTTATAAACAAGTTTTGGTTAATGTTAAAGATGGATGCGTAGGCTTCCACGGCCTGTGTCCTGATGTAACATATATAATGTTAAAGATGACTAATATGAATACATTGTTAAAATGATACTCGAAAAGTTAAAGGTACTCGGATGCAATATGAACTTAAAATTGTATTTTCTGCATTCGTTAGGACCACAAACACAGGTCACTCAGCGTTCGTTTTCAGCAAAGTACAGGTGAAAATAACATCATAAGGTACTGTGACTTTTTGGTGTGGGTGCGAAGTAAAGTAGACAGATGTAGTCGAGATAAAGAAACACTTTTATTTCCGTAAACAGTAACTTTGTACACTCGTTGCAACAGCAAGAAAGTCTTTTCCGATTCTCCAACAGCACGGCTCCGAATTCGTAACACAAAGAACTGTCCCTTCTCAGTTGGCACGACTCCTCAACGCTTCGCATACGTCTCTTCTTTCCGTCGGCACATACGTCTGACTGCCTCTTCTGTCGCACTTTACCGCTATTTATATCTCCCAAGCATTATTCTGGAAAGTTCAGTTATTGCGGTGAAATACAAAGCAGAAGATTCTCGAAGTCTTTATCCTTTTCTCTCTTTCGGCAAGCGCCCCAACAATGCGGCCATTCTCTGTCTCTTTCCTTCGGCTCCTTTGCGGTAGCGCCGACAATAATGCGATGGGTGACACTGCTGTTGTCGGCAATTAGATGCGGCGGGCGCGGTGACACTGCTCCCTCCTCAGAGCTGGTCGTCCCGACCAGCACTATCACTGCGGCATCTCCCTTGCGCCCCGGTGGACTAACCCATCGAACCTCTTCTCCAGGAGGCACGATCCTAGGTATCGCTATTGGATAGTGCCCCTTGGTCCGGGTAGGACGATGTATGCCATCCTGCTTCGAAATTCTGCAACAGTACCGCCGGTCTTGACGGTCCCTCGTCCAGTTGCCCTTCTTCCAGGTGTGTTGACGGGCCATCCTGCGCACTTGGGAACGGCTCACTGGGTACCATGTCCGCCGACCTCTCTGGCGCACCTTCGCAGCCACCTTGCTTCCGATGGGTCCGGCAACAAACCCCGCCACATCCGCGCGAGTCGCGTCCACCGCTGCACTCGTGTTCACTCGTGCTCGGCACGGCCTCTCCTGTATCCTGCCGTCCAAGATGATGTCCACCATTCTTCCGTTCACGGCACTATGCGTCAGGTGATTGGATGGCTCCGACGGTCCCCCCATGTCACACGCCAAGTCGGTTCTCGCGTGTTGCTCGTTTGCTTGTGCGCTTCCCTGCTGATCGTCCTCCACGTCATATCCTGGTTGGTTACGTACCCGACACACTCCTCCAGGGGATCCTCGACGACGTCCCTGAACTGTCCCTTTGTCTTCCCCGAGACGTACACTTTCATTATCTGAAACGGGCGCAACTGTCGCCTCGGCCACTAGGTGCTCCCTCCCCGGCTCCGCGCTATTCCGTCTGCCCCTAGCATCCAGTACTTTGACGCTCTCGTCAACTCTTACTACCAGGGCGCCAAGACGTTCCCCGTCGTCCTCCACGACGTCCACATGCTGGCAGAGGTCTTCCACCTTTTCGCCGAGTTCTTCCACGTCTTCCGTCACGCCAATCAGTTCGCCGAGTTGTTCCACGTCTTCCGTCACGCCAATCAGTTCGCTGAGTTATTCCACGTCTTCCGTCACGCCAATCAGTTCGCCGAGTTCCACGTCTTCCCTCACATCATCTGAAACGGGCGGAACTGTCGCCTCGACCACTAGGTGCTCCCTCCCCGGCTCCGCGCTATTCCGTCTGCCCCTGGCATCCAGTACTTTGACGCTCTCGTCAACTCTTACTACCAGGGCGCCAAGACGTTCCCCGTCGTCCTCCACGACGTCCACATGCTGGCAGAGGTCTTCCACCTTTTCGCCGAGTTGTTCCACGCTTTCCGTCACGCCAATCAGTTCGCCGAGCTGTTCCACGTCTTCCGTCACGCCAATCAGTTCACCGAGTTATTCCACGTCTTCCGTCACGCCAATCAGTTCGCCGAGTTCCACGTCTTCCCTCACATCATCTGAAACGGGCGGAACTGTCGCCTCGACCACTAGGTGCTCCCTCCCCGGCTCCGCGCTATTCCGTCTGCCCCTGGCATCCAGTACTTTGACGCTCTCGTCAACTCTTACTACCAGGGCGCCAAGACGTTCCCCGTCGTCCTCCACGAGGTCCACGTGCTGGCAGAGGTCTTCCACCTTTTCGCCGAGTTCTTCCACGTCTTCCGTCACGCCAATCAGTTCGCCGTCAATTTTCGCCATCTCTTTCAGCTCGGCAGCGAGGTTGTCGTTTGACGTTTCCATTTTGGCAGCGAGGTTGTCGTTTGCCGTCTTCATCTCTTTCAGCTCGGCAACGAGGTTGTCGTTTCTCGTTTCCATTTTGGCAGCGAGGTTGTCGTTTGCCGTCTTCATCTCTTTCAGTTCGGCAGCGAGGTTGTCGTTTGCCGTCTTCATTTTGGCAGCGAGGTTGTCGTTTGCCGTCTTCATTTCGACGAATAATTCTTTCATCATTGCCATCATCCTGGTTTCCGAATCTCCCTCCATCTTGGTTCTAACGTTGCAACTTCTAACGACGATGTAACGAAACTAGAAGCAATTCGACGGATCCCACTCCTGACACCAGTGTGACTTTGGTGGTTGGGTGTAAAGTGAAGTAGACAGATGTAGTCGAGATAAAGAAACACTTTTATTTCCGTAAACAGTAACTTTGTACACTCGTTGCAACAGCAAGAAAGTCTTTTCCGATTCTCCAACAGCACGGCTCCGAATTCGTAACACAAAGAACTGTCCCTTCTCCGTCGGCACGACTCCTCAACGCTTCGCATACGTCTCTTCTTTCCGTCGGCACGACTACTCAACGCTTCACATACGTCTGTCCTCTCCGTCGGCACGACTACTCAACGCTTCACATACGTCTGACTGCCTCTTCTGTCGCACTTTACCGCTATTTATATCTCCCAGGCACTATTCTGGAAAGTTCAGTTATTGCGGTGAAATACAAAGCAGAAGATTCTCGAAGTCTCTATCCTTTTCTCTCTTTCGGCAAGCGCCCCAACAATGCGGCCATTCTCTGACTCTTTCCTTCGGCTCCTTTGCGGTACTGCCGACAATAATGAGATGGGTGACACTGCTGTTGTCGGCAATTAGATGCGGCGGGCGCGGTGACAGTATGTTTGAAGTTTTCTAGTTCAGTGTATACTATTGCATTTATGGAACTGAGATTGTTTCTTTGTTTGACTGAGTTTACGCATTTTAAATTGTACTTAAAAACTAGAAAGAAACTCTAGTATTAAATATTTCCTGTCTGCATAGTAAGAAAACGGTACGTGGTACGAAAAAATGGAAAGCAGATTTGAATTCAGCATACCAAAATTAGATTTAGAGAGCTAACAAATCCCGTGCCGCAGAAAAAAAAGCTTAAATTCGCAGACCGGTGTAATTTAATAAGTGAAACTAACATCTTAGGCATTTTAATATTCTTTTAAAGCTCAAAACACTCACGACAAGATAGCAACATATTCTTACACACACACACACACACACACACACACACACACACACACACACACACACACACACACACACACACACTAAAACAACCTAGCGCTAAAGTTATACTTGGAGACACTGTTGTGCTCACTCACAACAAAACACATCTGATCCGCTGAGTTACAACTGTCCACTGAACTCACTCCTCACTCACCCGACTTACCGGATCTCCCGATATGCGAGGTCAGAACAGTTGTTACCTCAGCCGTTTCCAGCCTCAACGCGGTTGTCAGCACTTCGTGGATTGTCTTGTGATCGCCGAGTATAAGACTTCCTATCCCAGGACGTCATGCACCTCTCGACAAAGGACTAGGCAGCTTCCTACAACACGTAGCAGATCTGCAGGTTCACCAGCCGTTCAGTGACTAGAGTGAACTCCTGCAGCTTGAGCTGGCTACAATAGGCTGGGACCAGACGCTGGTTTCCGAACCGATTTTCGAGAGCCTCCCAAATGTCTCCTGACACCGTCGACGTCAGAATAGCATTCAAAACTTCTATCGTGCGTCCCTTGGGGCTTTCCCTTCTGCTGGTTATCGAACGTAGGTGACGAACTGTCGGCGGGAAACCTCAAAACTTGACGTCCCATCGTATATGGGTAGCTTGACGCGCGAATGTTCTTTCACCTTCTGGTGCCTGGAACTTCAAGTTCTTAAATCTTCCGCTAACCATTTCTGCCACCATAAAGTTCAGTTACTTCGCATTGCCGTCGATCCTTCCTTCGAGGAGGCTAAGCCGTTCCCCGAAGACCTCCAAGACGTTAACGCATTAGCAGAGGTCTTTCATCTTTCCGCCAAGCTCTTCCATGACCTTTTGCACACCGGCCAGTCTTTCGTCAGTTTTGCTTAGTATATTCGTCTTTAAATTGGACATTGGACATTTCCTCTTCCTTCAGGGTCTTAATTTTTATATCCATTTCTGCATTGCAGAATTCATTTTCGACTCCGGCTCCTACATTCCTCATATCGGATTTCATTTCCGTCTCCATCTTGTCCATTCCGGATTTCATTTCCTCCTCAGTGGCCAAAAATTTTTCACGAATTGCCTATACCGTGGATTTTATATCCTACTTCTGACACAAATGCAATGTAAGGAACTAGAACACCAATTACTGCCAGTCACCTTTATTGGTCTCTTAAGCGGCTAGCCTAGCACTAGCGTTACACTGAAGACACAGTGGCAATACGCACAACAAATCAGTCCAGCACTAACGTTATACTCAAGACAACAAAACAGAACTGATCCCATGAGTCACAACTCACAACTGAACTGCACTGGGCGCTGTCCAACGAATTTACTGAACGCTCACTATCACCGTCCACTGAAAGACTCATCTTTTAGCTGTCATCGAATCGATTGACACACACGTCTAATGCCTGCGCCGTGGCCGAGTGGTTAGACCATTCACCTCTCACCAAAACGGACCGGGTTCGATCCCAGGCAGCCGCATGTGGGATTTGTGGTGGGCAAAGCGGCGCAAGAGCGAGTTTCTTCCGGGTTCTCCGTTTTTCACCACCGGTGCTCATCTTCATTCCATGTATATCAGTGTTACCAGTTATGGTGCCGCATGTAGTAAAAGCGGGTTTAACTACATGCTTAACCAACAACTAGACTCGGTCACTCAACTAACTCCTAGTGGGTGACGGTTGGCCCGTTTTGTAGAGCCCAAACACTACGCGGAGATTACCTTCTGGAGACTGCCGAAGGGAACTAACACTCACGGGGTGCACGCAGCCTCATTAGGTCTCATGAGGAGCTACTTGATAAAGAAGTAGCGACCCCAGGTCACGAAGGCCGTATAACCGAACGGGAGGGCTCGGGACGCTATCCACGTCCCACCCTCCAGTTCTGCATCCCATTCATGACGCCTTTAGTAGGAAGAGGTTGGACGGACGGACTGGTTGTCTGAGGACGCGTTTGCCAATATTAAGGCGGAGGCCATACTCTGCAAATCTCTGAAGCACCGTCCTTAGGTGTTCCTCGTGTTGCTATACTGTTTTTGAAGCTACTAGAACATCATCTATGTAGCAGAACCTGAATGGCGGGTTCCGTAGGAGATGGTCCATGAACCTCTGGTACGTTTGCGCGGCGTTGTATAGGCTGAAGCACATGTGGGTGTACTCGAAAGGTCCAAACGGGGTGATGACTGTTTTGAGGCGTCCTCTGGAGTTATAAATATATGGTGGAAGGCTCTTTGGATGTCTAAGGTGGAGAAGATTGAGATCCCGTGGAGCACAGTGTTGAAGTTCCGTATGTGTGGAACTGCGTATTGATCGGACACTTTTTTTTTTTTTTTTTTTTTTTTACTGAGCTGCCGGTAGTTTCCACAGGGTCGTATGGATCCATCTGGTTTCTTAATAATATGGAGGGGTGATGCCCATGGCGATTTTGAAGGCCTGGTGACACCTTCTTCTAGGGGTCTAGTAAATTCTTCTTTGGTTGCACGGTAAACGACCGGATGTAACCGTCCAGCTTTTGCTGTTATTGGTGCTGTTGTGGTTTCGATGTAATGGTAAGTTCAGACGTCTTTGTACGGTTTTTCCGGGTTTGGTAGCGTGAGTTTACCGTACTCTTCCAGTGAGTGCCGGAAGGTGGCTTGTATCGAAATGGAGATATATTGGTTGGATATACTTTCCACCTGGATTCTATTCCTGGATTCTATGGTCCATGTTGTCCCGTATGCACTCGGCGTGTAGGTCTACTGACAGGCCAAAGTGCGTGAGGAAATCGGCCCCTGTGATGGCTTTCGGGATATCAGTGGTCAGGAACTCCCAGGTGCATGTCTTTGTGCTCAGGTGCAATGTTGCCTTTTGAGTGCCGTATGTGTGGATCCGTATTTCTTTCGCTGTGTATACCTGGTATTATGTGCGTCGGGATCCGTTGATGATCCCGTTAGGTAAAATTAAGACGCATGCTCCCGTGTCCACCAGGAATGGAATTTGGTTCTACTGGCATCGGATGAAGAGGCGGTTTTCACAGCCGGTCTGGGCATACTTGCTGTGATGTACCGTTTACATTTTGTTTGCTGTTGCGTATCGTCAGGGTGGCGTACAATTCTGGGCGCTTGAGCCCCAGTGCCTGTGGTACCAATATACGTAGCTGGGTTGTCTGCGGGTGTTCCTGTGGTTGTGCGGGGTTTATTACTCCAAGAGCCTTCACCCTGTTTGTTAAAGCCTGGATCTGAGCTTGCCAGTCGGATGGTGTTTCTTGTTGTACCTGTGTAGTGTTCCATGAATCGGTTTGTAATCCGGGCCAAGTTGTCTTGGGGTTTGTGTTCCCATGCTGCTAATAGGAAATGTGTCTGCTTTGGAAGTTTGCGCAGCTACAGGAGGTGCATTAGCTCCTCTTGTGTAATAGTGTCGGCCTGATGTTGCACGGTTCTTAGCAGTTGGGAAGGTTTCTGGTTCCCCAGCTGCGTATAGTCGAGTAGTTTTAGTTGTTGTTGGTTTGTCGGAGCGCATATCTCGAGCATACGCTGCTTGCACATGAAAGGCCAAAAATAAACCAAGACGTCAGAATAAGGCCTAGAGAAGCAAATAACGAAAAAAGCAACGGAATCCGTCTCCAACACCAACAAGAAATAGGTACACCGGTACCGTCATTCATTGGTGGACTGGCAGCCAATCAGGTGCAAAGAGGGGAGGGGCACTGGGGGTTCGCTGGCATATATACCGGAACAACAGTGCAATTACACGTGATGGTTCGGCGAGCAGCGGACGAGGTAGGAGCAACCTGCATGCGGGCAGAACCGGTTATTCGGCATGGGGAAGAAGAAACATCGCAGCACGACATCGGACCCCGCAGGAACCTTTCCAGCAGCGACCGCCGATACCAGCACTTCTAGTACACCGACCGGCCCACCTACGGAGATCTCAGCAGCAACTCCCGCCGCATCTACTGGCAGTACCAAGGGAGCGGCGGTGGCGGAGATTGCTATAGGTCGCGCGTTACTTCTTGACGAATGAAAATTTTATATGAAAGGTTGAATGCGAGTCTCTACTCAGCTTTTGCGGGAACGAGAGAGAGGAGGTACAGTCTGCAGTGAGATGACGCGCATGCTTCTGAGCTGAAGTAGTACAACACTACAAATCAATTTATGACACTTGCAGTAATATCAGCCACACGTATTATACACTATACCTCTATAACTGTTTCCACTTAACTTTCTTGCATTTATTCTATTCCCGACATCTCTCCCTCGTCTGAATTGCTATTTTCGTTGCATGCATACATACATCCGTACCGCACAAAACTTCTGCAGTTGACTGTATGCACAAACGCGACAGAGGAAAACAGAGGTGTCTGTTATCGTAGCATAAACATTTGCTGACCTGTTTATTAAGTGTAGGCTCACTCATTGGATTTCTGCTCAAGGTCATTCGTCAAGAACGAACGCGCAACCTATACAGATTTACCGCCGCCCACAGCCAAGCGCCCGGAAACCTTCGACACCACGCCTGGTCTTTGCAGCAGTGTCTCAATCAACCTTCCACCGCAGTCAGCGCCTACTCTGTCTCAATCGAGTCACAGTGTTATCATATACGGAGTTCCCGGAGACCTACCAGCACATTAGTTTCTCTCCGCCGCATAGCATGAGGGCCATTCGTATGATCACTCGTAGAGGGTCATCAAGCCTCATACGATTAGTATTCGCCGACACACGGGGCCGCGAAGCTCCCTTGAGCACGGGCGGTGCTAGCGTAAGCCCGCCTCTGTAGCGTGATGGTTAGCGTGTCTGCCTCATGTTCAAGAGGTCGCGAGTTCGAATCTCGCTTAGGGTAAGTTATCCGGGTAAGGTTTTTTCCCGAGGTTTTCCCTACCCTAAGAAGACGAATATCGGGCAACTTAAAGCTCCATGGACCTCGGGCTAATTTGAGCATCATTTCACCCATTTCATTTCATTCATTCGTCCGATATGACACAATGTTGGAGGACGTTAATTAAAAAAAAAAAGGTGCTAGCGTGCAGAGTGGAACGTGAGGTGCCCTGTCGCCGCTGTTGTGCCTACGGACATGACGCCACCTACTGTGCCGCTCCATCTTGGTGCCACTACTGTGGCGTCCAGAGCCTCATGAATGTTTGCACAGCTCACGAGCTACGAAGACGCTGCCGGCACTGTGCCTCCTGCAGTGACTTCGGCCACTATACAGAGCAAGCACAGTGCCCTTTGTATCCCCGGTGCGGGCATACACGCACACCAGCACCTGCCACCGTAGCTCCACGGCCTCACACATGAGCAGCCCCAGCTACGTCAGAATCATCACCACCCTTCGCCGCAGATACATCGCCACAACATCTGCAACGGAACGTAGCAGCTCCAGCGCCTATAGCACCCTACGAGACGCCGTTCAAGACCTCCGCTTAGAGGTTCTGAATATCGGCTCTCGTCTGGAAACTTTCACAGAAAACAACACGCAGACAAGCACAAACGTAGCCGAACTTCTACAGCGCCACCACGCCGCAAACAGCGCCCTGGCAACAATCCAGGAACATCTCACCGAGCTCATACAGATTTTCACATCCACATGCGAAGAACTCACCAGACTACGCTAACACACAGAGACTATTCATTCCAACGCACAGACCACAAAGGAAGCTGTCCCGGACATACCACAGCAGCTACGCAGCATTGATGCAGCTGTACAGGACATTCTCCCACAGTTACAGCACTCTAGCAACGATGCACAACAACGACTGTGCTCACTCCACGCATCCGTCACCACACTCCATAGACAACAGGAAGCAACATACAAAGACACCACTTCAACGCTGACCAACCCTCCTATATACAACTTTCTGGTCCACGAGCTGTACCCTCGATGGGTGAGATCTCCAGCGAACCGAGGGCAGCAGCACGAACAGTGGCACAACGAACCGCTATGGCCCACACCAGGAGACAAAACCCATAATAAATTAATAAATAAAAATTACTCCTTAGCTTCCTTCCCTATCTTCGCCTTTAAATCCCACAATCATGGCCAGGGCTTCGTGTCATGGTCATGTCCTGGGCCTTATGTCTTTTCCCACTCCCGCGCATTGCGCGGCTGCTGTCATCCTCCCTTTTACTAACGGAGGTGCTAACGCTGTACTCCAACATCCTCTCCTTAGAATCCTTTTAACTTTTCACCTATGAACCCTATCCCCATCCTCCCCTCCCCCCCCCCAAAAAAAAAATTAGACGAAGAGCTACACATGCACACCATCGAAGAATTTATCAAAAACCTGGTCTCCGACCTCTACGCGAAAAACTCACGACACTACAACCCTCTTGTTGCAGCCTCGGCGCTTATCACACCGTCCTGCAGAAGCACAAAACGCCACTCCACCTCTTTGAACGCACCTTGGACAGGAACTCAGTTACAGGCGCGAAAACTCACTTATTTAGAATTGTAAACCCCAATCAACTAACTCCATGGTAATTCTCTGCTCACAGGTTCTCTCATACCAATCACCAAGACTACCTCACGTTAAGGAATCGGGACGACAGCATGCACGAAGTTTGGTCACCTCAACGCCCCTGAATTCACAAGCAGACAGAACGATTGGACTACGCAATCACAGTCACTTCACCACTCACGAAACCTGCCTCTACCACAACATTTCTAATAATCCTGCACATTGCAGTTTACTAAACGCCTTAAGTAAGCATCGCCACCACTCACCAATAACAGCTACTCACACCTACGCACACACTCATCTTCCTGGATGCTGCGCAGTCCTGGGTATGTGTTGACTCCCAAGACTCAACGCACGCGCTCGCATGCACTGCTAGGTACTGACTGGGGTGCTATCGCGGAACCCGACCACTAGCTGCACCCTGCACTAACAAGCGCCCTGTCCTTCTTTGCCTTGCGTGTTTCGTGTACTAACAGCATATGCATGGGGAGACGACGTAGCCTCTGAGGATGATCGTCACCGGAGGCAGTGGGTGTGGAGTCACCCCTTAAAAAGAAAAGAAAAGAAGGACTTTATATAATAACTCTCCTTTTTAATGCTTCTCCTAGTCTGACTTTATTAATTGTCCTCTTATCTTGTTTTTCTTCTTCCAATAATATAGTCTTGTACCCATTCATCATGCGCACAGATTCAAAGGCACATATCCAACCAAGTAATGTCGCAAGTATAAAAGCACAGAATAGGTGCTATAATATCTAGTTGTGGCTTAAATGTTAAACTGCTCCAATTCACTGTTCACGTCAGCATCAACACACTAAAATTTATATTGATTCTCTACATCCATTGTAGTCTAGGTCAGTTGTTGATATTGTAGAGTGTTACCAATAAGGTATGCATTACAATACTGTGCTTAGTCAAGCAGGTACTTCAGGCTAGCAGTGAGGTGAAGAAATAAATGACTGGTGATAAAAAAGTGATGGGTATTCTTAATTGCCTCTTAATTTAATGTGAATGTTGGGATGGAAACATGTATGAGGACAATCTGTTCTTAGTTTCATATTTCACTAATGATGTGTACCCGAATGGAAGGGGTATGTAATTATTCTTATTGGCATGTAATCCTATGTGCAGAGATGAATGAACAACTACTCTGTGGTTTTTGTTTTTGAGCACTTATGTTCCGCAGAAAAAAACATAAGTTTTGGCAACCTTCGTGGCATTCCTATTCAAATGTGAAGTGTTTAAGAAAAGTGTGATTGAAGTACAAGGGCCACTCCATATGTCTTGGTAACAATAGGATATCTTTCGAACATGTGGCAACGCTGTACTCCCTGTATATATATTCGAAACACACCGGCAAGCCTTACCGAATTCAACTGACAGATAGCGACTGAAAGCGAGGATTGCTATATACCAGGCATCGGCAAACGTGTACTCAATGAGGTATCAGTATGACGTCTTAACATGCAGCCCGCAATGCACATGACGTAATGTAGAACAGGGATGGCATTGACCTTCGTTCAGAGTCAGTGGTAGACTCACTCGCTACAGAGTACAATAAGGAATAGTACATATACTTGAATCCAGCTAGTTTGGTCTACGACGCTTTAGATAGGCCTAGATATTCGAGCAATATATTTCCATTCACTTCTATTTGCAATGTACCCTGAAAATCTAGTGATATATCACAAGTAGCCACTCTCAGTATATTATTATCAGTAAATTATCATCTGTTAATCGCGATAAAAGATTTTTTTTAGATTCAGTCTCTTTTCTTCTACAGGAATGACTTCAAGCATATATTCTTGTATCGAGAGGTTGTTAGTAACTCCACGAATGAAATTTACCAATTGTGCTGTGTCAACGTTGTCAGTGCTTTCATTCAACGCGAGAGCAAAGCCTGTAAATTCATGAACCTCGGTTTGTAGTCTTTTTCCGGTTATATATGCTATTTTATGTATCCTTGTCTGTGTGGTTCGTGGTGATAATGCAATATTACTAAAAGTATATTGTTCAGGGCAAATTATGTTGGCAACTTTACTCTCACATTTTTTATGAAATCTCCACCACTAAAACATCTCAGTGACTGAGCAATCTCCAAAGCAACAGCATAGCTGTCGTGAAGTTGTCTATCAGTTATAATATTTGAATTAATATTAGGTGTATTATCTGAATATTGCTCTTCGAGCTGTTGCAGTTGGTTAGTCCAATCAAAACCTGAAAAAAAATGAATTAAGGACATTGCGTCAGTGTTATGCTACTTTAAATCGTGGTGTAAATTTATGAGTACACGCTTGTCTATAATTGTATGGTGATCTTATGACATGTATCATAATGCCGCTCGATGTTCCATTGATGAGTGCCTTTTGAACTTTAGAGCACAACAAACACCTCACGTTCCTTACATGATGATAGAAGAAATCATCAAAGCGCTATTCTAGATATCAAATTTAATAGACCAGGAATAATTAGATGCACTCTAGTTCTATGAGTATACTAAGACTTTAAGTTAAATAAGCTAATATTCTTCAAAGTTATAAATAAAGAAATTTATCTTTAAATCTTAGTATTAAACTACACTTTGACAGACATGTTTAGAAGTGCAGATAAACACGACAGGACAGTCCGCCCGTGATCAGTGTGTATGCAGTGCCAGTTAAGGTTGCGAGGGAGGGGGAGACAGAATAAGCGCTGCCCCTGACACGTCATAGTTGCGAGGCCTCATTGAGTACAGCAGGGGAAGACAGGTATCGCTGCTGTGACGTCAGCTCACTCAGCTCACATGCTCCCACCGAAGGCCAGTTGAACGTGTGACGTCACAGCGGGGAAGAAGAAACGGCGTGCGAGACATCGTAATTTTAATGCTGACTGTTTCATTTACGGAATAGTCACAGATTATAAATAATTACATTTCGGCTTTATCCCATATAAATTCTAGTTTGTGTGAACAGTCATGTTATAACGCCAATAAAACAGAAATTATAACTATTTTGCCTGAGCTAGAGGAGAGATATACAGTACAATTAGGTGGACATTTTCCGACATTCGCCGTTTCGCATTTCTTTAACTAGTTTGTCAATGTTAGGGCGTAATGTACGGCACATTTGTCATAATAAAATCTAAAATGACACGGTACACATTTTAACCCTCCGTTGGTCGCTAAGGGACTGGGAGACTCCCACGTTTATTTAAACATACTAGTATTTGAACAAGTGTACATATACAACTGCCTGACTACGACATCTAATATTACACCTTACTTGACTGTTTGGTGGAGTGACAGCCTTATTCGTTTATTTCTTTAGCTCCATTAGCTCCAAGAATGACTAACTGGCAGTTACATGTCGCAGAGGTCAACCAAAATGTGTGCCTACTCTCATTACATATTACTGACACATACTTTTCCTTGTTAGTTGTGTTATATTGCTTTATCATTGCAAGTATATGCTATTACTTCTCACAAACAGGAATATGATCTACAAAATTCCAAGGATTTGGAAGAAGTGCATCACCTTGTGATGATGCCTTACACGGGTATGACAACTTGTATGAATCAGATAACTCCAATTCTGAAAATAAACTGAAAATGAGATCTTTAGATTCAGAAACTGGTCACAAATAGGAGCATGAAAGCAACCTATGTCATAATAACCTGTATTGTGTAGGTAACATCATGTGCTTGTCAAATACATTTATCATCATCATCATCATCATCATCATCATCATCATCATCATCATCATCATCATCATCATCATCATAACCATCACCACCACCGCCACCGCCACCGCCGCCGCCGCCACCGCCACCACCACCGCCATCATTATGGACAGTACATTTTGAATTACAAGTTGTATACCTGAACATCGCAATTTACTATCTTTCCATGTAGTGTAGTACAAATTATAGTGTATAGTGTAGTCATACTACATTTTACTTACGTTTGACCAATCTAGTAAGATAGTGCTAATAAAACCATGTATATTTACGCTACATGAGGCTACACATTCAAATGAAGGAAAAATTCAATTACAAAATATAAATGCAAGCATATAAGCACAAACATATAGTGAGGGCGTACTAGGCCCTGCACCACTAACTTGGATTAAATTATGGAAGTTGGCTTTTAACCGAGGGCCCTATAGTATATAAAAAATCTAGAATACTCGAAATAGTTTAAGTTCCAAAGATACTTGCAGATATACGGTATTATTTTTAGAAATACATTTTGTGATTTCTGTATAAATGTATTTTCTCGTTACCATAAACTGCATTAAACTATAATTTGAACATTTTTTATTTAAGTTAAACAAAATTGCAATTCACAAGAACCAAAGTATGGAATACAAATAAATGCAAACCACAGTGTAAGGGATAACTCAAGTCAAGCAATTTACTGACACTAATTTTTTGACGTAAATTCAAATGATAAATGCTATTGGTTAGATGCTAATACAGGCCTCATCGTCCTATTGATTTGCAAAAGTATTGGATTTAAGAAACAAAATCATTAGTTGTGGCGAAAGAAAGGTTGGGTAAAATGCTGTCACATGTAGTGCAATATAACAAGTCTCAAAATGTAGAATTGCTCACATTAATGTGAGGGACGATGCTGACCCCACATAAGGCTTATTTGCAGTTGATTTCAGAGAAAATATGTGTATTCTGTGTGGGGCAGCATGATACTATCATCCACTGTGAAATGTCTCACTTCTCTGCAAGGAAGAGCACGCGGTTGCCAAATATCTCCTCTTTCCAACATGTTTTTCTATAAATCTAGGAAACAAAGCAGAAAGTCAATGTCTTTTTCTACATTTTTATTCCTTCCCCTATATATGTATATTAGCATCCGCATAATTGCTTTTGATATTTGAATAATTCAGGAAAAAAGAACACAAATATAGTTAACAGCTCCCTCCCATGTTTATGGGTGAGATGTTACTATACAAAAGGAAACAGAGAACTGTGCAAAGAATGGTGGACTAAATGAGAACCCATTACCTGTCCCTAACTGCCTCTTTGAATAGTATCAAAACATAGCATATCATCATGGTATATAATGCTTTTAGGAGGGGATAAGATGTACTATAAAGCTAAATTGATTAACTCCCGCAAACATGATAATGTTAACAGGGAAGTAATCAAATTGTTTAAAATCAAAGCAAACAGACTTTGCTATCCTCAGTATTGTATGTTATGTTCAGTAAATCAAAACTTAATTGTTCACATGTGCAAAGTGAATCATAGGATGGTAATGATATTTTGATGACATGAGGGCAATGCTATGAACAGCAAATAATGCATACTACTATTATCAAGTGCAAGAAAAATGCTATAATCAATATTCTGGAGTTGGTATGATATTATTATCTGCTTACCTAATTTGTATGCTTGACTTTTATGAGTTGGTTTCGCTGTATATGAGTCAATTTCATCTAAAAATTGATAAGTAGCTTTGAAACCAGTACCATCAAGCCGATCATTAGAACGGAATGTTACTCTGAAGAACTTGTGATCTGACTCAATGTCAAATTCCTTTAACTGGCCACAGTGCCTGGAGTATTTCCTATCTCTGGCCAAAAAGTTGGAAAATTCAACATAGTCACTAGCTGATACTGCTTCACATCTGAAAATGTAAACAACATATTCCTCAATTCTTGAGCTATACTTAAGCATTGGTATGTTTGAAATTATGGGTAGCTGTTAGTGACATATGAAGCAGTAATAATGATGAAGGCATAAGATTGGGAAAAGAAATATCATTAGAAGGTAAGGGAATCTTAAAAATATAAGGATTCAAAAGTTTATTTGTAGCCTACAGGTTAAAAAATTAATCACACCCATAAATCCAAGCCATGCATATTTATTGGGCTGATGAACCATGCAGCACCACAATGACATTACCCTGAAATATAATTAAAACTGTCTCATGTATGATATCACAACTTCATATAAAGCCTGGTTAATAATAAATATTTACAGATAGCTTTTTTGAGAAATACCTACATTATAATTACATAGTTATGTTTCATTAAAAACACGAGTTTAGAAGTAATAAATTCAAAGAAATATTTGACTTCATAATATATTCGAGTATAACATAGCTTGTAACTCCAGGTTATAAGTATTTTTACGTTAAAGATGAGTGTTTTCTAAAATAACAGTCTTTGGAAGACATAGAATGTGTATTTATGAGTTTTTATTAAACATATAGAGATATAGATAGAGCAATACATTCTAAAAAGATTAGGTAACTTATTCAAATCAAAAGACACGGGGCCAAAGAGCAATTAAACAGACGAGGAAAATAACTTACATAGCCTCATATAAAGGCCATAACATTCTTATGTAATAAATGGATACCCCAGCTGCTTCTAGTTAAAAAAAATAATACATTCTCCCAGCTTCTTCTGCTCTCTCTCTCTCTATTCCCTCTCACCCCCCCCTCTCTCTCTCTCGAGGAAGAGGTTGGGAGGAAAGATACCTTACACCATGGAAAAAAAATGCTTACAAACAAAACAGTAAAGTAACTTCTTTTAACTGACTTCCCTTACTTTATCTAAAAGCTGAGATGTAAGTTAGAAATTCCTGTATGTATTTGGAGATGTCTGGCATATTCCTGAGCTTCTTGTCATTTATTTTTGGGGTATAAAAATTCCTTATTTTGTCTGGTTATGTAAACCTTAAGGGCACTGTTGTTGAAATTGATTTTCTAATAGACAGTAGACATATTTTAATAAATTTTCCTCCTGTTTTATTTCATGAATGCATGATCAAAAGCATATTGCAAATATAAATTGTTCAGTTGTTGTAATCTGATTCTCGAGGTGGTCCTTTTTTTTTTTTTTTTTTTTTTTTTATTTGTTTTCATTTTTATCGGTATGATTTGTTTCATATTCTAAGCCTTCAATTTAATAAATATTGGAATGTTTTATATTGCAGAAACAGAGACACTGATTTTTATGCTCTATTTGTTGTATAGAGCCAAATGTATGTTTTCTCCATGCATATTTTACACAAGTTGATTTATTCACATCGGCACCGAGCTAGATGGCGTCGCGGCGTCATGTGTAAGTAGCATTCGGAGGTTCCGGGTTCGATCCCTGCCCATCGTGCACTATAATTTGGTTTCTTTTTTCGTAATTTGCCCTTCTCAATCATGTGAATGCTGGGGTGTTTAATTTCATTTCCTTTCCTTTCCCTTCATGCCACTTCCTTGTTATCATTAAGGTGTGCTTTCAGGCACGTGATGTATGGCCGTGCCGGACAGATGGCGTGGACGCTTGCGGATTGTAACTGCGGTTCTCGGCACTAGTTTGTACGCTTTTATCTGCTCCATATGCTTTTGCAAGACTAAGTATATCTAATGGTCTCTTGATTTATATGATATTGCTCTTAGATATGTCTGGGGTGAAGCTGATTTTTTGGTGTTATGTTCGAATTCTCCTTCCTGTCTATTTTCAAGGTCGAAATGAGTTTCGGTCTCTTATATTTTGTGCACAATTCCACCGTACTCATGACAGACAAGAAACCAAAAAAGGGCAAGGGACTGAATGTAATAAAGAATACCTACAAACTCATGAGCACTACACGCAGTGTTGCAATTTCACTTATCACAAATGTACTGATAATAAATTCAGCAACATATACTCAGAGTACTTCTTTGAAAGGCAAATTCCCTCAATACAGGATAAAGTAAATATAATACAATAATCCCTCACGGCATAAGAGCCTCTTCCAAGTCAAGGCATACCGCCCGGCCGCTGCGTCCCCCACCTCTGCTCGCCAAATACGTCGCGAGTGGGCTTTGCACTGGAGGATGGGACATGCTCCCACCCTGCTCCCTCCCGGCCGGTATTTTGGGTCTTCTCAACCAGCGGCCGTTACCTCTCAATCAAGTAGGTCCCTTTCCCCTCAGGGAACTAATGGGGCTGAGTGCACCCCGGACCAGGTCTCTCAGCACTATGTAGTACCAAGGAAACACACAGAGTATGCCCAAAAACTGCCAAATCTACAAGAGAAGAACCATAGAAACAGAAATAGATGGACAAATTCCATTTTTAGATTTAAAAATCATAAAAACAAAAAACAATAGCCTTTGGGATTTATAGAAAACGAACACAGAGAGATAATTATACCAAATGCAACAGCTTCAACCCAAGGCCACACAAACAAGCAGCTTTCAACGGTTAAATTCACAGACTAGAGAACAGACCACTTTCAATACAGGAATATTAAACAGAACTTAAAGAAATTAAGTGACGTGGTGCCTATATGTCAGTCTCCGGTCCAGCGTGACCCCAAGATACTTCGCCGTAGTGACCCAAGGGATCCGAGGGTGCCGAAGCACGACATCCCGCGTTAGCCGGTTCGCTAACGTATTAGCAAGGAGAATTGCAAAGCTTTTCTCCGGGTCAATAGACATGCGCCAGTTCTCGCACCATCTGTCGATGGCACAGAGATGGGCTTGTACTTGCCGATAGCTGTAGCGCGGGTTTTTGATGGTAGCGAAGATCATGAGATCGTCCGCATACTGACATGTGAGTGTGTTTGGCCATGTAAGCAGCAAAGAGTGCGGTGACAATACACTGCCCTCGGGTACTCCTGTGCCAATGGTTCTTTCTCTTGAAAATGATTCCTCCACCTTCACCCGGAAGCTACGTTCCTGCAGGAAACTAGCCACCAAGTAAAGATATGGAGGGGGGATTTCATGCTGTATGAGCTTGTAGACAAACCCTTCGTGGCAAGTGGTAGAAAATGCCTTTTCCACGTCAAGCAATAGTGCCACCGCTTTAGCCCTCTCCTGGTAAGCCAGGGAGGCTTTTTCGGCTACTCTCAGCAATTGCTCTGACGTGGAGTGGCCAGAACAAAAATCAAACTGATGTTCCGGTAGGAGGCCTTTTTCCTCCAGAGAAGGTCAGGAGCAGCTTCTTGAACACTTTTGGGATAACTAGCAGGAGGCTGATGGATCGGTAACTAGACGGGAAAGCCAGATTTTTACCCGGCTTCAAAACGCACGCCACACGCGCCTGTCTCCAGACAACTGGAAAATGGCACATGCTGAGGCATGCGTTGTAAATCCGAGTCAAATGAATCACGGCTCTAAGGGGAAGGTGCTGGAGCATTTCTGCTGTTACATGGTCCTGTCCAGGGGCTTTTCGGGATTTTAGGTTTTGGATGGTGGAAGTTACCTCGCGAGGGGTAACTATCGGAATGTGGAAATCATCGTGGTCTGCGGGTCCGACTTCTAAGAAGTCTTCTACCGCTTGTTCCACGAGGTCAGTATGGTCGTCGTCCTACGGAGCTTCTCTGGGCTGGAATTGAGTCTCCAGATAGTCTGCTAGGGCCTCTGCTTCTTCACTCGATTCGAGGACAAGTCTTCCACTAGGGCTATGCACAGGATGCTATGTACAGTTTTATCTTTCTTCAAGCCTCGGACGATGCACCACGGTTTCCTCTGCTGGAGGTTTACACGACGCAGCGTGTTTTCCTAAGCTGCTTGCCTATGTTTTTAGGAGTAGTCTAAACGGAGATTTGAACCTCTGGTGTATTACTCCTATCCTAGGGTGACGGTATCTCTGTCATAGCCTTCTCACAGCATTTTTTGCTTGGATGACGCGCTTCAGTGGGACAGGGATGGCTGTTGGGTTTGGTGCGTCGGTACGGATGCACTCTGTACGAACCGCATTTAGGATGGAGGTTGAAAACCCCGTGGCTGCCTCCTCGAGAGCCTCTATCGAGTCTATTCGAGGTCGTGCTTCTATGGAGTTTTGGGGGGCTATAAGGGCTGCGTCTCAATCGACTTCCTCAACCCAGTCCGGCACTCCCAGTGCAGCAAGATTAACATCTGAGTCGACCGCAACTGGGTTGTGGTCTGAGTCCAGAGCGTTAATCACCGAGAGATCCAGGTGAAATGGAATGTTCTTGGTGACTATGATATCAATGACGTTCGCCACGCCGCGTGACGGGAAATGAGTTGGACCTCTCGGACCGTTCGCGAAAAGGGCGGGGATCCCGCTAATGAGACGGTACAGTCTCCGACCCTTTACGCTCTGGGTGCGGCTGTGCCAGCTTGTGTGTTTTGCGTTTAAGTCGCCTACAGTGCATATCCTGTGGTGTAGGTTCAGGAGTGCCGTGATGTCCGCTTCGTGGAAGCGTCCATCCTGCGGGTCATATACCGTGACAAGCACTAGGTCGTTCCCGCCCAAGGGTAGCCTTATGACGGTCGCTTCCAGGTGTTGTAGCGGGGGAATAGTGACAGGAGTGTGGGTGAGATGGTTCTTTATGAATATGGCAGTACCACCGCCCTGTCGACCGACCCGATCACACCGATGGGCGGCGTAACTTGGCAGGGTAAACTGTATACCAGCGTGCAAGTGTGTTTTGCAGACCATGAGGATATCAGTCCCGTGGCTGTCTACAAACTCTACTAGGCCTGGTCTCTGTTCTCTAATTCCATTTGCGTTCCAGAACGCGGCTCTAAATGAACGCACAGTTCTATGCGCCATTAAGAGCTAATGGAGTTATTGTACAGTTTCTTGGCTGTTTGAGGCACGGCGAGGTGCTTCTCCACAGCACTGACACAGCTTCTCCACAGCTTTTCCATGAGTTCCCTGCAGCGTCTCAAGACGGGAGGGAACGTCGGAAATACAGCGGTATTTAAAGGTGAGTGTGGTGGGCGGAGCTTGGCCTTTAGAATGTTGGGGCTTGCAGATGGGCTGGCCTGTCTCCAATGTTGCTGGTCGCTGATTGGCTGGCATGCGTTTTGTGTGCAGATATCTGTTTAGTGTGTTCAAGTATTGGAAGCCAGGTTTTGATGGTGGTGGCGGTAGCGGTGGGGGTGGCGGTGGCGGTGGTGGTGGTGCTGGTGGTGGGGATGGTGGTGGTGGTGTTGGTGGTGGTGGTGGTGGGAGTTGTGGTGGCGGTAGCGGTAGCGGTGGCGATGGTGGTGGTGGTGGTGGTGGCGGTGGTGGTGGTGGGAGTGGTGGTGGCGGCAGCGGTAGCGGTGGCGGTGGTGGTGGTGGTGGTGGGAGTGGTGGTGTCGGTAGCGGTAGCGGTGGCGGTGGTGGTGGTGGCGGTGGTGGTGGTGGTGGGAGTGGTGGTGGCAGTAGCGGTAGCGGTGGCGGTGGAAGTGACGGCGGTGGTGGTGGCGGCGGCGATGACATTGATAATAGTTTTTTTGCAGTCATGTCTCCTAAGAAAGGAAGAATTGAGGGGCAGTATTCCTGGTGCTGAAAGTCTCGAAGAAAATGGTTTGACTTATGTGGGTACTCTCCGCAACAACAAACAGGAAATTTCTAAGGAGTTCATAACATGGTTGCTATCACCCATAAGATCTTCTTTATTTGGCTTTGATAAAAACAAAACGCTTGTTTTATACTGCCCGAAAAGAAACTTTTGTTTCGATGGTTTCCACAATGCATTACAATGCTGCTGAGCAATTCCGCGAATATGTCATACCGAGTGTTAAAATTTGAAATCAATGTTTCACTTTTTTTACTGAGGAAAGATGATGCTAGATACTCCAAAGTATCTTATGAAGTGAAAAATAAATGTTTTTCACGTGAATACGTGTTCGAATTTCACTTCTTACCCACATATTTCCAAAACACTAAAAATAAGCGTGAATAACGGTGATTTTCATATCAATATGCACATGTTTTTTTTTCGATGTACATCACACAATGACTCTTCATCTTCAAAACGTGTATATGGCTAATAATTTTCGACATTTATAAATAATCCTTAGAGCCTGTTTAGTTATTACTGTGTGTCGATGTCAGTTAGTCACGGTAAATAAGGATGAAGTTCTCTGCACGGAAAAGTAATAGACAGAAATAAATATCCTTTTGGATTCTGCGTCATTACAATATAACAAATAAAAAAGTATCAGAAAGTTTTCCTCTAAAGTCATTAGTCTTCCCAAAAAACACGTGACTAACGGACAATTGGTGCTGGCGCCCTGTGGTCGTCATGCGCGTACAGTGCTTGTGAGACTTCAGTCAGGATAGACGTATCAGTCTGTTTTTGACTCCATGACTAAAACACCAGCCCAAAGACAACGTGAATACAAACAATGTCTGAAGGAGTGGGGGTTTAAGGGCCCGTCGACAGCTAGGTCATTTGGGATGTCTGAAGGAGCAAGGCATTTATGCACAATGGAAGGAAAAAATAAAAGTGACTATGAGGAAAGGAAGAGCAATACTGAAATAGACAAAACAAGGAAGAGAACACCTCAAGTCTGAATTAGGAGACATAAGCAAGCACAGCGGGCAAGACAGAAGATAAGAGACCAAGAAGGGATTGATAAGGATACTCCATCAACATCAGCGGGTTTCAAAAGCAGACAGCACTTTGGAAAGTGCAGAAAACGTGTTGAGGAAGCATTGCCGCAATCTCCACGCAAAAGAAAAGAAATGATTCGTAAGTTAGCAGTTGAAGAGGGATTACACGTTGTAAAACCAAAGCATTCTGTCCGGTATCAGGAAAACAACTATCAGAGGAACTTAAAAGTGCAATCATCAAGTTCTGTCAGGATGATTCAATATCTTACCAAGCTCCTGGAAGAGATGATTTTATTGAAATCCATGGTGAATGAGAAACAAAAGAAGTTCGCATTAGGTATCTAGTGGTAACATTAAAAGAAGCACATGCACTCTTTCTACAAGACCGAGAAGAAATGTCCGTGGGGTTGACAAAATTTGCTGAATTACGCCCTGCTCACGTGCGTCTTCAAAGTCAGATCCCACATAATGTGTGCACATTCATTATACATGAAAATACGAAGTTTCTTCTGAAAGCATTGTGTAAAAATCACGTACTCACTGAGACTGAATTTCGTAAGTTCATAGCACAAGTGGTTTGTGATCAGAAATCGAGTGAGTGTATCGAGGGAGGATGCTCCAAGTGCCCGGGGATTGAGTGGAGCAGACATTTCCGGTTAACTCGCTAATTCTCCATGCGAATGGAAACTGTGGAGTTCACGTAATGGAAGAATGGAAATAGAAGTTAAAAAGGGATCTGTAAAAGACTGCATTGAAGAACTGACCCATTGCCTGCCACGTTTCTTAAATCACGTTTATGTAAAAAGACAGCAATCTGAGGCCTTTAAGAAGGCTGGGGAAAATGTTGCAATTAGTGAAGCTGTGATAAAGATCGACTTCTCTGAGAACTACACATGCAAGGAGCAAAATTAAATTCAAGCTGCCCAGTGGAACAATACACAGATCTCAATATTTACTGCTGTTGCCTGATATAGGAAAGGAGATATTGGTGAAATTCAGAAACAATCTTTTGCTTTGGAGTCTGATTATGTATCACATGACAAATATGCAGTTGATATTTGCTTAAGGAATATATTTTCGAAAATATTGGATATTGTTCTGAATCTTGAGCTTGTGAAAGTGTTTTCTGATGAAGCTGCTAGTCATTTTAAGCAGAAATACACATTGAGTCATGAGACATATCTTTCCGAAGTATTTGGAATCCAAATTGAATGGCACTTCTTCGAATCCTATCACGGAAAGGGGGCAGTAGATGCGATTGGAGGACAAGTGAAGAGGATGGCCTGGACAGCTGCGAAAGCAGGAAGCAGGATTCAGAGTGCTGAAGAATTTGTTAATACTGTTAGAAAGAAAACCAAATTATGTCTTCTTGAAGTTTCTCTGCCTGAAATTGAAGAAGCAAAAGAATTTCTCGACAAAAGATTTGAACGTATTTCACCTATGCCATCCACTCAGCGGGTTCATTATGTGAAAGTATTAGGTTTAAATGTTGTGGAATATGCTTTTTTTTCATGTGTGGAAAGTGTCAGAATGATGCACAACTTTCGGGAATAAAAACAGTGTAGTGATATGCGCGTGTACTACGAGACTACTGCATTTAGCGTTCCTGCACTATAAGGATTCCAATCAAGTAACTAATTTATGTGCTGTGTGCTGTGTGCTCTCATGTGTCGTCTTTGTTATGGTTTTGAGTCAGCTTTTTATACTTGCAATGACGTAACTGTGATAAGAATTGAGAGCTGCCAACATATGTTTATTCTGTTTATGTTGCATGACATTAATGCTTCTCCAAAGGATATGATTATTGTCAAAACGATAAATACAATTACACACCTGTGTGTATTACATGTATGTAACGTATAATACGTATCACTATGATTTACCATATGTTATACCATGTAAAACAAAGGCAAGGTATTACCATTTTCACAAATGTCAGTTAGTCACAAACTCATGTCAGCTAGTCACGCTGACCTTTGAATAAATATCTCCAGATGAGAATAACAAACCAAACCTTTTTTCAGGTCATTTGAAAGCTTAGAAGTTGCTCTCTCAAGTGATTTTTTCAGAACAAATCAAATAAGAAAACTTTCAGAGAAAACGGAGGACAAACGTTTGAAGTTGGACCTGCAGTTGACAAAAATGTCAGTAAGTCACGAAAAGTTTAGCGCTGATTATTAAATAATTGTTTCACTTTTTTAAGGTTTTTATCTTTCCTATCACAACCGCCAAAATATTCTCTGTCATCGTATGTCGTTAAAATAACATTTTTACACCTATGTTGGCCATTAGACAGACATTTTAAGAAGAAAATGTAGTGTAAGTGTCAGTTAGTCACACGCGGAATTGCTCTGCTATGGACACTGAAACGAATGAGGAAAAAGGCTGACAAAGGTAGGCATTGGCTTAGTGGACCAACTGCGTTAGAAAAATGATATTTAAAGAAAGACTAGATGCTGGCCCTTGGTTATGTTCTGTAACTTACTAAATATAGCTGCAATCAACGCCTTCTGTATTTCCAAAGCCAAGGACAAAAGGGGATAAAGAGGGCAGATTGCATTTCTAACATTTCATGGGAACTGAAAAAGCCACAGATTGAACACAGGTCTAAAATTCCACAAACTCCTGCAAAACTTTTTCGTGCTCAAGAACTGTTGCTCAAGAACTAACTGTGGAAGACTTTAGAAAAGCATCCCGAGGACGTTTTTATGCATGTGGAAGATTAAAATATAAATCAACCAGGAAATGGGGTACAAAATGTTGTAAATATGCCTGCTCTATCCCAGGGGTCGGCAGATCAGTCTCGGCTGGTGATATGACATAGTATCACCGTCAGGACAAGCAACGTTTCAACCCTCCCTCGTTCATTCAACAGGCCTTCAAACGAAAACAATCAGTGGTGGACACCGCATTGATACCTAGACATTGCTCTTTCGGAACCATGAAAACGCAAAGGAACCTTCCGATTCCAAGAGGAGTGGGAAGAACAATATTTTTGTTGCTTCATGGATGAAAATCTGAAATGTCTTACGTTTAAAAGTTTTGTTGGTGTTTAGAACTCAAACCTTAAACGGCATTACGAATGTTGTCACAAAGACTACAGTCAAGTCACAAGTGCGAAATATTACGGTATTTTAAAGTAATATTATAAATCGTTGTCCGTTGTACCTGTTTGTTGCACCTATGCCGTGAATGTAACATTAAAGTTTAAATATTCAATGAAGCTTCGTAATCTAGTGAAGAAGTGGATTGCAACGTACATACACTAAGTTTATGAAACCTTGAAAGTCACTGTGTAAAACCGTGGTTACTAATTCAGATTGTGAATTTACAACCACAATTTTGAAATCACAATTACACAACAAGGCTCGTTTAGTTTTATGTAGAGAGCTTGATATGACATTTCCGTCTCTACTTTCATTTACTGCGCATTTTAGAGCTACTTGTGAGCAATTTTTTTGTAAACTGAAGATTGTAAAGTCTGAAAGCAGATCGCGATTGATGGATGAAAATCTACGTGCTCTGTTGTATGTCAGTACTTATGAATTGACGTTAGATGTATGCGAAACCGTACACTCCCGATGAAGTAAGGAATACTTTAATGAAGAATAAATGTTAAACCCTTTTTAGTCTGTTTATATGTATTAACGCTAGCATTACCAAGCCTTATTGCAGAACTTAGATTACCTAGGGTGAGCGGGTTGATACTTTATGACCAGCACTAGTAACAAAATGTCTGAGCAAGTTTTAAAACAAATTTACTTTAAAATTGGGTCATGTTTATAAAGATAATATTTACAATTGTTGAACCATTCCTTTTTTACGTTTCACATGAATCACATTATACAAACGAGACAGTATTTTATGACCACCTTGACATTTCATTGTTTGTCAGAAAGACCAACAATGAAAACTTTGAAACAATTACGCAATTCAGGAGCAGAAACAGTTATTGACAATAACTATTGACTACCTCCTCCCCTCCTTGGTGATGCTAGGGTTAAGCATGTATAAAATCCAACCTGTATTGGCAAAGTTCCTTTACACCACCACTGAGACTTTGAATTGTGTGTTATGTGCATGCTAGATTACATACGCTGATATCACAATTCGTGCAATCGCGATGACCAATTTGCCGCCTCCTGCTCTAGCCATTTGAAAGACGTGTGCGTGGAATGCTTGTAATTGACTGTATTGTATCTGATGAATGAATGCCAGAAGCGATAAACTTACATAAAGTTAGTAAAATATAGGTAAAATACACGATCCCTGGGACGGTAAAGAAAATAGGTCTCTTCAGGTATACTTCTAAACAAAGTGCTGTTAATGTCTTAATCTTCTAAACTCAGTTTCCAACAGAACATGTGAAATGTAGGTACCTAATTTTATTAATAAATATGCATGTATTACTATTAGCATATTTGTTTTTTATTATGTGTGTTTTCCATACATTTTCCTTTTATGTATAAGTAAAATATGGTTGACTATACTCCAGAGAACCATCTTTATTAAGAAAGTGTTAAAACGTGATGTTTAAAGCAAGAATGTAAACTGGGTGACATCTGTCCCACACGAAAGTAAACACGTTACAGTTATGCACAGGAGTAACGAAGGGTTAACAAATGCATAGGTAGCTTTAGAATCACTGAATATAGCACATATGTGTAGTACTTACGGCAACACTCCTTCCACATCAAAATAAGTGAAATGTAGGTGAACTTTTTCTCGATTCCTGCCATTGAAAAAATAATGGCACTCTGTGTCTCGAGGGTAAAATCCAGGAAAATTGGGGCTGGCAAACGTGCCGTTGCGTGATTCATTGCTGTAGAAGCCAAATGCACATGGATACTCTGGCAGCTGTTGTCCTGCTGTTATTCCAAAATCTGAAAGTTAAGTAAAATATACTTTACGTTATTTTAATACCTATTCGTGTACTTAATTTGAACTTTATATAACAAACTAAAGGAAACCGTAGCAATTAAGAGACTTTGTGAAACTTTACTTGATAGCTTATGCCTCTTAATTAAGGGAAACGTGATAGAGTATAAAAAGTTAAGAAAAAACTAAAGATGATTTGAAAAGCAAAAGGTTAAATCATGCGTGTTTCACGTTACAATAAATCAAGTTTTACTTTAATTTGTTAGGATATAAGTATGCTATTTTTCCATTCTTCTGGTATTAACTTATCCTTCCATACTTTCGGCATACTTAGATGTTTGCCCATACCAGTCTCTCCCTGCTATATTTAATAAGTTCTGGGGTTTGCTTGTCTACTCCAGCTGCTTTCCCAGTTCTCATCCTATCTATGGCTATTTTTAATTATATTTGTTCCATTTGTTCTTTAATTTCTTCGCTTGTGTTTCCCTTTCTACACGTGATTCATTATATATCTTCTTTGTGTCCTTCTTGAAGTTTCTTTTCATATGCTGGCTATGTTTTATCCAAGGTTACTAAAGTTCAACTTTAACATTTTTCCACTATTATGGGATAACTCACTGCTATCTGCAGATATTTTAGTTGTTAGGTTACATTCACAACCAGCAACTCTTCCTCAAATATGCATCTGTTACATGTATTGTGAAGTTTAGTTATACATCACTTATATAGGCACTCCTTTATATAGTTGCAGACATTCAAACATTGCATAGTGATCATATAGTCAGTAAAACTTGGTTCTCCCTATCTTGACCCACAACATAAACATTATAATGTATCTCCATTTTGCCATATCAATAATACACAGAGGAGTTTGCAGGCCCACCGAATGTCCCACTAGAATTTAAGTACATTATATGCATTTTTGTGATTGTATACCTTTTGGCTGTAATGCTATTTAATTAGACATTCACAGAACAAGGTTATGCACATGTTCACATGTTGGAGAAGGCATGGTGGAAAGTGGAAGTCAAGAGCATACTGAGATTCATACTGTCAGTCTTAATACAGAGGAGGAGGAGGAGGAGGAGGAGGAGGAGGAGGAGATGTAGGTTTAAGGACGCTCAACTACATGGTCATCAGCGACCTTATAAAACAATTCATGGCAAAAGTCAGATATAAACTTCAATAAAAAATAAAATTACTAGTAAAAAGGCAAATATATACACAAATATACAAAATACTGGCAAAAGCCGCAATTAAAACAAAATGATAAAGATGTCAAAAGAGTATAAAAACAAGATATTTAAAGCTTCAAATACTCCAACACATGTTACTCTCTGCTAAAAGCTTGCTTGTCGTCAGCCAAGACCTCTGCGAGTCTGGCAGGCAGCTGCAGAGAGTTTCGAAGATGCGCTAGAGAGGAACACACTAGCAACACGTGACGGACTGATAAAAGGTTGTTGCACAGTGGACAAAGAGGAGCAGGGTTCCGTTTAAATAAGTAACCATGCGAAAAATTGCAGTGGCCAATTCGCAACCAAGTTAACCTCCTCGCGACGAGATATGCGAGAGGAAGTTACCCAGTTTATCGGAAGTTCTTTCACTTCTCTAAGCCTATTACCGCGGAGAACTGACCACTCTTCGTGTCAGCACGACAGCACCGCTCTCCAAACTTCAGGCCTAAAGTTTTCCGAAGTAACATCAGAGCTGATAATACTGGGTTCTGTGGTTGCGGCCTTCGCTGCCAAATCCGCCATTTCATTCCCTGGCAAACCTACGAGACCAGGAATGCATGCACACACCACATTAACGCTAGAAGCGTGTAAAACATGGAGGGCATCCTGGATACGTTATACAAGAGGATGAGAGTTGTGCAGCTCACAAAGGCTCTGAAGTACACCAAGAGAATCACTCAAAATCAGGTAGTCACCTAATTTACGACGACGTACATATAAAACGGCCCAGTATATTGCATACTGCTCTGCAGTAGAATGGGAAGTGCTATTAGGAAAACCGAATGTAAGTGGTTCGGTTCCATAAACATAAGCACATCCAACACCGCTGGTACTCTGTGATCCAAATAAAAACGTCGGTCAGTGTAGCCTGACAAGAATTCTAAAAAACAAGTTCGGATACTAGACGCAGGCATCGCGGACTTCCGGTGTAAGGTCATCCCAAGATCTACATGGGACATGCCATGTAACTAAGGAGGATAGAGTGGCGGCGCCGTGGCCGAGCGGTTAGCGCGCTCGCCTACCACCTAGGCGGCCCGGGTTCGATCCCAGGGACCCGCATGTGGTATTCGTGGTGGACGAAGCGGTGTCAGGGCGGGTTTTCTCCGGGTACTCCGGTTTCCCCCGCCATCTCATTCCACCGGTGCTCCATCTTCATTCCATGTATCATCAGTGTCACCGCCTGCGGTGCCGTAGTAGTAAAAGCGGGCGTTAAACACTACAACAACAACAGCAAGGAGGATAGAGCTTCTCAGCCTTGGGAAACATGTTAGGCATTTCCTCAGGAGTTCCTATATCGTTCTCTTAGTGTGGTGGTGAAGAAAAAGGCGAACGTTGGGTGTTTAGGCATACATCTAAGCGCACACCCACAATCTGCTAAGAGAATTTCACGCCGATGTTACAGAGGAGGTTCTGTGGATTCGGCATAAAGGCCCACAGCTGGCCTTGTTGGAAAAGCTCCTATTGCCGTGCGTATGCCTCTATTGTGGTCCGCGTCTAATCTTCTCAGCACAGATGATCGTGCTGATGAATAAACAATACACCCATAGTCTAGTTTGGATCAGAACAGTGTGCAATACATTCGTAGCAAAATTGTCCGATCTGCTCCCCACGATTTGTCGTTTAGTGCCCGTAAGATATTCAGGGAACGGTCACATTGTACTCTTAGCTGTGCTATATGCGATGACCAACTAAGCTTCCTATCCAAGATCAACCACAGGAAACGCGTTTGATCTGCGAAGGGAAGGAAATCTGGACCGAAACGGAGCGAAGGTGGCAATCGTCTCCTACGGCGCCAGAAATTAACGCCAGATTGACTTCTCGGTTGAGAAACGAAAGGTGGTTTTTGAGCTCCATTCTCGAAGGTTGTCTAAACATTGAGAAGCATAATAGACGGCGAAGTAGTCCACGGATAAGAATGACGAAACTCCAGGTGGAACACATTTTCAGATGGAGTTAATTGCTCTAGCAAGCAACGTGACACTTAGTACCGAACCCTGAGGTTCTCCCTCCTCTTGAACAAGAGTTCGAAGAAATCGAGCCGACCGTTACTCGGAAAAAGCTGTGTTTCATAAAGTCCTAAATGAACAGCGGTAGACGTCCACGTATGTTCCACGTATACAGGGAACGTAGAATCCCTGCTCACCAGTACGTATCATAAGCCCTCTCGAGATCGAAAAATATACCAACAGTTTGACAGTTCTTCATAAATCCGTTCATTATCTCTGCCGATATCGATACAAAATGATCTATAGTTGAACGATGTCGTCGAAAACCACACTGGATGTTAGTCAGTAGGTTACTACTTTCTAACCACCATACCAATCATCCATTGATCATGTTTTCCATCACCTTGCAAACGTAACTGGTGAGGGAAATAGGACGGTAGCTGGCGGAAAGTTGACGATCCTTTCCAGCTTTCAAAATGGGAATAACAGTGGCCTCCCGCTTACTTTCTGTAACTGCACTGTCAACCCAAACACGATTATAGACCTCGAGCAGGAACGCGTTACCTTCAGGAGAGAGCTGTTGCAACATTTGTACGTGAATGCCGCCTGCTCCTGGTGGTGATATCGCGAAGATGAAAGAGAATGTTCAAACTCCGCCATGGTGAAAAGGCGATTAAATCTTGTAAGTTTCTGGAACGAAACGCGAAGCCTCGAGATTCCCCCTGAGTTTTAAGTGGTCACTAGAGTGTAAATCAGAGATGACATTCCATTGTAGGGAGACTACCAACTGAGGTGAACAAACTGCTAGATCAAGATGTGAGAAACTGTTGAAGGAGTCAGAAAGAAATGTTGGCTCTCCAGTGTAGAGAAGAGCTAGGTTTTAACTCTCCAAGAAATCAGCGATGAGCTTGCCTCTCGCACAAGCGCGACTTGAACACCAAAGCGGCTGGTGCGCATTGAAGTCTCCCACCAGCAGAAACGGTATTGGTAACTGGGAAACTAGATCTTGTAAATTAGTGTGCGAGAAGTCATGGGACGGATGCAAATATAAGTTACAAATGGTGAACTCGATGCTTGGCAGTAGAATCTTTACGGCAACTGATTGTATATCAGACCGTAAGGTTATAGTTTTCATATATACATGATCTCTGACAAAGATCATAGTGTCGCCATGTACCAGAACACCCTCTTCTGGTGTAACATCACACCGTACTGGGTGTATCGCCTTAGTTGGAAAACGTCTTGCGGACGCAGTTTAGTGTGTTGTAAACATGAGACCAAATGTTTGTACTTGTTGAGCAAAAGTTATAATTCTGGTGGTTGTGTTTCAATTCTACGTATGTTCCATTGTAGGATAGCCATGCTAAAATTTTTATGGCATAAGTATCCCAAGGTAACTCTGCATTACTTTGTAGTAGGCGGTTGTCGAATTAATTTAGCCCTTTTCTATCTTGGGCTGACATTCTGCACGAGGCTTTTCTCGCCTCTTATCCACTGAGGCTCTCTCATTATTGACAGATTCCTCTAGCTCCATGTCCTCTGCCGGGGACGTCCGTGTTCCCATAGTGAACTTGGGTTCGGCTGTTTCGAATCGGTTGCTAAAGGGGACCGGCGAAGACGAATTACGCCGGTTCGAGTCCACCCCGGAAGATTCCCAGAAGAGCATCTTCGAGGAGATGCTCGTGGACTCTTATATCCCTTCGATTTACTGGGACCAGACATACTGTTTTCCTTGAGAAGTCGTTCTTTGTATAACTCTTTTTAAAATTTATCGGTGAGGCATCATATATTACGGGCTTACTAGTCTTCGGTGTTGAGCTTGAAGTTTTTTTTTTTTTTTTTTTTTTTTTTTTTTTTTTTTTTTTTTTTGGCGATTTAATGCTAGTGTTCTTTTTACCTAGGGATATTGCAGATGTGCGTGTTGGTGCGGAAGGCTTTGGAATTGAGCTATGTGTGTCTTTTCTGACATTGTTGCCCCATTTATATTGCTGGTCTGTGTTACGATCTGTTGTCTCGGTACCGGTTTAGCTGCAACTGAGCTATAGGTACCGGACCTTGGAACAGAGGTTTGGCGTATACTCAAGATCTTCCGGGCTTCTGAGAAGGGCACCTTCTCTCTAACCCGTATCTCTTGGATCGCTCTTTCTTCTACAAAACGAGGGCAATCTTGAGAACTGGATGGATGTTCACCTTTGCAGTTCACACACAACGGTGCTGCAGTACATGCACCATCATGCAATTCATCTTCACAGTTATTGTAAATAGGTAGTCCCTTACAAACTCGCTTGTATGTCCAAAGTGAGCATTGAAGCATTTGGGCGGGTTCGGGATGAAAGGCCTAACTTCGATGGATTTATAACCTGCCTTAATCCTTTGCGGGAGATCTACCCGATCAAACGTGAGGAACAGGGTACGAGCTGGCTTTAATTCACCACCCTCTTTGCGTTGAACCCGGTAAAAGTTAGTGAGGTCTTGCTGTGAAAGATTTTCTTGAATCTCCTCATTGAATAATCCGTACAATGCACAGGTGTTAATCACGCCACGCGAGGAGTTCAACGTCCTGTGTATCTCAACACATATAGGATAACTTGCTAGCATACTGGCTCTCAGTAATTTCGCAGCCTGCGTAGCTAAATGTGCTTCAGCCAGGAGCGTGTCATTTCGAGATCTAGCGCATGACCTTACTGGGCCAGCAGTTATCCTGGCACTTATGTATTATAAATGGGCTCATCGACAAAAAGTTTTTACCTTCCTCAGTTCTAGAATTAACTAAGTAGCGAAGGCTACAACGCTCGTCTACTTCCTTTACGTTATCCATGGGGTTGTTTTGAGTTTTTGACTTACTCACGGCGACGATATCCTCCACCATTGCAAATGTCTCCGATGGCATGCTCACATCCTGGGTGTCACCCCGGTTTAGGTGATGGTCCTGAACTGGACCTTGCTCACGCTGGGGTCACACCTCCCAGTGTATAGGCAGAGGGACCCAATCGCCTTCAGGAGCGCATCAGCTCATGCAATGGCCCCTCCCCGGGACTGACATTTACCAGCGGATTTTTCATGTAGGGTACCCAGATACTACATGATAACAAGGGACTGAGAATTACGCAGCTACCCAGTCACCCCTTGCGTCACCCCATCCACCTACAACCGGTGCGTAGGTTATCAGACTGTTATCAGACCGGGAGGTGTCAAGTATCAGGTTAAACACAAAAGTGGACCAAAATTGATTGGGCATTTAGCACAATTTAGGAACCCAATCGAGAGTATGGCTCTGGACTCCGGGTATGCCAAACCCGTACCTATCGTAGTAGGCACCTGGGGGGCCAATCTAAATACACCAAACAGTAGCAGATAACATGAATATTCTCATTACAAATTATGATAATACGGGGAAGTTTGAGAAGCTAAGATAAAGAATGATGTGTATATATTGTAACAAAATGACATTGTCATTGGGTCACGTATTCACAAGCAGTGGTATGAGGTATTTTGACCTTGAGCACATTCGAATGCGTGTGGCCGTGACCAGTGTCATAACATTGTAACAAATGATAAGTCCAGTTACTTTTTGTGTCACTTTAATTCCTCTAAAAAGTAATCAAAATTCACAACTCGTGACCTTGCAACGCACAGCTGTTCAATTGTATCATAACTTTGACACCAACACTTCCCAACTGTACACAGCCCCCTCTGAGAATTATACTAACTCACTAACCATTGATTGACTTCAAAACTGCTTGTGCTAGCGCACTTATATGGTCCAGTACTAAGTGCTGGCGATTTTTCTGGAAATTGATGCTTTGCGAAAGTTCTCATAACCAAGCACCGTCGTAGTGGGCCAGATGATACGAATGTACCACCAGCGTCTTCCTCTAGGGCACCCTCCAGATGTGGAGGGCTGCCTCACCGATCCCCTTCTCCACGCGATATGGTCCTTTTCATAGTTATTGGGTAGCAGCACTCTTTCCGGGTAGGACGATATGTCACATTGTTTAAAACTTCTGCTGAAGGCCCACCTGTTGTGAAGGGTAGCATTCGTCCGATCGCCCTCCAGCCGGCTTTGTTGATGGGCCTGCGCACAACGTGACGGCAACCCACGAGTTTCCATGATCGCTGACCTTCCTGGCGCGCTTTCGCAGACAACTTGCTGCTGGTGGGGCCATCCGCAAGCTCCGACAGGGTTACCCTGCGGACCTCTTGATGTTCTCTGGGGCTTAGGAGCGTGAACTCGTCTTGTCCGACTCGTAGGCTCTCCTGCCGAGGTCGACCGTCGCCTGTGATTCCTGAGGGCGACTAGTCCCAACATCACTTCCTCAGCCCCTTGCGACGAACAACCACAGACTAATAACGCTATGCGCTTATGTCAACTCCAGCCAGGCTTTCTCTTTCACAGGCAAGGTGTCACCCGATGCCATCACCATCTGGTGGGGCCAATCTGGTTTCTTCGATGGAAGCCCTCCGCCACGTCAGGTCAAATAACGGTTACGGCTGCACCCGTGTCTAGCAATACCTGGCATAGCTTGCCATGTAAGCTGCCGTCCGCGATGGTCTTGTCCTCCACTCTTCTGTCCAAGGCACATAGTCACTCGACGGGTTGGCGATGATGGCCCAGACGTGCCCCTCATCACGCCGTACTCGCTTATTTTACGCCAGCTCGTCGGCCAGGTGTGAACAGTCCCTTATCAGATATCCTGGCCAGCCACGCTCCCGGCACCAATAGGGGATCTGCTCAGATGTCCCTGAGCTGGCTCTTTGTCTCCACCGTGTCGCAAACTTCCGTTCTCCGTCGGTTCTCGGACGGTTGCCTCGGCTGCTAGCTCCTATTTCCTCAACCCCCACTATCCATCCGCTGACATCGCCTGCTCTTGGACTTGGCGTGAGCAGTCCTTCGCTAGGGGTCCTGGATAGCCACACATCCAACACACACCTCACATACCTCCGGGAGACCGCCGGCATCCTTGGGCTGATTCTCCGTCCGCGACTTACACGATACATCCGATCTTCCAGACGGGGACTGATGTCACCTTGTCTACTTCTATTCTCAGCGCGGCCGTTAGTGCATCGTGGATGGTGTTGCAATAGCCAAGCATTAAACGCATCGCTGTATCGCGCATCCGTCGACGGAGGAATAGGTACCTTCCTGGGACACGTATTCGGGAAATTCACCAGCGTCTTGTTCACCAGCAGTTGAATGGCCAGGGCGAAGTTCTGCACCGTCTCCCGTGGCTGTTGCCTTGACTTGAGCTGGCTGCGGTTCCCACACACGTTTTCAAGAGCTTTCTAGTCGTCTGTAGACGTTGCCGACGTCGGAATCGCGTTCAATATTTCTCCCATCCTTTCCTGAAGGGTAGCTATCATCTGTACGGCATCCTCTTCCTCGTCATCCTGACGTTCAGTTCCTTGGAGCTGCTGACGGTTCTGCCTTCCAAGGCGTTGAGCTGTTCCCCAACGTTACTCCAGGGTGCTTACACGTTGGCCGAGGTCCTTCATCTTTCCGCCAAGTTCTTCTATTTCCTTTTCCACAACGGTCTGTAGCCCCTAAGGTTTCGCCTTTATCCCTAGCAATACCAAGGGAGGTGCTTTATGCCCACCTGCTGTAATGTTTTAAATTCTGTCTTTTAATTTTTTGATTAAAGGCATGTAGTTAATAATAATTACCATCACTGTTTCTACTACTGAATGAAGTAATTATTTCAAAGTTTTCATTGTTGGTCATTTTGAGAAACAACGAAATCTCAAGGCGGTCATGAACTACTGCCCCGTCAGTATAATGTGATTCGTGTAAAAAATAAAAAAGGAATAGTTAAACAGTGTTAAGTATTACCTTTATAAACATGACAAGACATAATACCTAATTTTAAAATAAACTTGTTTTAAGAATTCCCCAGACATTGTGCTACCAGTGGTGGTCACAAAGTACTCCGTGCCCATTGGTTGTATAAGGTCTGTAACAAGGATTGGCATAATACCTAATGTAATTCATGTAAAAAAGTAAAAAGGAAATAGTTAAACACTGTCAAATATTACCTTTATAAACATGACAAGATATAATACCCAATTTTAAAATTAATGTGTTTTAAAGATTGCTCAGACATTTTGCTACCAGTGCTGGTCACAAAGTACCTCCCAACCTCCCCGTTGGTGGTATAAGTTTTGGATTAAGGCTTGGTTTTCTCTTTCATCTTGTCCACCCCGAATTCCAATTTTGTCTTCGTGTGCTGCATTCCCGAGTTCATTTTTGCCTTCACCCGCTGTATCTCGCACAATATCATTGCAGCGTTGCCTTCAACGTGGTTTTCAGTTCTTGCCCTGACCCAGTGTGACAAAATGACAATGAGTGGTTAGGCCATTCGCCTCTCAGTAAAGCGGCCCGAGTTCGACCCCGGGCGGCCGCATGTGGGATTTGAGGCGGTCAAGGGGACACAGGTGCGGGTTTCCTATGGATTCTCCGGTTTCCGCAGCCATCTCATTCCACCGGTGCTGTATGCTCATTCCATGTATCATCAGTGCCACCGCCTGCGATGCCGCATGTAGTAAAAGCGGACGATAAACATTACCAAGAAAGAAAGACAATTGCGGTTATTTTTATGTCATCTTATTTCCTCTTAAAACTGTTAGCAAAACTCTAGCATTATTACAGATCAGAACTATTCTAATGTGTCGTAACATAATTTACAATTCGTGACTTCAAACTCACAGATGTTCCCTCTTAACTGTCCTTGAAACTCTCACAACAATTCCAATTTTCGCTACTCCGCTCTGACGATAAAACTACTAGGACCCAGCTGACTCGCTTATATGGTCCAAGAAAATTACTGGCGTCTTTTCTGGAAACCGAAGTTTCTCGAAGCTTCTCGCAAACACGTTAAAAGCTTCTAGAAATACGAACAACGGCGTTTGTTCTAAGCCGTCGATTGTTGCCGGCCACAAGGCAGTGATGTGAAGTAGTTGTCACGTAGTCCTTTTATGCGCAAGGCCGCTGCGACCTTATCATTAAGTGTGCATTGAAATAGTTTCTGACGACCGTCATGAGGATGTAGCTGGCAATATAAATGTTATCATAATTACGACGGTTATTATTAAAATAAACAAGTGCGTAGGGAAAGTGCAATAGAGAAAGAGTTCAGGGCTTGGTTACGAGAAATTTAGCAAAACGTCGATTTCCAGAAAACTCGCCAGTACCAAATACTCGAGTATGTAAGCAAGCCGGCACGAGCAGTTTTGAAGTCCATCAGTGGTTAGTGAGTTAGTACAATAATTGATTATTGTCAGAGGGAGCTGTGTACAGTTGAGTAGTATTTGTGCCAAGGTTGCGATACAACAGTACAGGAGTGAGTTGTAAGGTCACGAGGTGTGAATTTGGTTCAGTTTTAGGGGAAATAACCTGACATAAAAAGTAGCTGCTCTTGTCATTTGTCACAATAAAGTTAAATTCGTCCGGCATTTATGGTTTTGTAATATTTTAACATTGAATATGTTTATTTCCTTCTCACTTAGCATTTTATTAACCAATCATGACCATAGAATTTTAGTTTATTCGTTTACTCCTCTAATTCTTTACAATTCAGGGCATTTTAATGTTTCACTCAGATGGCTGCCCACTTACTTCACTCATATAAATATTTGTACATAAACATTTTTATATTTTTCTTCTTCTTTATATTCTTCAGTTCCTTTATCTATCACTGCTTCACATATTTTAAATTATATCACAAGCAGATCAGAAAGAGCGAACGGATGCAATAAGCTACAGATTACTCGTACTTAATAAAAATTTATTCCAGCAAATACAGTATTGCAACATGCAACACAACTGTTGTAGAAGTATGTCGTCGATACTGCCTACAAGGATTCAGGTGTCTGTATTTGCAGAAACACATCAAAGTTACACACGTAGATTGATATCTACAGGAAGAAAAATGTATTGACAGTTATGATGCATATTTCAATGAATGCCTTACTATTATTATTACTATTATTATTACTATTATTACTATTAGTATTACTATTACTATTGCTATTACTGTTGTTATTACTATTACTATTAGTATTAGTATTGTTATTAGTATTGTTATTAGTATTGTTATTGTTATTAGTATTGTTATTAGTATTGTTATTGTTATTATTATTATTATTATTATTATTATTATTATTATTATTATTATTATTATTATTATTATTATTATTATTATTATTATTATTATTATTATTATTATTATTATTATTATTATTATTATTATTACTGTTATTATTACTGTTATTACTGTCACTATTACTGTTACTGTTACTATCACTATCACTATCACTATCATTATTATTATTATTATTATTATTATTGTTATTATTATTGTTATTATTACTGTGACTTTTCGGGTGGGCGTGAAGTAAATACGACAGATGTAGTCGAGATAAAGAAACACTTTTATTTCCGTAAACAGTAAGTTTGTACACTCGTTGCAACAACAAGAAAGTCTTTTCCGATTCTCCAACAGCACGGCTCCGAATTCGTAACACAAAGAACTGTTCCTTCTCCCTGGTGTGACTCCTCGACGCTTCGCATACGTCTCTTCTTTCCGTCGGCACGACTACTCAACCTTCACATACGTCTGACTGACTCTTCTCACACTTTACCGCTATTTATATCTCCCAGGCACTATTCTGGAAGCATCAGGAACGTTCACTTATTGCGGTGATATACAAAGTAGAAGGTTCCAGTAGCCTCTATCCTTTTCTCTCTTTCGGCAAGCGCCCCAACAATGCGGCCATTCTCTGTCTCTTTCCTTCGGCTCCTTTGCGGTAGTGCCGACAATAATGCGATGGGTGACAATTGCGGCTGTCGGCAATTAGATGCGGCGGGCGCGGTGACATTACTGTTATTATTACTGTTACTATTACTGTTACTATTACTATTACTATCACTATGACTATGACTATGACTATTATTATTATTATTATTATTATTATTATTATTATTATTATTATTATTATTATTATTATTATTATTATTATTATTATTATTATTATTATTATTATTATTATTATTATTATTATTATTATTATTATTATTATTATTATTATTATTATTATTATTATTATTACTATTATTATTACTATTATTACTATTATTACTATTATTACTATTATTACTATTATTACTATTATTACTATTATTACTGTTATTACTGTTATTACTGTTATTACTGTTATTACTATTATTACTATTATTACTATTATTATTATTATTATTACTATTATTATTATTATTATTACTATTATTACTATTATTACTATTATTACTATTATTACTATTATTACTATTATTACTATTATTACTATTATTATTATTATTATTATTACTATTATTACTATTACTATTATTACTATTACTATTATTACTATTATTATTACTATTATTATTACTATTATTATCATCATTATCATTATCATTATCAGTATCAGTATCACTATCACTATCACTATCAGTATCATTATCATTATCATTATTTATCATTATCATTATCATCATTATTATTATTATTATTATTATTATTATTATTATTATTATTATTATTATTATTATTATTATTATTATTATTATTATTATTATTATTATTATTATTATTATTATTATTATTATTATTATTATTATTATTATTATTATCTTCATCATCATTATTATTATCATTATTATTATTATTATTATTATTATTATTATTATTATTATTATTATTATTATTATTATTATTATTATTATTATTATTATTATTATTATTATTATTATTATTATTATTATTATTATTGCTATTGCTATTGCTATTACTATTACTATTATTATTATTATTATTATTATTATTATTATTATTATTATTATTATTATTATTATTATTATTATTATTATTATTATTATTATTATTATTATTATTATTATTATTATTATTATTATTATTATTATTATTATTATTATTATTATTATTATTATTATTATTATTATTATTATTATTATTATTATTATTATTATTATTATTATTATTATTATTATTATTATTATTATTATTATTATTATTATTATTATTATTATTATTATTATTATTATTATTATTATTATTATTATTATTATTATTATTATTATTATTATTATTATTATTATTATTATTATTATTATTATTATTATTATTATTATTATTATTATTATTATTATTATTATTATTATTATTATTATTATTATTATTATTATTATTATTATTATTATTATTATTATTATAGTGTATATCAGGCCAACATCCTTGTATGTTCTTTAGGGGAGTTTTATTTCTATAGCTTACACATAAGAAACAGTTATGAGCAGGGCGAGGATAAATATCCACTGCGTATTGTACGCAGTACACGTGACGTCGTACTGAACACACGGATCCAGCGCTGTACTGTTTGACTGCAGAACTGGCCGTGTAGAGTTGGTCGCTCTGTGTTTACGTTCTGTTCTGCGCTCTACAAATTTCTGTATGTCAGAATCATCACGTGCTGACACACTGAAAGCGTTAGTGGAAGAATTTGGTACAAATAATTTTACCATGAATGGAGAAAGCATGCAAAGTAGGTTGTGTAATTCAGAAATATGCAATTACAAAGAGAAGGGAAAATTGTTAAAACAACACTTTGAAAATTGACATAAATGTCTCGTTGCATCGCCAGGTTGTAAGAAAGCAGAAGAACAGGATTGTTGGCCGATACAATCCAAGTTCCTTGAAGATCCATGTAAAATGATGATACATACCAATCTACCGTTTTACAAATTACACCATCCTGAGTTTAAAAACGTCATTAGGGGGTATACTAAACTATCTGACAAGCAAACAGAGTAATGAGAAAGTAATTAAACATTTAAATGTTTATATTTTTGGCAATACACTTGTATGTATTTGCAATGTCAAATTTTAAAATTCGATTTGTTGTTACACCCCTTGACTGTGTGGGTGTGTTTAGGTTACCTGTGTTACCCCTTCTCCTCTCCACACTATCCAGACATACTCGCAGCGCGCACACATTGCAAGGAAAAGGATACTTGTCCCAGCTCTAGTTTTGAATCACGTCTCATTGTGACAATATTTTAATGGTAGTCTATTGTGTTGTTCTAACTACTGCGGGCTGTAAACTGGATTGGTCAGTATTGATTGCCTGGTTCATGAAGGAAATAGTCAAAATAATTTGTTCTGTTCTTCATACCATCCCTACAAGATGCTCCAGCAATAATGTTAAACATGTCAGTGTATGATAATTGCTTTCCACATATGTCATGTATAGGCTAACGTTTGAAATATAGAATCACAGCGACAAATTCAATGCCATAGTTAGGATTTGAACCATGGATGTTTGGTTTTCCATTACTTTGCCTAACCAACTGAGCTACCATGGCAAAACAATCAACATTATACTCCTCAACTGACTCACATTTTCCCCAATAAACCACAAGGCTTTCTCAAACTCCTCTTGGGAGAATGTACTGTCAACGACTTTAAAAATACGCCTGGTGCTGTCATTTGGTTGAAAATATGATCGTTTTACGGGGTCTTGGGCTCTAAAACGCATTTTATTGGTGTTAATTTCTTACAGCTCGTCGTGCCCACATGAAGAAACAAATAGGATTGGTTAGTCTGTTCCTTCACTCTTAACGTCCATGTGATCCGCCCTTAGAGCAGGTTGGTCTGCATAGGGAGTGTATTATCAAACACTACTGCTCATAGGCATTGTCTTGAGTAAGGACTTTGCTATGTAGCGGGCAGGAAAGATATACATAATTTTGCATCGTCCGGTGACACAGGTGGCATATGGACTGCCTAGGAACTCCACTTGATAACTCGGAACGTCATTTGTCGCCAGTTATGTTGGTTGTCCATCCCCTTTACCCCTGCGATAACATTGTGTGTCCAATGCTGTTTAAGAACACAGCATTGCTATAAAGCGTTTACTGAATGAAACATAATGGCCGAGCGTTTAATTTGGTGGATTAGATTTGTCGTTTAATGTGAAATAATAACATAATTAAAACATTATTTGAACTACAAAAATACACTGAATACATATGCTAATGACAAAAACTAACAGCGCATGGCTATTCTTATCCTATCTCATACTCAAGCATTTCCCCTTCCTATCCTCTGCCTTTCGTTGTCTTTTTCTGTTTTGCTAGATGAATCCTAAAATTGAGTTTCAAGTGAATAAGTTTTCTTGGATATCATGCAGTATCACCTAGTTTACTCAACATAAAGTTGATCCGAACTCTGCAATAAAGTTAAGCGAACATGTTACGAATCACAGCAAAAATTGCACTTTTACAAACATTGTTACAGTTCGCTTAAACTATAATTTCAAAAGCTTAATATTATAGTATAATCAGTAAACACATATTTATACGTGTTAGTTGCGCATTTTCTATTTTTACTTCTCTTTTGTTGCTTAGGTAGCTTTAAACAGATATTTCATTCATTACAGAATGAATTAAATAATTGAATGAATTTGAAGCGCTAACGCTGCCTAACTTTAGCTTAATGCCAGAAAAAAGCATCAAATACCGTTTAGCAAGCAATTTAATTTAATAGGAATCGAACCCTCTCCTACGGTGTAGGAGCAATAAATAACCTTATATACTTTAGATATCTGAAACGATGTTGTTTCCGATGGTATCCCAAACTAATGTAGATGCACGAATGGTGATAAAATAGCGAACTAAATTCTTAATTTTGTAGGCCTGTAAATTGCACTGTAACACAGAAATATTACCTTGAAGATGTATTATAATGTACAATTTTTGTTCGAGAAACTCAATAAATAAACATTAAGATTATTTCTAATTCTGCCTATGTTTAGCTTCAACTAGGAAAAGTGGTTAAGATGACAGTGTATATTCTATCAGGGGCCAAGCATATGATACGCATATGCATAAATAGACATATACATTTATGAATACTTAAATGCATACATCAAACGTTATACGTTAGGCACTAGGAATATTTTTAATGATTCACTAAGCAAAATACTTAATAGATTGTACATAAATAAATTATATAAAGTAATTATATGCTTCCTTAATTTCTAGATTGCATTCTAACAAAATTAACTTCGTGTGATATCTGACGTTCATGACATTTCGCGTGTGCGAACGGATATGACTGGTAAATGTCGCTAGCAACGTCTGCATTTCTTGTTAAATAATTCTTAAGTCCCTTAATTGCTATACAACCCCTTCCTCATATCCACTGTGCAAAGGTGGAGGGGAATGTGGGTGGGACAAAGCGAAAAGGCGATAAGAAATTCTTGGTGTATTTTTAAAGTCTCTAACTGTATCCCAGTAGCTTACAATCTTCTAAATAGTTTAAGCCCTTGGTTTCATAGCTAACCACTATTAGATCAATCAATGTTAATTGTTATTTACATGTGCCTTGTGTAGAGTAAAGTTGTCATGAGAAAGGTAAGATTGGAAATCTGCTACTTTTGGAGAAGATGATTATTTACTGAATTATAGTATTTACAAATACTGAAGTCGATTATAATCATTCAACATTGTCTATATTTTACGTTTAAATAGGATAATGGGCTACCCCTTATTCTCCCAAGGTGCTCTGGTTACTAAATCCAATAGTTCCACATAAATGCTTTTACACATAGTATTTTATTCACTTCTAGGATATAAAATTGGAAAATTTGGAGCTAAAGTATTTTGTGATTATCAAGATGGCGGGTGTAAATCTTCACAAGATATGCCTGCTGGTGTCCAGTGCTAGTGTTTGAAGTCCAAGCAGAGACTGAAGTGGCAGTGATACTATTAAATGATGTGAAACGTTACTAATGACATATTTGCTAAATTGCTGATAGCAATCTAGTGAATGACAAAACAGGTGTTAGCATAATAATGGCTACAGTGTTGCATATAACGTTTTTAGAAATTTGTTTGTAAGAAATGGAATAAAGGTATTCATTATTGCTTACAAAAACATGTCGAAGTATGTTGTACTATCTGGACAGTAGGAGCAATAAGTAACAGCGTGAAACATGTGTTATCCTTCCCATATTTATGTCAATTTCAGCATCCTATTGTTACTTGGTTGCAACTTCGCACAAAAGTTGTGTACAAAAGTTTTTCGTATGAAGAATAGAGAAAATAATTATTGCAAGATGCTTGAACTTTATATTCTACCCCAAAATTTGAGTTTAAATGTGATATCGTTACTTATTTGGCATAGGAACAATTCTATTAACAAAGACTTGAATCAGCAACCATCACAAAAACCGTTAGTACGAGGTGCGTCCATAAGTAGGCTTCCTTATTTTATAAAAACCAACCACATAATTTACTATGTTCAAATAATTTTAATTACATTGTAGGATGCTTCTGTTGAATCTCTACACAGTAGTCATGTTTTTCAAACATTCTTGGTAACGTGGCGCAAGTTTGTCCAAATCAATGTAGCACCAGGTCGGCTCCTGGGCGCGTAACAGCTGTTCACTTTTGTTGTGACTTCATCATCGGGGATCATCATCAGATCTCCCACTGCCTGGTGCATTTGCTAAAACATTCTGACTGAATTCATCCGTTGCTGCTTATGGGCAACACATCTTGTACAGACTTTGCGGCAATGAAGATGGTCTGTCAGGATCTTTGTGATGGATGAGTGTCCAACTGCAACATCTGGAGGTAGCCACATTAGGATGTTGTCAATGGTAACGCGAGGGTCCTCCTCCACAAATTTGCGAATTGCAATGACATCATCACACATCGCTGTAGTGAGCCTCCTTACGTGCTGTTTGTCATGCACATTTTCGCGCCCTTCCACAAACTGTACGCTCCAACGTTGAACCATTGAACGCTCATACAACCTTCCCCATAGAAAGAGGTCTACTCGCGATGGATATTGACAGTGAATAGTTGTTTTGCCGCAAAAAGCGAAGCTCACTCCATGCTAACTGGGACCATACTGTCAATATAATGCGGTATGCATCATAAAGTGGTGCGATCGTTGCCAATACACACCAGTCAAACTCGGTAGTCCTCGTATGTCATGGACACAGTTTATTTTACAGAAAAATAAAATAGGGAAACTTATGGGATGACCACCGTATTACATGAAAGCACTTTATGAACTAGTATTTTACAATTTAAATAATATTTTTTTCATACTAGCCTAGCTGCTAGCTGATTTTATGTTCTAATAGTGTATTGCTTCATATGACAATGATAGGTTATTCTATGTGAGTTTTAATCAATCCATTTAAAAGCAATTTGAATGGCTCAAATGCAGTCACGACTGCCGATGCTCATGTATTTTGCATCATCAGTAGTGGTATTAGAACAAACGACCAGCTGAGCTAGACAGCTGGGAAGATATGAAAAATACAGCTGTGCTACCCACCGGCAACGTGAGCATTTGGGAGGACGATTTTTCATAGTGTAATTCCAGCCCAGATCACTACTCACGCTGCAATCGCCAACAATTAACATTGGAGTCGTTGGTTGTTATGTGCTTCATCTCTCTTGGGTGCGGACACCAATATCTGGGATGAATTCCAGTTATGGCCTAGTTTGATGTTCCTTAACGTTACTGACCTGGGTTGCACTTTGTACTTTCGGGAACAAATGCATTTCATCCGGGTGATAATTTGTTTCAGTAGTGACTCAAATGTGTTTTAAATAATGCAAATTCTATACCATGTTGCTTATCCCATTGAATAGAAATCCCGTAATGGGGGACACATTAATTACGTTCATGCGATGCTCAGTGAGATTTTGTTCATATGTCAATTTTATAGTTTGCCATATATCGTTACCGTTTATTTGGCATGTTATTATGCGCACTGTTTTAAATGTTATTATGCGTGCTATAACTTTACATAGTTGAATTTTCTGAGTTTATTAATTGTTAAGTGTCAACAACTTATTATTCGTTGTTTGTTATCTCTAAAGGACACTGCAATTTCCTTGTCACGCAGGCATTACATTGGCCACAGAGCACCATGATACCTAGTTCTTAGTCGCATAAATGAACCTGATATAAGCAGTTAATTAAAGTTCTGTCAGTCTGATGGGAACAGTTTAATCTTTGCCACCACTTATGATCTTTAATATAAACATATAAAATTGTGCCTAGAGAGTGTAACGGTACCTGTGTGTGTGTGTGTGCGCGTGCGTGCGTGCGTGCGTGTGTGTGTGTGTGTGTGTGTGTGTGTGTGTGTGTGTGTGTGTGCGCGCGCATTATAGCATCTCCAACTAAATCTACTCTCTAATATCTGGGGCATTCATTTCTTCGAACTGGTCTTGCCGATTCCGCTGTATTGGGGTCTGCACACCTTTTAGACTTCATCTTTCGACACTGATTGTGAGAGATGTGAACTGTTGCAACCACTGCGGTGAATGACAAACAAAAATGTTTAATGGCAAATGACTATGCATGCCAACAGTTTCACAGAGAAATCTAGGTACATCTATACAATTGCTAATTTTCATTGACACTATTAGGAATAATATTTAAATTTACTATACAATTTGTATTTTTCATTAACAGATTAACACCTTCTATATATCTCTAACATTGCAACGGAAAATATATAAATATATTTTAAACCACTATAGCATTGCTGTCATTGTAGCTTTGTTGATTATTGTAGGATTGCTACTTACAATTTTTCCCCTTTATCTCCATCTATTAAATAAGTAGCAACTTCATGTGATGTTTTTGTTCTTAGTTTATGCTCTACGGAAATGTGTTACGTTTTAGAATACAGATAGGTATGGGTCAGTATACTGTTTGATTATTAATATGGTGACAATGATCCGATCCTGACATTTGAAACATTGAAATATTTCATGAACTGGTTGTAATAAAGTGTATAATTTACTGATATAACTACTGAACCATTTTTTGTTTGTTTATGGGCTTGGCATTGTCTTATTGTGGTTTAATTATTATTATTGGATTCCTTTGCGGCTCGTAAGTATCAGCATTTTCTGCTTTAGTTTCTTTAATCTGTTTATGTGATATGTGATGATAACCATACATTACTTCTGCAGTTCTTTTCATCATCCCCATATGGTCTTTGATCTTCGGTAAAACTGTCCCCAAGCGATGACAGGAGCAATTTATTGGCTGGGTACACCCTATAGAATATAGATGGTTCTGCAACTGCAGTTGGTAAGATGACAAACGAACGAGAAGAGCTGCAGCTGCAGTTGACTCTGAATTAGTTTGAGCTTTGAGAAAATGCACATGCACAAGTCAGAGGTGAGAGGCTTTAATGGAGCAACATAATTTCACCCGGAAATCAAATGATGGATCTTAGAATATGTAAGAACTGAGGGTGAAACTGCTAAGTTTTCTAGCCACCTGACATTTGTATTTATTTCTTTAATATACAGATAGTTTTTTCTACTGTTAACTGTACATTTTTATTATTCTTTCCTTGGATAGTTAATAGTGCGTTCAAGAAGTCAGAAACCATATATGAATTTGCATTAGTCTTTTGTGAAATGCACTGAAACATTCCATAATACTGAATGATTCACACAAGAAAACAGAACATTTAGCTGTGGTGGATCCATCAGCATTAATAACCTCATTACTAATATTGATTTATTTGATCAATTTTGACCGATATATTACTCTGTATATAGTGAGTGAAAACTTTTAAATTAGTGCACTGTCATTTAGGCGCCAAAGATTTTAATATAGCAAATTCCTTCATGAAGTCACAATTAATTTTATTTTACTGAAAAGTCCATGTTAATCTGTTTTCAAGTTCCATGTCTAGTAGCCTGGCGAAGAATTTACATCTTCACTATGTCTGACGAAGTGTTACTGAACTAGGCACAGTGGTCACAGTTTACAAAAGAGTCCATTCCTCATACATTCTATTGGAATATGCAAATAGCATGCACAACTGTTTTTTTTTTCCTGTCTGTGACACGCGGCCACTGTTGTTGACATTCTTTGTATTGCTATAATGGTTTCAGTATGGACAACCTAAAGACAAGTGCTTAAGAATTCCTATGTCTGGCTATTACTCAATCCAATTTAGAGCAATATGGTCCGAAATTGTAGCGAGAAATTTCACTTTTAGGTATATCCATCACAATCTCCTGATAAACATTTTCTCTAATAGTATACTCACTGTGTTGTTAGTGGACAGTTTCTAGACCTCAAAGCTCACTGCTTGAGTTAGCTATTAGGATCAGAATAGGTTTAACAATTTTGTAAGAAATATTTTGCATATGCATATATGGTTTAAATTTTATGTGGGTTCAAAAATCTATTTTAAGGTGTTTCAACAAAACAACATGGATAGAACTTTGTAATGGAGTTGCAGAACAGCATTACTGTAAGCTTTCATGAAATTATATTAGTTGATTTCTTTATTTTAATCTTATTATTTATTCATATCCTTTTTAATTTTCAGTGTACATTTTTATCTGTAGGCATCTTTCTTATTAGTATGTATTTTTATAAAATTAAATGTGTTGCTCATGATTCCAAGCACTTGCTTGAGTGCTTGGTCATTTTGTTTGCAGTGTTGTCCCAAAGATAACTGATATTTCATGTTTTTATATTGTTGCTACTTTAAGGAGACCTGCATCTAAATAAAAAACTAACACATCTCAATATTACTCTAAAACACCTTCTATAGTCTCCAGAATGACCTACTAATATTTTTCGTAAAAGTTTACTCTAGAAATGTGTTACTTTGTCGTATTTGAACGGGCTAAACACCTGACGTCTCCACACAGTACTTACACGATTCTGATGACTAATTGTAGAATCTTGAAACATTCCTGGTAGTGTAATACTCTTAGCACCATATTTTCTGCCACTGTAGAGTAGTTTTATCTTTTCTCATAAGATAGCAACAGGTATTGAGATGAAAAATGTTACTCAAGAATTTAAATATGTATGTTCTAGTGCGATTCTGTATGAGCCTATGCGTGTTGGTTGTAAAATTCTTGTGTTTGGTTATTTGTGCTTCTAGTGATTTATCAATCATTATATAATTAAAGTTAAAAGAGTGTAGTTGCAAATTCTGTTTGTAGGCCAAATTTTGTAGTATACATTATAATGGGGAAGCCAAGCCCTAAAACAATAAAAGATAACCAGTTTTCCAAGATAAAAAGGAAACGAATTGCTATAGTTAGAGCACCGACTTGTTGGAATAAGTAGAGTTAGACAGGAAGTTAGAAATGGATCTAATTATGCCACTGAACCAAAAGCCATTGCACCGCTATCAATTTCCTTATTGGAATATTGGAACCTCAAGCGTAGTTTGCCGTAATGGGGTTTTAAACATATTCCTGCCCCAGAAATACATTTTGTACTGAATTACTCCGTGGATTTTAATGAGCTTTAGAGCACCTGTTCTTCATTACACACCTAAGGTACCTAATGGAATATAATTACATATACGTGGTAAGTACAAGGCATGTAAAATCTTCGTTCGTTGTGGAGTGATTATGTTTTGGACTGGCACCCGAAGTGTAGGTGGAAAGTTGAATCCAAAGTGTCTTACCAGTTGCCGTGCAACAAGGCGTTCTTTTTTTGCGGATACACATCACACCTCAAAAATCCAAATAATCGCCATTGGCCCTACGCACGTCTGCCAATATTGATAAAGCTGCTGCTGGAAGCACTTCTCAACGTTATAAGCAGGAAAATCCCTTACGGCTTTTCCTGGGATACTCACGACGTCTTCGACCAAATGAATTCTACGCCCACGTAGCTTTCTTCCATGCGGGGGAAAAAGAATAAAATTGCATGGTGCGGGGTCAGATAAACACGGAGGATGAGGTAAATTAGTGAAATGTTGAGAAACGTCACATCATGGTCCACACTTCTTATCAGATTACCGCAAATCGTATGTGACGCCATGTTGGTCTTGTGTCAGGTTTGTATTACCACCCTCGTTAAAAGCCGAGGTTTACCTGTGGTTATTGATAAATGGTGTGCTCCGTATTACGCATGCTAGGCAACCCTTAGGTTACTAAATAACTTGCAGTTTGACAATTTAGTATGTTTGGCAACATTTTCGTGCGTGTGCTCCCCGTAAACTTGCTTCATTAACTTGTTTCCTTGGCGGATTTGCCTAATTTTTGGCACAGATCTTGAAGTTTGTGCAACATTTTTTAGCTTTCCAAGGTGCTCCTTTAAATCCTTAAAATATGTAAGTTATAAAACTGAATAGCACTTTCTCTGAATCATATTTGGTGAATCTTGTATAAGCTGACAACAACAAGAATACAAATACATGACTCAGCGCTTAAAACTAAATATTATACTCTGGTTCAAATTCATCTACTTACAGAATTTTGAGGGGATTAGGGTTAAAATACAGAAAGACAAGTGAGGGTTGTCAATTTTTAATGAAGAATAATGACATTACTGCGGCAAGAATAAGATGCCTACGCAAAATGCATGAAATTGGAAATTCTGGTAATAGGATACCTGTACTTTACCTCGATGAGATTTGGGAAACTAAAAGCCACACCCAAAATTCCATCTGTCGAGATTACTAAAAAAAGCAATTGGAAAAGTCAGTCGGCTCATAATTTGTCATGTAGGGTCTGCTAAGACAGAATTCCTCCCTGAAAGTAGATGGATTTCTCTGTCCAAAGCTACCTCAGACTATCATTAAGAGATGACAGCAGGTGATACGTTTAAAGAATGATTTCTAAACGGATTCTTGAATTATTTGAAAAAGGGAACCATAATAATTATAATGGATAAAATACCATGCCATTCAGTTACTGAAAACAAAATACCAAATATTGTCAGGAGAAAGAACCAATCGTTGAATGGTTGCAAAAGGGAGGGAGGGGGGGTTGAAGTTTCGGCAACAGAAACTGAAACTGAGTTATAGCAACGAGTACACATGCTTAAAAACCAGGAAGAACTGTATCAGCTGATTCAACTTGTAATCTAAATGGGACATGAGGTAATCCGTCTCCCCTTACCATTGCCAGTATAATCCAGTTAAGTTAGTGTGGGCTCAAATAATACGGGTTTGCAAACAAATGATACTTTTAAACTGACTGATGTTGAACGACTTATTCATGGAGAAATTGACAAGGAGACACAACAACACTGCGTGTGACATGTAGAAAAACTACAAGAATATGACTTTTGGAAAGAAATAGAGCGTGACGAGATTTTGGAACCTATCATCATAAATTTGCAAGACCCAGACGATGAAACAATGACAATGACGAATTGTTTCTTGACGTAACTAATAACAGCGATACGAAGGAGCCCTTGGCAGTTTCATTGGATTAAAATAACAGGTAGTTGATAAATTTAATTATATAACATTTAAAACAGCATGTATATAATATGTGGATAAGCTTGTTTCAATATCGTACAAGTTAACCAAATGACTCACACCCACCTTATTGTATTTCAGTATGAAGGTTTCATTGGAAATGCATGTTTTGAGGTTCTTCTAAGGTTGTGTCAAAACAGTATGGTTCAAAGACTAGGAAATTATTCTTTACGTGGACATTTTTTATTTTGTCAAAAAGATAGCAAGAAACTCGATTTTATGAGGATCAGTACAAAAGTTTGAGATACATAATAAAGTCATTGAGACTGTGGAGTTTTCGAAGTATTCACCAGCACATTGTAGTTCTTCCTCATTGTCTCCTACATTTTCATGTAGGTCTGACTGCTCACTTTTGTGTGCTGCAACTGCTTCTTTGGGGCTTGAAAAACTCTTTCCATGTATAAAGGGCTGTGAAAAAATAACCGGAATTATTTTTTTGCATTTTAAAGCGCCGCGCATGAGATGGGTTTTGGTAGTACCGGAGATGATGAAATGGCATACACAAGACTGGCCTGGAGGTGTTCAGTTGGAGGGTAGCAGGAGAAGTGTGAGACCGTGTTTACTGAACCCAATATGGATCTCAAGTTGCAGCATCAATTATATTTTGTGTTCTTCTTGGTAAAACTGCATCACAGACATTGGAAATGTTGCAGCAAGCCTACAAAGAGTAAGCAATGGGGAAAACTCAAGTGCTTGAATGGTACAAACGATTTTAGGAGGGTAAAAATGACCTTCAGGATGCTCCACCTCCCGGAAGACCGTCAACTTTGAAAACAGACATTGTCAACACAATTGATATCATGTTGCAGGAAGACCATCTTTTATCATTGACAAAGATTGCCGAGATTATGAATATGTCCTACGGATCAGCTTAAGGCATTGTACGAAATGTTCTGGAGTATAGAAAAGTTGCAGCAAAGTGGATGCTTCGTGTGATCAGTGGCAAACGCTCATTGCGTCATCAAGACTCAGGAAACAATCACTAAATTAGGCATTGAGGTGACGCCACATCCACCTTATTCACCTTATTCACCTGTGTGACTTCCACCTATTTCCTGTATTAAAAAAAGCTTTGGGGGTATCATTTTCAGAATGATCGATAGCTAAACAATACAATTTGAGTTGTACTCAACAGACTATCAAAAAGAGGCTTCAGGGTATGTTTTGGTAATCGAACTGAATGCTGGAATCGTATTGTGCCCAAGGGAGAATACTTTGAAGGTGTGTAATGGAATTTGAACAATGTTGAGCAGTCGTCCGATATGACACAATGTTGGAGGACGTTGATTCAAAAAAAAAAAAAAAAAAAAAAATGTTGAGCAGCATTTTCCAGTAAAAAAGCAATTCTGGTTATTTTTTGACACCCCCTTGTATATGATTTTCACTGTGGGGAACAAGAAATAGCCACATGGAACCAAATGCGGAGTGAAGTCCAGAGCCAAATCAGCTTATGCACTGAAGTCCCATTCTTAACTGCCAGTCCCAAAGCTTCCCAGAAACTTGTGGTACCAGTGCGCAGTAACTATCCTTTGTTCCACAATAGGAATGGTATTCACATAACCAGGGTTTAGTTGGGTCAGAACTCAGTACCAGTAGTTACTGAACTAGTTCTGAAACATCAAATGTGCATTGCTCTTACAATACCATCAGTGTTAACTTGTTTGGATAAAATTCGAATAGTTTAAATGATAAGTGTATTTGTTGTGTAAGTGTAAGTGTTGTTTTTACCATACAGTATATGTAAAAATTTAGAAGCATTTGAATCTTGAATAGAGTTTCCATTTATGTTGTGCAGCATTGACGGTAGTAAATTTTACAATATTTGTTTTATCAACATTTAGTTTTATCAACATTTGCATTGATGCTTCAGGGGTCTCCGTCTAGGGGGATATGTGAATAGCGACCACAAGGTACCCAAGCTGAGCAGAACATTACTTCCACTTACTGGTGTTTTGCTCCTCGCTGTAACTTTTCTATCTGGCCTTACCTTGGTCATCTCTTGTTCTCTTCCGACCCCGATGCTATTAGGGTTCCCGAGGGCTAGGGAGTCTTTATTTTTCCAACCTCTTTATTTCTCTAAAATATTAACCCCTAACATGCTGACCTGTCATTGCATGTAATACGTCCTCTGATTGGTAATCAGAAGATATGGTCGGTGAATTTATTTTGATAACGCTCCCGGTCAGGTCGGTGGGACCCGTAAACCAACGACAGGTGTGGTCCTCCAGACATTCTAGGGGTTGTGAGAGAGCGATGCGACCGCCAAAACATAAAAATATGGTGCTCTCTAAAAAGCGGTTACTATTACTGCTATTACTCTCTTCAATATCAAATAGAATTGGGATATATTCTTCACCACTCTGTCCTCTATGTGATCTGCAAGAGGAAATGGATCGAGACTACCTTCAAATATGCCCGGCCACATCTAGTGCCCCATCCATTAATGAAAAATATTGGAGAGCAAGAGGATGAATGACTTCATTGTCAGAAATCCAGCATTAGCTAACAACAACAACATATCGAATTAAACTATAACATTATAGACGTTTGGAAAATTCAGTTTGGATTTCCTTATGTCAATCACTCTAGCGCAAGGCAAATGTGCAATGTCTAGAATAGTGTGCGAGTGAGAGAAAAATATGCGAAGAGTGGGGGTAACGAAATGGCAACGCTGAGCACGCAAACGCGTCTCATTCGCGGCAGAGTAGAACTCTTCCCGTTTGAAACACATACATTGTTTTTACCAAACAGCCAAATATCCCCCATATCGTTCACTTCCATCAATTTCTCATCTCCCCAAAATAACTCTCTCTGCCCCCCCCCCTCTCTCTCTCTCTCTTCATTTCATCTCTTTGTAACTTTGGGCAGTATTTTATTATATTACCGCCGTCCAGTTGGTAACATTTGAAACAGTATTTCAATATTCTTTCTACTGTCATAAGCTTCCTCTCTAACCTTCCCAGTTCTGTCAGTCGCGCTCCCCTCGGTGAACACAACTTCTGTGCAGAACATTCTATGTAGGGGAGAGTAGTACACAGTGATAAAAAAAAAAAATAAAAAAAAAAAAAACGCATATCTTCTGGTCTACTTATTTAATGGAGTACAAACAACACATGCACTTACATTTTGGAACTTTGGGTACATGATGATATAAATACGAGGACTGTAAATAAAGCAGTGGCAACATTGATAAAACACAATATTTATTGAACTCACTAGTACAATTGCATTACATTCCTTCAATGTAGTCACCCGCAAAGTCCCTGACCTTTTGCCAAATGTAGGGCAGCCATTGGGGACCGTTTGCAAGGCGATCTCTGTTGATGACTGCTACGGAGCGCCCTACTGCGCACACTAATGTCAGGAAATGGGCGGCCTCGCAGGGGTTCCTTCAACTTCGGAAACAGGTCGGAGTCACAAGGATCCATGTCTGTTGAGTACGGAGGGTATTCCAAGACCTCCCAATGCCACCTTTGCAATAAGACACTGCTTGCGACATGACAACGTGCATTCTCATGCAACATGATGGGGTGATCGTATCGCAATAAACAGGGACGTTTGCGCCGCCTAGCCGGACGCAGATGTCGCTCCAGAAATCGGCAATACTAGTTACTGTTGACGGTTTGTCCCTCAGGCACAGCATGCGCAAGAATAACCCCCTCGAAGTCGTATGCCACAATAAGCATCAGCTTCACCCGACTGGGTTCCTGTTGAACTTTCTATGGACGTGGTGGACCTGGGTGACGCCATTCATTCGACTGACGCTTTAATTCCGGCTCGTAGGCTCGTGCTCACTTCTCATCAATGGCGATAATACGCTACAGAAATGCGTCTCCTTCGTTGTGGTACCTGTCCAGGTGGATGCCAGCCAGTGCATACCGGTGCCATTTCTGTACCTCGGTGAGTTGAAGTGGAACCCAACGGCACGCAATTTTCCTCAGGTGAAGACATTTCGTCAGGATGTGCCACACCGTTTGATGACTGAGACCAACCCTTAGGAATAACTCCCGGACAGTCCATCGATGATCTACGGCAACAAGACCACTCACGATGTCAATCTGATCCTGAGGAATGGACGGCCGACCTGTGCGGTGCAAATTCGCAGTCTCAGTCCGACCCGCACCAAACCCATCGTGCAACCGTCCTATACGGTAATGCATTCTTGCCAAAGGCTTCAGTGATCCTCAATAACATTCTGATGCATTTTTGCCACGGACAATCTCGATTTTAAGCCACGAACGCTTATTGCCTTTGGTAAACATGAAATGAAATGAAAAAGGTATTTGGGCATGTTTTACAACATGCTCTGGCTGTTTTAGGGATAGTCCCTCTTCAGCCGCGTTTTTTGAGTTTTTGTTTTTTACGGGGCGCGGAGATCGATCGTGTGTGCGTGTGGTTGTGAACTGGTGTATTGTGGTGTGGTTGTGTGGGTTGGTGTTGTGTGTGTTCATCCCTGGTGTGTGATGGCTTCTACCCTCTGAGAAGATTGTAATTTTGTACTATTGTGTGGTTATGTATGTGTGTTGCTGCAACAGCTCAAGATTAGTTTTTGTCTGTGTTGTGTGTTCTAAGTGTTATGTTATGTGTGTGATTGTGTTTGTGTTTACTGTGTGCTTGTGTTTTTAATTGTGGTTGGTGTGTTGTCATTGTTCGTGTATGTCATTGTTATGTGTGTTCATCTATAAATATTGCCAGCTGGTTGCCAACTCTGGTCGTGTTTACCGCTTTTTTAAGCGTCTTTTGTGCAATCTGAGTCAGGTTTTGTAGGAATCGTGCTCTGTGTGCGGGTGGAGTAATGTCGTATATTGGTGGTATGAGTGTGCTCAGTATTTGTGTAATTGTCGTGTTTGTGATGTCGCGTATGTACTTTGTAATGTTTTGCTGTATGTTTGTGAGTTGGTCTTGTAGGGACTTGATTTGTTGTTCGGACTGTGAGATTACGTCTTGGAAAGTATTTACGGTTTCGTGCTTCGACATGTGTCTTTTAGTTTCAGGGATCTTAGGGAAATTTGTCTCGGGCCAGTCAGTCACGTGTTTTGGTTTGGGTGGTGTGGGGATGTTGTGGGGGAAGATGTATGTCTTGGCAGTGTGTTCCGGTTGTGTCGGGGGTTGTCTGGGATACATCGGGCATTTTATTTGCCCGGTGTAGTGCCCATTCTGTCGGCAGGTGGAGCAGTAAGGGGTGTTATGTCGGATGGGGTGGTTGCATCGTCTTGTGTCCGAGTTATGCCCACAGTGAAAACATACGGGCTGTTGTGTACAGTTTTCTACGTGATGTCCATATTTCTGGCATTTTCGGCAAGATACGTGTCTGTCTGTGTGCTTAGAAGGCTCCGCCCTGAAAATTTGTTTTTCAATGACGGCGCCTTCTTTTAGTATTGTGTTGATTGTCGTGATGCATGTGCTGAAGATCCTTACGAGTTGCGTCTGTCTGTTTTGGCTGATAATCCTGGATACGCGTGTTATTTCTGGGTATGTCTCTTGTATGCTTTGCAATATCTCGTCGTCAGTTATGTCATAGGGTATGCCTTTTACTACAGCGGTCAGGGTTTTGCGTGGTCTGTTAGGTTCTGTGTCAGGGTTGGGTGTGGGTCGGTTTTGTGGTGGGGAGTTTGCGTAGTGTGCATACTTCCCAAAGTTGTGGATTGGGATAGCCTGGGTGAAAGTCACTGCCTGCTGTTGGTTTCGGAATGTCAATGAAAATGTGTTCTGTTGTAGTCTTTGTGCGCGGTAGAGTGAGTCAGTGTTTTGGTGTGTCTTTGTCATTAAGCTCCTAACGAACCATGTATTTTGTTTGTCTGGGTTGCTGTTGATTATGTATATTGTGAAGTATCCGTGAGGTGTGGGTGGTATGTAGGTTGTGCGTTGTGTTTGCGTGGTCAGTAGTGTGTTAAGTCGGTTGCCGAGTTGTGTTGTGGATTCAGGGCTTGTGTCTGAGTCATGGTCTGCTATGTCAGGAGCTTGAGAGGCTGAGCTGCTGTTGGAGCTTACGGAGTGTGTGCGGTGACGTCGTGAGTGTTTGTGTGGTTTGCTTGTTGTCGATGTAGGTGTTCGTGTCGGTGTAGGTGTACGTGGAGGTGTTTGTGTTGGTGTTTGTTGTGTGTGTGTCATGTGTTTCGTCGTAGATTATTTCTGCTTCGCTTGCTGATGTAGAGGGTGCATGTTGTGTTAGCGGCGGTGAGTTCTTTTTTGTCAGGACGCGTCGGCGGGAAGATTGGGGATCTGGGGGTTTAGGGGGTTTGGCCGTAGAATGACGCTTGAGCATCTTCTAGGGCCGGGAAAGACTTAGGTGAGAGAGGAGGTGGCTGCTAAGAAGCGCGGTTTGTGTGTACCTACGCCTATGTGTAGTCCCAGCGGACTACAAGACTTACGTCTTTTGGCTAACTGAGACTGGCCCAGCAGGTACACAAACCTCACCACAAGGAGGGGTAAGGTAGGAGTTACGTGGAAGGGGCGCGGACTGACGTGTTGTTGCACTCTCCACTTGCTTGCCAAGTGTCTTGAGAGTGCCTTCTCGCTGTGCCGTAATTATGCAGTGTAGCTTGCCGGTGTTGGTGCGACCATCCCCTGTCTTGGCGTCTGGCGTGGAACGCTGGAGAAGAAGCTGACTGGCTGGCTGACTGGCTGGCTGACTGGCTGGCTGACTGGCTGCAACTGCTGCTTTTGGTAAACATGCTTTAGAGCGATGCACTTGACCCTGTTCACCTCAACGTACACAACAACAAACTCCCAACTGGGAGCCCGACCAATACACACCACACATCGACACTGGTCACCTGGTCACTCCCAATCCTATTGGCTCATACCCGCTGTCCTGCGACTGTGGAGACTATGTTGCCACTACTTTTTTTACAGCCCTCGTATTTCGCTGAATACAAAACAAGTTAATAAAATTATTAATAACAATCTGACATTCGTTTCACTCTCTACCACATCTAGTGCACAGTGAAATAAGCCGTTACTCTTATTTTGCTGATTAAAACACATGGAAAAGCTAATGAAGACACAAATCTACTCATGTAGATTTTGAATTAATGCAAAGCTGAAGCCACGTTTCAGTGAGAATGTTTCACAAATACCTAAACTTATGTCAAAGCTTCCAAAGTTAATGGAAAAGTGGATAAAAGCTGATATTCATTTTGTCTTCATTGCCAATGTTAGTGGACAAATAATTGCAACGTCAGTTTTTAGGTAAAGCATATCAGGAACTGTGGAACTTACAAAAACCAAGATACTAAGGTTTCTTCGAAAATATGTCACTTGAAAGTCACCATCGTTATCCCTTCCCTTCATTATTATGACAACATAAAATATGTTGACTGGAAAACGCACCATACATGGTCACCAACTGTACTTTTTTTAACCAATTTGTCAAGTTCCACTTCATCATCAACTTCCCTGTCCCATAAGGACTCTCACTTTGTGTATCACTGCAGGCTTTCTCAGCAAATTTTGGTCTGGAGTTTATCTTCTTTTGAAAAACCCTCTAGAACGTATCTTCATTTCTGTTTCTTTCTTCTTAGCTTTCTCTTTATTCAAACCTTTTTATGGGGTCGGAAATAGTATGATGCTTCTACCTGTTAGTCGGTCAACTCTCTCTTGTCTAGGTGCAGCTTTGGATTAGCTCCAGAGCTACTTTGGCAAAATTTCTCACCGTGTACTACATGAGAGTGTCTCATTGTGTACGAAATGCACCGTTACACAAAATGGCAATTCAAATTAAACAGCTTCCAAAATTGCCCCCAGAAACCCATCAATTGATAATAAATAATGCACAAATTATGACTGCACTATACAGAATATTTATAATATTTATGCAACAGATGGCAGAAAACAATAAAGTACGTTCTACTTATAACAATTAACTCAACATGTTGCATATAACGTAATAATAATAATAATAATAATAATAATAATAATAATAATAATAATAATAATAATAATAATAATAATAATAATAATAATAATAATAATAATAATAATAATAATAATAATAATAATAATAATAATAATAATAATAATAATAATAATAATAATAATAATAATAATAATAATAATAATAATAATAATAATAATAATAATAATAATAATAATAATAATAATAATAATAATAATAATAATAATAATAATAATAATAATAATAATAATAATAATAATAATAATAATAATAATAATAATAACAACAACAGTAACAACAATAATGATGATAATAATGATATTTACTCCTGCCAGGAGTGTGATAGTGCGTCCAAAAACCCCCAAACAACAACAATAATGATATTTTATTGTTTAACGACGCTGTCAATTGCTAGGATCACATCAGCGTTGGCAGTGTGCCGGAAGTTTGTCCCTCAGGAGTTCTTTAACATGCCATAGATCTTCTGACATGGAGCTGTCACACTTAAAAATCATTGGTCTGGGCCGGATTTGAACCCGCGACCCTGGGAACAGTAGGCCAGCGTCTAACCAACTGCGCCACCCAGAAAGACCGTAATACGACTACACACAATATATCTAAACCCTCATATTCACCATTATAACCAAAGAGTTAGTAAATTAGGTGCAAGCTAAACGTGTTGTCTCCATCCAAAAAGATTCCCTAATATGGAAAATAATGTTTCACTGTGTACAATGTCTCGCTGTGTTACCCGCGCCTACTATATGAGCTTTACCATTAGTTTAGCATTCTCCAAATTTCTTTCGATACAGCCTTGATTCAGCTGTCACTTGATAATATTTCTGGTGAAATCAGTGTCAACGTGGCTGTTTCATAATCGAATTTTGAAAAAAAAAAAAAAAATCATGGCTATTTATCCTTTCATTTGTATTTACTTAGTATGCTCCTACCACTTTCGGTTACTTGAGAATCTCATTCCGAGGAAGACCAATTCTTTCGCTTCTGATTGATCACAGTTTATGTATTCTCTTAGTTTTGACCCACTTTTAAAAACTATTCCCTTTGATTTTTGCTTAAGCTTCACTCTGCGGAAAATCCAACAGATTGATTGATGTAATTCTGATGTAGTCCTATCATCGTTATTGTAGCTGTTACAAAATCATGAGCCAACAATAGGCCGGGGAGCTCTTTCTTCCCAATAACCGGACAGTGCTTACTCCTTTGCCTTATTCTATTTAAGCTACCATCTCTGAATATACTAAATAATATTAGACTCAGCTTGTATTCTTACCAAAAATCCAGCTTTGGCTCAACTGTAATTTGTAGTTTTACCTCTTTAGCATCTAGCATAGGATTTATTCCCCTAAAGTGGTTTCTGTAGTCCTAAATTAAACCGTTTTCCTCAGTCTGTATGCCAATGCATAGCTATTTTTCGTGTCAGTCACCTTTTCAAGTCTATATATATATAACCTGCCCTTTTTATTTCTGAAATATTTCTTCACTGTGGTGTATACTTCATTACGTTATGTATTTGTTCTTCTTCCTACCCTAAATCCTAGTTGGTGTTGTCATAATTTAACTTCCATTTCAACCTACTCATACAAATTTCTAGGTAATATGCTAGTGCACACTTTAAGACTAATTCTGTAGTTACTTTGAATTATTTACATTTCATTTTCCTCTTTACACCAGAACGGGGGGGAAAAAAAAAGAAAAAAAAAACAGGAAGAAAAAGAAAGGAAAGAAAAAAGCAGACTGGAAGCTTGTAATTGTTGAAGTCGAAATCATTTCCGCGGTTGGTGGACAATGGCGACTGAGGACACTTGACTTTAACTTCGTTTTATTATCACCTTTCATACTGAGACGGCTAATGTGCGCTGGCACCCGAGCGGTTAAAGGCGGGCGGGTACATGCGTAGTAATGCGGCTTACCGAGGACGGTATCTCGGACAAATACTTGTTTCTTTTTTTAAGTGACATACGCAATACTTATAGCATATATTATAATTTCCAATTGCAAAGTTTTAATTAATTTCAAGGCATTTAATGCTTACATAAAAACTGCAACACTCTTATTTTTGTGTTCAAATTGCATATGACATAAGTAAATATTATATTCCTAAATGAGTTGGCCAAAAAATAGAAATTTAAGCTAATATCGGGTGTGTAAACCTTTTGGATCTTTTACAGCCCTCATTTTAGGGGCATGGATGACATCAAATGCCTAGTCTAACTTTTACCAGAAGATAGCTCCTACTAAGCATCTAAATTTGATCCCACAACAGCCTCTGTTCTTTGGCACTGTCTTGCAGATGATTTTAACTCTAAAGCTTTCTTCAACTCTGCCCAGATATGTTCAATAGGAGTTCAAATCTGGTGTAGAAGGAGGCCAATCAATTACAGTGATACAGGCCTGAGGATTCGCGCGATACCTTGAGCGACCTTCATTTATTTTTACCTGCTAAAATACAGTTATCAGTCAAAGTTGTGAGCAATCTGCGCTCTCTGAGCACCAGTTCCCCAGCCCTGCTGTGATATCTTACCTTTGCGAGAACCAGTTTAAAATCTGTTGACTAATGTACACAGGATATCTATTCCTTACAGAAGGAACCATGGCGTTATCGTGGACGTCTTTGTATGGTGACTGTTTAATGTGTCATCAAGTTGCCACAATGTATCTAGCCATCTTGTGACATCTAACTTCAACACGACACAGATGCGTGTTTTCGGTGAACCATTTTCACAAGGTATTGTACGCTGTAACATTTTCTTCTGGCCTGGTAGCCAATTAGTTTCCCACCATTTGTAGATGAAAATGTCACATCTTCTGTGAATATAGCCCTATTTCAGTTATAGATGACATTTTCTTCCGCCAATAGCGGAATTTGTAATTTGTGATCGTCTGTAACTCTGCGACTTATCTTCCGTTCAAGCAAAGAGCCCTGCTGTAGTCAAAAGATGCAAGGCCGTACGGTTTAACCGAGTGAAATCAGAATTACTTCAAATTGTAGACACATGCTGGAAGGGATTGCAGTCTGGCTCTTCTAGACGTGCAGTATCCTGCTGAGCAGGAAACACACGTTTTCGATCGACGACAAGCAATCCCTCCCCTGGATAACCGCACCGACCTCCTAGCAGTAGATATAGGAACTTCTAGTGATCTTAAAGCCGGAGACGCAGCAACGCTCACTAATGTGAAGTGAGATCTGCCTGTACCTTTGTTCTTACGTGTGCTCCCAGCCATGGTAAAAGTCAGTATGTTAACATATGCAGCATTCAAAGGCCATGAGGTGCGCGCGCATAATCACGCCAGTGCCGTTTATAACCAGAGGTTATAAGACGTTTTACATTCAATATTAAGTTGATTAAATATCTGGTTTGATTTTTCACCTTAGAATTCTTACAAATATGGCACTTATTTTGACATTTTGTTTCAGGTATTACCTTCAAGAAGCAGCTAGGCCCCTCCCGTCAGCCGTACCACCACAGCCGGCCCCGAGCCAATCAGAGAAGTCACCTCTATGCATAAATACCGCATCCCTGGCAGTCATCTATTCTTGCTGCACAACCTTTTTGAAAATAGCCGATTCTACGTCCAAGTGGGCCTCTCCTCCGAGAGAGAGAGAGAGAGCGAGAGAGAGAGAGAGAGTGATGCCACAAGGGGCACTCACGTCACTGTTATTGTATATATTGTTTACGAATGATTTCCCAGTGGACGCCAGATTCAAGGTCATCCTGTATGCTGACGACACTGCAATATAAAACCACCACGAAAATCCTCGTTTCGGCCTTGTAGAAATGCAAAATATGTAAATCACTTCCTCTCATGGCTCTATGACTGGAAAATCAAAACTAATCCTTACAAATACCAGCTGATTAACTTCACAAAGCGACACCACACTTTGGCAATAGACCTAACGGTCGGCGGTCCCATATTGCACTGCCGTCGCCATATTAAATACCTGGGCGTCACCATGGACCGCAAGATGTGCTGGTCCACCCACATAAAAAATAGCGCCAACAAAGGCAGACAGCGGCTAAAGTCATGCGCCCTCATCTTCCGCAGCAAACTGCTGCAACTTAAATCTAAACTAATTCTGCACAAGGCATTCGTTCTTTCGGAGGTCCTGTATGCATGTGTAGCCTGGGCCAATGCCTCCAAAACCGTCCTAAAACAAATCCAAACCCTCCAAAACCTTTCCCTTCGAAAAATCCTCTCTGCTCTCCTCCGAACCACCGGCCAAACGCTTCATCTTGAAACCCAGATCCCATCCATCCCAGATGCAATATCCGAAAGAGCTTCCGCAACGTAGGCGTGCATTAGGAATCACCAAAATTACGCGATTGCCAACATCGGCAAAGGCGAGCCCAAGCACAGAAGGCATGCAAGAATAACAATATTTTAGACGTTGCACGGCTCACCAACTAATGCAAGCCCACGTAACCCCGACCTTAGGTCACACACTAACTACTGCAGAGGCCTGCGCCTCGGGAACCACAGGAGCCGCAACCTGCCACACAGTAAAATAGCGGGAAACTTGTGTAGTGTAAATAGTGAAGTGTATGCAGTGCAGTGTGTGTGTGTGTGTGTGTGTGTGTGTGTGTGTGTGTGTGTGTGTGTGTGTGTGTGTGTGTGTGTGCGTGTGTGTGCGCGCACGTGTGTGTACGTGAGCTGGGGCGTACGTAGTATGCCCAAGAGCCAATTCATGTGTGTATGTATGTACGTATGCACGTATGTACGTATATATACCAGGTGTCCCACTCCAGCCGGCATTCGGGTAGGTAGATAACCCTTCGTGAGTTAAAATAGCTGCAGAAATCACCGGCGTAAATCCAGTCAGTCCCGTGCGTGGTCTTTGTTCTGCTTGTAAGAGAAGCGAGCGGCATAGGCACTTCGCAGGCCTTAACTAGCGTGTGTAGCGCGTGATAATAGACAAGAATGGTCTTAGAATATTTTTCAATTCAGTTACACGACTTTATTTTCCAGAGAATAAACTAATTCCTGTATATGCTACTATTGTTTAACATTGCGACGGATTACAGATTCTAAATTGCCGTAACAAAATCCATGCAAACATGAGGACATGAGGAGTATATATATAGTCTTACGTGTTTGTCTCTGACCATTTCCTACGGAGATATTTCAATTTTGTCGAAAACAAGAGACAGACAAGCTGACAACACTGCAAATTGTGTAGATGTTACTTTCACTAGGTCAGTACATAAGCAAACACCGCAGTGGCGCTTCTCGTAAACGCAAACAAATACCATGCCGTGTCCTTCCGTCTCTATTGTGCGAGTGTAAGCCAATCAGAGTTGTTATCTCTCAAAACATTACACCACCCTGCGTCGAGTTTGCAAGCGACTGATCTGTTTACATCCAGAAACTGATTCGGATCCCTGACCATCCCAAACGCAACTTTGCCGAGTTACTTCACGTCTGAGAAAGCTGCTCGGAATATTCCTTTAAAAAAATTCTTTTAAGTGATTAATTATTTTGATGCCCTCTGTGATGTCTCATAAATACTACCGAAACTATGTCACAAATACGTTAGTCTACGCATCTTATAAGCAACAAACTATTACATTCGTACATTTTGTGGAATTAACACATCCGGTTTGGATGAAAACCTTTTAGTTTTTCGAAATCGGCTGATCAAGGAACAAAATTCCATTATACTCATTTTTGTAATGCTTCTATGGAGCACATATTAGAAGGAATATAATAAGTTCCCTTCCACCCACTATATGAAAGCTGCCCCCCACCCCCCCCCCAAAAAAAAAAAAAAAAAACACCGACAACGCTTAGCGTGCTGCGCGGGACCGCAAACTGAGTGGTTATCAAATAGAAACCCTTGTCCGGAAATGCACGGTTTGGGCGCTGCAGGGCATTGAAATGTGAGACTGATGTACGTTCACATTTCATTAATAAACCGAACATAGAGTTGTCTACATTACAAGCGGGCTTCGAACTGTGAACCTCCTACGTCATTCCAGAGCATATATCAACGGTGGTGAGCCTCATGCAAATAACCCAATACGTGGGATTGTCTTTGAAGTTTTTCAATTATTCCGTGGACTCGAGCCATAAGTTCCTCTGCTGACGCATACTCTTCATACAACTCCACAGAAAACAGTCGAGAGATGTCAGATCTGGCAACCGTGCTGGTCATGCAACTGGACCACCTATATCAATCAATCGATTTGAATATACGGCGTTGAGGTGATTCCGCACATTTACGTCAAAGTATGCTGGAGCCCATGTAGGCTATTTCAGCAGCTGTGTACTATCTTTCATAAAAGTAAATACCCAACTTCAGTGGGACCTGCGCAAAGGTCACCTAATTCTCAGGAGTTCCTAAATGGTATGTGAATGAAATTTGTCATAGTATATGCTTTCCTTGGTGTTCAGACGCATGGCAGCCATGGGGTCACCTTGCAGCTTTGAAAAACGATATTTCAGCAATCATTATAAGTTAACGCACAAATATTTTAAATTCAACATTAGTGCATCTGCAGAGTAGTGTATTGAGTACTAAGAACGGTCAGTGATACTTATCAGGCCGAAAAATGCATATCGGAAATACGAGGCCTGCAGGGTCGAGTTTTCCCAAGCATTCGAGATCTGTTAAGTAACTTACAGTTCGTGGGTAGCCAATTACTTCTTGCAATACTTCACCGTAAAAAGCAATAATAAATCAAAATCGCTTTTCCATATATTGTTGGACATTAAGAAACAATGAATTCTCAGTGTGAACAAATGAAAAGCTACATCTATGTTGTCTCAGATGGACCTAATAATTTTGTATATTTCAGGTGAAAATCCAGGTTCCACCTCAAGATGTACTGAAGAAATAAAAAGAATTGGATAACATTTTAATGTTAACATGTCGTTGGTTGTGACGTCATTTCCTACTGGTACCGTAGGTAATTAAAACCTAGTCCAACTGGTATCGTAAGTAATAAATACCAGTTTTAGCCTTGTTGCCATGGAAATTGATAAATGAATTGCAAATTTAGCTTACACTACCAAATCTGTGTTAGCAATGATTACCTTACGTATCAAGTATTGCAAAAACATATTATCATCATCGGGTTTTCATGAAGTAGTGGACAAATGGACAATGGTAGTGTTGAGCTCTTTGCTCATCAAATAAGCTTAGTCTTCCACACATAGTTCCTGTACTGAACAGTAGCTGAACGCGTTAAGGCGCATTATTGCGGTCCCAGAGTGATACCCTGAACTTAGATTGAATCCTATTTAGCTGGTCTTTCTTTTTCTTTCCCTTCCTTTCTGTCTTAACGGGAACATCATTACTTAGATCATTACTACTATTATTAGACACAATAGTATGATATTTCCGCAATACGATTGAAATTTTAGAACTGAAACCTTTAGAAGATATTGATTACAATTGCTGCAGATAAAACAGGGAGTACGCCTACTTCAAGTGTCAATCGTTCTTCGAAAAATTAATATCTAATATTTTCCTTTAAATACCCGCATTCAAACGCATCTCTCTATAAATGTCAAAGATTGTTATCATTAGGGCTAGGAAGTTCATGCATTTGCATGTTTTTTCGTATGGGCTAAATTTACGTTATGTGCACGAATTATGGAATTTTCAGTTATTTGGAATGATTTTATGGTGCATATAACTGCATATTTTCTAAATTTTGATAAATGCTTATTATTTCAATATTATAGCCCCTATATTGCATATTTTAATGATTTTTATGGTTTTTTATTATTTTTTCCATCTGGATAATATTTTTCATATTGGTAGTATTGCACATGATGGTGTAACTCACGAAGATTTCAATATTATAGCCCCTATATTGCATATTTTAATGATTTTTATGGTTTTTATTATTTTTTCCATGTGTATAATACTTTTCATATTGGTAGTATTGCACATGTTGATGCAACTCGCGAGATGAGTCATGCTGTTATGCAGTGAACCCCCTGTTTCCATCCTTTCATTATATGTTTGTGCGTAGAGAATAATCAGTGCGTTATCTGAGAGGTTTATATTAACAAAGATAAAGTGCAGGTCAGTTGGTTTTGAGCAGCACGATTATCGCAACGCTTCCCTGCTCTCCAATAGTTGTGCCATGGTCTTCAAACGTAACAGTGTTGTGAACTGGTTCCCACCAAATTAAATTAGGTATATAAAATGTTAAAGAGCTCTTCAAATGCCGAAAATAAAACCAACTTCGAGTGCTAGATTAATTAGTTTACAGATAGAGTTTTCGAGCGACTTAATATCTACAGATAATAGGGTATTGTATTGTGGAGCGTGTGAGAATAATGTAGGAAGTGAGAAAAGATTTCAAATAGTTCAGCACATACACACAGCAAAACCTAAGGAGAATTTAATCAGAAAACTCGCAAACAAAGAACCTGTTCAAAAACAGCTAGTAGAGTGTTTAGGAAGTAGGGTTACTGGATTTTCCTATGACTTGTGCCAAGCATTTTTAGCTGCTGATATTCGCTTGTTCAGAATTAATAATCCCACATTTAAAAACTTTCTTGCTAAGTACACTCGACAACATGTGTGCCTGAAGAAAGTACACTGCGTAAGACTTATGTAAGGCATTGTTACAATAACGTATTGTCAAATATACAAAATGAATTAGCGGATCAGTTTGTGTGGTTGTCTGTTGAAACCCCTGATTCTGAGCGTCGTTCTATTGCTAATATAATCGTGGGTGCTTTAAATAATGAACAAAAGACTACACCTTATCTTCTTAATGTGTGCGAATTGTCGGCCACTGACAATGTAACTGTGACCCAGTTTGTGATGGACTCTTTGAAATTATTATGGCCATGTGGAATCAAATACGACCGGGTACTTTTATTTGTTACTGATGCAGGTCCTTATATGTTAAAATAAGGACAAACTCTGAAAGGTATTTTTCCTAACTTAATTCATATAACTTGTTTGGCACACGCTCTTCAGCGCATTTCTGAGACAATACGCGATTCTTTCCCATTGGTAGATAGATTTGTGTCCGGTACAAAGAGAATTTTTGTTAAATCTCCTAAAAGAGTTAAGTTGTTTAGATCAACAGCACCTAATATCCGGCTTCCTCCTGCACCAGTGTTAACTCGATGGGGAACATGGGTTGATGCAGTTTTATATTATGCTGAGCACATAGAAATATTCGAAGAGGTTGTTAATTCATTGGACTCGAAAGATGCTTCATCAATAGAAACTCTGCAAAATATTCTGTCAGGCACTGGGTTAAAAGAGGATCTTAGTTTCATATCTGCCCATTTTTCTTTCTTACCAACAGCCATAACGGCATTGGAAGCTGTAGGATCTCCTTTGCATGAATCACTGTCTTTGAAAAAACAATATGTGGTCTAAGTTCGGTTCCTGGTAGCATAGGACAAAAAGTGAAAGAGAAAGTGAATTATATAATTTCAGAAAATTCTGGTTATAAACAGATGTGCGATATTCGAGACATCCTTGAAAGAAAACCATCTGTCACACCAAGAGACTTGACTCTCTCTGTGAAGCAGTTAACATCATTTAAATATGCCCCGATAACATCTTGTGACGTGGAGAGAAGTTTTTCACGTTACAAAAGTGTTTTGCGAGACAACACACGATGTTTTACAGTTGAAAATTTGTGCAGTGTTGGTTGTGAACTGCAATTTAGCAGTTAATACTAGCGGTGAGACCACTCTGCTTGAACCTCTAAGGAATAAGGTAACTTTATTTATTATTTATTCTAACTCGCCTTGTCTACTGCGAAGGGGCATTGTTTTAATTCAATAGTGCATATTTCTTGGCATATTTTCAAGTTTTTAAGAGCATATTTGCATGCATATTTCAGTGTTTTTAGGGCATGAACTTCCGAGCCCTAGTTATCATGTTAAAGTATTTACTTCCATCATGCACCGTTAATGTTTAGTTAGCTTACAGTGCATATACAAGGCATTATATCTTGTTCATGTTAGAAAATATCGACATGCACGATAGGTTATCTAATATACCTGAGCCCAAGGGTATTTACACTTCCTTCATTTGTTTATATTTGTTCCGTTATTATCCGTTCTTCCATAAATAACACTTCACTTGCATTTATTCCATAATTCTTATTAATAAACACTCCTCTTAGTGAAAGCCTATAAGTAGCATTTTCGACCTGCAAAGAAAATGGGAACGACAATCTGAAATTAGGAGCAGTGCCTAAAATATTGGCTGGGCTTAACAAACAAAAAACACAGATTGTTGCTAAATATATGCCAGTTAAAATGGTTGTATCATTTAAAGTACAAAAGTATTGAAGTAAAGATGTTCATTCGTAAAGCACATACCTACGTTCTTTTTCAAAACCTGCCTTGGGCACAACCGGTTACCTCAACAAATCATCGAATAAGACTCATTTTTAGGTACTTGAATTACCTTTTAATCAAACGGAACACTTTGAAACTAATGTATTACAAGGATTAGTGACTAACTGTTGCACCTAGTTTCAAAATGATGGTTTTATGATGTCACAGCCCAAGTTTGCATATTGCTCATAAGCTAGAAATTGAGGGAGAATTTGTGTATCCCGTTCTAACATGCAACGTGATGTAACATACTATGACATCTGTAGTTTAAATTATAGTTACTTTTACACAATACAGACTGTATTTGCATAACCTTTTATGACATTTGAGATTAGATTTATTGATATTTGAGGTTCGGTAAGCATAGCACCTACTGAAAGTAGTTATTCAGTTCATACGTCGTCTTCAGATAAGTTCTATAGCATTTACACATGGAATACTCGCATTGATATTCTGTCACACTTAGGAAACAGTTGCTCAAGGGATACAGAAAGGGAAATATTTTCATTTTATTATCACCTTCTGAACCTAATAAGTACAGTAGTTTCCTTGGGAAGTGGTACCTCAATGTCTGAAATATTCAGATGGTAGAAGATCATATCACGAAAAGATCTCTGAACTTCAAGGTGGCAAAGGCTTTATTCATGATACTAGGAAAAGATACATTTGCTGCCACCTAAACTTTGGACAACAAGACGTATTATCCAGAGCTTATCCCAGTTGTTCCCTTTGAGTATGTTGGTCAATAAGTAACACACATTGTCATGAAGGCAAATATGTAATTTAGTACTTCCAGTTATGCATGTTTGTTAAAGAATTCGTTTGTCAATGAAACTTTAAACCCCGCCCACAAAACAGTTTTACACAAGTAAATAATGTGTTAACTTACTTTCTGTAAAGATGTATGTCGCCTTAAAACCTCTGGAATATCTGGATGAGTAGATTCCTCTGAATTCCAACATAAGTCTTGGACCATTGGACATTAGAGGTCTAGGCACATTACTTCCGCAGAAACTGTCGATCTTCTCCATTCTTCCATCTATGTGAACGTACGCAACCAAAGAATCGATACTCTCGCACCTAAAGTAATAGAGAGCACATTAGCATCTTGTTCATACTTAATTAGGTATTGTAATAACAGACACAATGCAATCAGGGGAGAGACACTGTACATTGCGTAAACAAACTCCACACGTGCTCGCAAACATACATATACACACGTCAACATCACCACCGTATTTGTTCTGAGTGTCATGCCTGCATTTGTTATTTTGTTTAGTTTCATTTCTATAGTTCTCTTTAACTGGCAGAGTCTTACCGGGGGCTCTGACCCTGATGTGCTTTGACTCCTTGAACTTTTAGCTTAGGTTATTGTAGGTTTTCGTCAGCTTAATATTTTCACGCGCACATTCACTCTCGTCTCCATGCCTCCAGACTCAATGGAACACAGGAAATAATACAAGTAAAGCAAAACATTCGACATTGTTTTTCTATATGAAGGTCCGTCTAAAACAGAACTAAATTATAATACTGGATCTGCCTGGTGCGTAAAAATGTCCATTAGATGTAAATGTTTCTTTTAACGAAGGGTGAGTGCAAAGGGTCCATTCGAATGTTTCCCTTTCGTTCCACAGAAATTATGTTAAAATGTGGGATAATTACAGGAATGTTGTTAGTATTTGTGCATGTAATCCGTGTTCTCACAGTGTGTGGACGCGTTGTGAGTCTCTTGTGCGGACTTTTCGAACACATGAAGTATGGTGCACGATGTTGCAACTTGTAAAACATAAGACCTCCAATGTTAAGAAAAAGATCACCAAATAGCTTCAATATGGTATAAAGAAATACTCGGAACAAACCTGACTCTTGAGTGTTTTAAACCCATTTCATCATTTTATGTTTTCTTCCCATTGGTACAATCAGTTGATAGAAAGTCTGAGGCAACCAGCATAAGGGTTTCTGTATTCCTTATAATAGCTTCATTAAGTGTAACTTTTAGAAACAGTAGCTATGTTTTCTTTCTTGTTCTTATACCGAAATCTTTTGCAACATGAATGACAAAAGAAAAAAATTGGGGCAAGTTTTGAGAATGCCAGGATTGTCCTCCTTGACTGAGATTTTTCAGGTTGTCTTTAATCCTAATTAACTGGCAAATGCCGGTGGGGTTCATAAGCTTAGGTCATGAATTTTTCCTTATCACATTTCCTTTTACAATAAATCATTTCATTTCAAGTAAGAGTAGTGTAACCGCCACAATGCCGCGTGTTGTAAGAGAAGGCATTAAATACTACAGATGTGCGTATTTAGGGAATATTGGATGAGGAGGAAGAGTAAATACTTGAATATATCTCCTACACCTATGCGTCCCATATGGCTAAGTGTACTTAACTGTATTACGATTTTCTCGGTTCACTCGTACCCTATGTTGTTACTAGAGCCAGAGCCATGTGAAATCACACGCGATACAGGTTAGTTAGGCACGGAGAATGAATGACGTTACCGGTACCGCGCAGCCGTCATATATGCACGTAGATCATCAGACGCCTGCATCCGTGTAATTGCGAGAGAGCAACAATAGAACGCATGTGCACCAAACCTGTGGCTTTCTGCACGCTTATCCGCCATCTTGTGAGGGCTCTAATTTGATCTTCAAGTACTTAATGCCCAATTTGATAGCTAATTCTCTTAAAGGGGTCTTCCTACAATGTTAAACACTGATTTGCAAGAAACTAAGATGAGCGCTCACACACACACACACACACACACACACACACACACACACACACACACACACACACACACACACACACACACACACACACACATTTTCTCTCTATCTCTATCTCTGATCACCAGAAGAAGGTGGGCAAGAGGAATGAGCCACATAAACACTTCCTAGTGTCCCCGTCAACGTTTAGGCATGCTAGAATGACATACAATAAACAGTGTTGTCAGATAAATGCGTAATACCTATCACAGCAGTTATATACAGGTATAGATCTGGCAGCATGGGTGAATCACGTACACACATTTCGTAGTAAACAAATCGACTACGTGTGGAGATTAACAGTTGAAGCCCCATCTGATACCTCAGATCCGTTTTGCCTTCTGGTACAGTACAGTACAATTTTCAGGTTGCTCATTATAGTGCGAGATTGTTGTTCTTGTAACGTACTGAATTTATACTAAATAAATATATGTTGGCCTTGCCGTGTATAACACCTTGATTGTATCATCATGAGGTTTCCATTCCTAAATTTGGCTTCCGTGAGCTCCGAAAGAGGTTATTCTGTATCAAAGCATAGTTGCGTAAACTCAATAGCACCTTCAACAGAGAATGGAAAATTGATAAAGAAAAACGAGGAGTTGCCATAGAAGTTGGAAGATTATGACAGAACAGACGAATTGGAAATTATTGTATTATATTGCATCCAAATTGGGGAGGAAAAAAAAAAAAAAAAAAAAAAAAAAAAAAAAAAAAAAAAAACCCTGTTCAATACGTTTAAAAAGAAAGAAGAATGTAATAAAACCAGTGGCGTTTTCTGGTGGACAGATGAAGCAAATGTATTAAGGAAAAGAACAAGTTCCTTACGAAGAAGGTATCAAGGAAGCAAAGAAATGAAAATCTCGGGTAGGAGTGGAAAGGAAAATACTTTGTTATAGCATGTGCAGATTCAAACTGCAAGAAGTCATTGAAATCTTGGAACATTTCTGTACAGTAATTGACCAAACCGATCTTTACAACATATTGTATGTACAACACAGCTAAAACTTAGAGCACAGAAACGAGAAGCACAATAATTCTTACGCTTGACCATTTTTTTTTGTTTTTTTTTTTTTTTTTTGTTTTTGTGTTTTGGAACAAAATATATTTGACCCGTGTTTCTTCGTTTTATAAAAAAAGCTATTTTGGCAGATATTAATTTTTGAAATGCCCAAAAATCGCGCGCTCCTCACTCTTCGATCAATCATAGCTCCGATTGTAATCAAGCAAATTACTTGATCTTTGGCTCAAATTAAAGCTAAATCGCAGAATTTTGTGAGGTATTTATTAGAAAATTTTATTAATTATTATTAATAATATTATATTTTACACGATTAAAGTTTTATAGTTAGATAATAACATAAACTCGACCATTTAAAAATCTGGAAAAAAAAAAAAAAAAAAAAATACACTGAAGTTTATTCAATATTCTCAGAAAAAATCAGAATGGAGTCTCTAATAGTTCAGTTGTAATTAACTTACTTGCAGCGGACTAGTGTGGCAGCGGTGACGGCTACCGTAACCTCACACAATTGCCACCTTCCATTACGGCAACTGTTCACTGCTTGAGGTTCCATGAACGTTACAACAGTACAGTAAGGAGAACGCTGCTAGCTGACACTATTATATGTACACTATTAGCTTCTTCAAAATGTTTTTAAAATATGCATTTTAAACTAGAGCAATTCCGCGTGTGACTAACTGACATTTACACTCCATTTTCTTCCTAAAATGTCTGTCTAATAGTCAATATAGGTGTAAAAATGTTATGTTAACGACATACGATGACAGAGAATACATTGGCGGTTGTGATAGGAAATTTAAAAGCCTTAAAAAAGTGAAACAATTATTTAATAATGAGCGCTAAACTTTTCGTGACTTGCTGACATTTTTGTCAACTGCAGGTCCAACTTCAAACGTTTGTCCTCCATTTTCTCTGAAAGTTTTCTTATTTGATTTGCTCTGAAAAATCACTAGAGAGAGGAACTTATAAGCTTTCAAATGACCTGAAAAAAGGTTTGGCATGTTATTCTCATCTGGAGATATTTATTCAAAAGGTCAGCGTGACTAACTGACATGAGTTTGTGACTAACTGACACTTGCAAAAATTGTAATACTTTGTCTTTGTTTTACATGGTATAACATATGGTAAATCATAGTGATACGTATTATACGTCACATACATGTAATACATACAGGTGTGTAATTGTATTTATCATTTTGAGAAGAATCATATCCTTTGGAGAAGCATTACTGTCAGGCAACATAAACAGAATGAACATGTTGACAGCTCTCATTTCTTATTACAGTTACGTCGTTGCAAGTATAAAAAGCTGACTCAAAACCATAACAAAGACGACACATGAGAGCACACAGCACACAGCACATAAATTAGTTACTTGATTGGAATCCTTATAGTGCAGGAACGCTAAATGCAGTAGCCTCGTAGTACACGTGCATATCACTACACTGTTTTTATTTCCGAAAGTTGTGCATCATTCTGACACTTTCCGCACATGAAAGAAACGCATATTCCACAACATTTAAACCTAATACTTTCACATAATGAACCTGGTGAGTGGACGGCATAGGTGAAATGCGTTCAAATCTTTTGTCGAGAAATTCTTTTGCTTCTTCAATTTCAGGCAGAGAAACTTCTAGAACACATATTTTGGTTTTCTTTCTAACAGTATTAACAAATTCTTCAGCACTCTGAATCCTGCTTCCTGCTTTCGCAGCTGTCCAGGCCATCCTCTTCACTTGTCCTCCAATCGCATCTACTGCCCCCTTTCCGTGATAGGATTCGAAGAAGTGCCATTCAATTTGGATTCCAAATACTTCGGAAAGATATGTCACATGGCTCAATGTGTATTTCTGCTTAAAATGACAAGCAGCTCCATCAGAAAACACTTTCACAAGTTCAAGATTCGGAACAATATCCAGTATTTCCGAAAATATGTTCCTTAAGCAAATATCAACTGCATATTTGTCATGCGATACATAATCAGACACCAAAGCAAAAGATTGTTTCTGAATTTCACCAATATCTTCTTTCCTATACCAGGCAACAGCAGTAAATATTGAGATCTGTGTATTGTTCCAGTGGGCAGCTTGAATTTCATTTTGCCCCTTGCATGTGTAGTTCTCAAAGAAGTCGATCTTTATCACAGCTTCACTAATTGCAACATTTTCCCGAACCTTCTTAAAGGCCTCGGATTGCTGTCATTTTACATAAACGTGATTAAGGAAACATGGCAGGCAATTGCTCAGTTATTCAATGCAGTATTTTACAGACCCACTTTGAACTTCTATTTCCATTCTTTCATTACGTGAACTCCACAGGTTCCACTCGCATGGAGAATTAGCAAGTTCATCCGAAATGTCTGCTCCACTCAATCCCGGGCAGTTGGAGCATGCTCCCTGCACACATTCACTCGATTTCTGATCACAAACCACTTGTGCTGTGAACTTACGAAATTCAGTCTCATTGAGTACATGATTTTTACACAATGCTTTGAGAAGAAACTTCGTATTTTCATGTATAATGCATGTGCACACATTATGTGGGATCTGACTTTGAAGACGTACGTGAGCAGGGCGTAATTCAGCGAATTTTGTCAATCCCACGGATATTTCTACTCGGTCTTGTAAAAAGAGTGCATGTGCTTCTGTTAATGTTACCACTAGATACCTAATGCGAACTTCTTTTGTTTCTCCCTGAACATGGATTTCAATAAAATCATCTCTTCCAGGAGCTTGGTAAGATATTGAATCATCCTGACAGAACTTGATGATTGCACTTTTAAGTTCCTCTGATAGTTGTTTTCCTGACACCGGGACAGAATGCTTTGGTTTTACAACATGTAATCCCTCTTCAACTGCTAGTTTACGAATCATTTCTTTTCTTTTACGTGGAGATTGCGGCAATGCTTCCTCAACACGTTCTCTGCACTTTCCGAAATACCGTTTGCTTTTGAAAGCGGTTGATGTTGATGGAGTATCCTTATCAATCCCTTCTTGGTCTCTTATCTTCTGTCTTGCCCACTGTGCTTGCTTATATCTCCTATATTCAGCTTTGAGGTGTTCTCTTCCTTGTTTTGTTTATTTCAGTATTGCTCTTCCTTTCCTCATAGTCACTTTTATTTTTTCCTTCCATTGTGCATAACTGCCTTGCTCCTTCAGACGTTGTTTGTATTCACGTTGTCTTTGGGCTGGTGTTTTAGCCATGGAGTCAGAAACGGACTGATACGTCTATCCTGACTGAAGTTTCAGAAGCACTGTACGCGTATGCGACCACAGGGCGCCAGCACTAATTGTCACGTGTTTTGTGGGAAAACTAATGACTATAGAGGAAAACTTTCTCATACTTTTTTATTTGTTATATTGTAATGACGCAGAATCAAAAAGAATATTTATTTCAGTCTGTTACTTTTCCCTCCAGAGGACTTTATCCTTATTTACCGTGACTAACTGACATTGACACACAGTAATAATTAAAGAGGCTCTAAGGATTATTTATAAATGTCGAAAATTATTAGCCATATACACGTTTCGAAGACGAAGAGTCATTGTGTGATGTACAGAACAAAAAAATTAAAGCAGTTGTACATAGCTCCTGAAATATTGATATGAAAATCACCGTTATTCGCGCTTATTTTTAGTGCTTTGGAAATATATGGGTAAGTAGTGAAATTTGAACCCATATTCACGTGAAAAACATTTATTTTTCACTTCATAAGATACTTTGGAATATCTAGCATCATCTTTCCTCAGTAAAAAAAGTGAAACATTAATTTCAAATTTTAACACTCGGTATGACAGGTTCGCGGAATTGCTCACTAATGTTTCCATACAACACATAGGCTGACCTCCTGTTTCGAAAGAAAGTTGTTTCACTAAAGCTTCAGTTTTTGACAAAGGACTGAAGGAGTGTAATTTTAAAGCACAGCTGGACCTATCGTTCTTGGCCCCTGACCTTGACTGGAAGTCCTGTTGGCGAATCCATAGCTTTTGCCTCTTTCATCAGCTCATATTGTATAATTCTGCGAAGGAAACCATGCACATGGGGAGGGAGGGGGAAGGTAGTGATATCTGCATGATCTGAGACAGTCCTTGCTAATTCACAGGTGCATTTTAGTGCAGCGTGTAGTTGAAGACATAGATCTTTGCGATAAAAAGTGAATATAGTGAATTTGTGACACATTGATCATAGCGTAAATCAATTATGCCACCTGTACGTTCTAAATTAGGGACCAAAACATTACACAGGCAGAGTAGAGAAATTATTTCAAATGTATGGACGTACATGAAGGAAGAAGCTAAAACAAACAACTGCTTACATCAGAAGACTTTTTCACAAAAATCAAAAGTTCAAAAGTGCGCATCAGATGCCACAGGAGTATGAGAAAGAAGGTGCATTGTGGAGACATTTTTCTGCATGGACTGTATTGCCTTAGTAAGAAGAAGTTATCTGACTAGCTTAGCTGACGCACCAATTCGCAGGCTGTTTCCGGTCACCTGGCTTGTTACTGGCTTTTAAGCCGACTCCAGCTGTTCAAACGAATCGCTTCTTCATGTCGTCTGTGAGCGCTTGCAGGCCTCCAGGGGGATTAAAAAAAAATAGCTAATGCACTAAAGCAAGATTTTATATTACGGTTCATTCACATCCACATTCATCCACAATGATTCCCACATTGCAATCAGACACGTTCTCCTTGATTCTTTGTATGGTTTCTTGGTAAACAGGCTCCATGTAGTTTTTCCTTAAAGTACTCTCATTCGGCACTGACATCTTTGTGCATTTTTCAAGAAATCCTTTGACGGCTGGATGGTTCCCTTATCGACAGGAATTCCTGCTTGTATAAGAGATGCGCACAACTCAATGTTGATTTCCTTAAAATTTTGGCTTTTTGAAGAACTCTGTTGAATCGCATTTCGTAATAGAGGCTGCCGCGATTTGTTTGCCTGAAGAGTCTTGTTCATTTCATGCTTAGAGCTGGAAATGTGCTGTTTGATGCGATCTCGCTGGTGTTTTTCATCTAATGAAATCACAAATAGTACATCGAATAACAGATCCATATGTGTCTATGAAATCTTATTTGAATTCCTGAGCCAGAACAATAAGTCGAGCACTGGACACCTTTGGCATGGTAAAATCTAGCAATACACTCGTTTAGTAATGTAACGAAGGACTAACACCAGGTCACTTGCTAACTCAATGTGAGTGTTACACAACTCATTCATTTGCTGTCCACACGCTTATATAACACCGTGACAATTACCAGAATGTTCTCACACATGCTGGAACTGCAGTCTCAGCGATTTCTAGTAGCTTCGAGCAGAACCCAGAGTCAATTCTTGGGACTACGGGTGTACGGTTACTGCTGTCTCTGCGTGGCCTTGGAATCCGCGGGAACAGATGACGTCTGTCACAGTAACAAACTCACATTCACGAACAGTAGGCTACTGATTCTGGTGAAATTAAAAGGATAGAATGATATACTGTATGCCCACGACAAGAAGGCTAGAGGGGAATGAAGGGCAGAGGGGGCTTGGACTGTCTAGTCCGGTAGCGGACCTGTTTACTAGGAAATGAGTGTATGAGAGTGCATATTTCTAGCTATGGGTGAGTTATGTGACAACATTGTGTATTTTAAACGAGCCTAGCATCCTTGTCATTCTCGGAAACTAGGCATAACACCGTGCGGGAAGCACAAAGTGATCACGCTACACATTCCTAAGACTTGCCTTCTTGTCCTGGGCATACAGTACAATGACAATGAGTATTGTCAGTAGCATTATTGCGGATTGCTTTATAGCGGTAAAGCAAGAGAAAGAGGATTTGTCATACACTATTATTTTCCATTGTTGTAGGTGTGCATGCAACTCCCGCGCAGCGTTTACTGAAGGTGAGGCTTACTCTTCATATGTTCACAAGTTTTATTGATTAAAATCATATAGAGTAAAATGGAAGAAAACTTAAAAGAAAAAAGGGAAAAGGGGATTATGGGCATGGTTGGGGGAAAAGGGGGTAAAGGTACCCAAAAAGGGAACTAGAAACAAGACTTCACACTGTAGTATCTATACGAAAAGCTTATATTTACCTTAAGAAAAAAGGTGCGCACCTAAAAATCCTGACCCTGGTTATGAGGTTAGACCGACGAGTTATCTAATGTCCGTGTTTCCTTCTGCTTTGTAAAGTGTAAACGCAGCATCGATGTTTATACTTATCCAATTACAATCTGTTGTTCTTGTTTTGTGGCTGACGCTGTATATCTTACGTCATTCTTCTGCCTTCTATACAGTTCATATTTCCTTTGCAGTAAATGCTTGGCGAGTAACATGTTTCTTCAACTCAGCAGTATGCGAGTTTATCCGATCGTGCACACGTGCATATACAAATACTTTGTTATTCCGCTGGTAATTAACCAGTGCACATCAACAAAATGAACACTGAAAAATGAGGGCTAGATTGCAAGGAGGGGAGTATCTCTTCGTGGAAAATACACGTGGTAAAAGTGACATTTGGAAGAAGTTTCGAGAAATACAAAAATGTGCATCACGAAAAAATTGGTGCAGTTCAGTTAAGGAAGTGCCATGCTATCTTATGTTACACTGCTTCAAAAACAGGAAGTTCTCATTTAAAGCAACATCCATATAAAACTTCCACGGGGCAAAGTAAACCTCAGATGCAGTCTCAGTCTCGGCTTCCTCAAACATCTAAAGATGTAACAAAAGCATGTATTTCTCTTTGGTGCAAGGACTTAAGACCTTTTGATATTATAAAAAGTGGCAGGATTTCTGGAGTACTTTTAGATTTTGATTGAAATTGGCGCTAACTATGGTAGTTTGAATGCAAGACACTTGCTGCCCCATCCTGCCATGGTATCTGGCAGCACAGTGTTGGCAAAATCACTCATTCCTACAGTGCAGATGATGGTGGATAGAAGACAATGTGCCGTCACAATAGATATGTGGGCTGATGAATACAAACATATTTCATATATAACTCTCATTGTTCATTTTGTTGACGCAAACTGGACTTTGTGCAGTAAAGTGCTGTTTACAGTAGAATTTATGCATGATCGTAAAACAGTAACAAACAAGATTGCAACTCAACAAATAATTAACGTCGCTGGGGTTGCGACAAGGCTACTTGTCTCGATTTGCCTTTGCGACAGACCAGGGTAGTAACATAGTGAGTGCCCTTCACAGCTGTACCAGATTAAACTGAATATAGTACAGAGAAATACATTCCGAAAAGGAGCTTTTGGAACAACGACTTTCACATGTAGAAATCTACCTGATTAAGTAAGTGGTGAGATACATGAAACACACAGGACTAACGCAACATTTGAAAACTACCCTTCACCAAGAATCTGAAACTAGATGGTACAGTAGGGCTGACATGTACAAGTCATTTGATGCAAATTACAATGATATTGAAAATATTCTAATACAGCAATGAGAGGAAGAAAGAATGTCACACGTCCAGCAAGAAACACTGAAAATGCTTATAACCTTTCTAGAACCATTCAAGGAAGCTTCTCTCCAGCTAGAGGCCTACATGTGTCGCACATTGCCACTACGGTGCAGCTTATTGAGACACCTTTCACACAATGATCCCACAGATGCAGATGATACTCTGCACTTGAAACACATTGCATTAAATCTCCTTGAAGATAAGTTAGTTAACAGTTTCCAGAAAATTGCTCTTTTTCTGTGGCCTAATTTCTGTCAGTTGAGAATCTTTCAACACTCAGAGAAAGAAGATATAAAGACAGAAATGTATTCCCTAATACATAAGTTGAAGGCTGAAGAACAGACTTTTGTTATCTCAAGAACCGTCTTCTTCAAAACTGACTATACTAACTGAAGATATACACATGGTTCTCATGTACCTGTCAAAAGGCAGGAAATAATGGATTTTACTTGCTTTGGAGATGAAGACAATGAAAAGCAAAGTGAGACGGATGATGAAATGATGAAATGTTTAAAGCAGTGTTGCGGTTCAGTGAATATAGAAGATCTATTGGAGTGGTGGAAAACTCATGCACAGGAATTCCCATATTTGTCAAAGGTAGTGAAGTAGTTTTTGTGTATTCCAGCATCAACTGCGAGTAGTAAAAGGAATTTCAGTGCAGCAGGATTAGTTATTCAAGAACGTCGAACCAGCCTGAGTAGCCAGAGTGTGGATTCTATTCTCTTTCTGTACGACAATTTGGGTCATTTAAACATAGTGAGTCCTCAGTCCAATAACAATTATATTATTAATGTTTTCTTTGATTTAAAACATGTACAGACATGCACATATCCATCGTGCAAGTAATTATAACTAATTTCCCGTATGGCCAATTGCGGATAGGTTGCAACAGCATGGCCACTGCGATTTCCACCTCCCTCCCTGCGCCTAGGACATCCTGGGCAGAATGCATTGTACATGTTGCGTATTTGCTAAAACATATGACATCCATTTTTTCTCACTTTTAACACTATGTTGAACTGACTTATTGCACAAGTATTAAGAATATACCTTTAGGAACAATTGACACTCATATATTCCTGCATAAATAACGTGAGTACACCAATATTGCTTAAGATCATGTTATTGCATCGTTAAACACTTAGAAACACGCAATTAACCTTTTTTCGAGCCTAGTAAAAAAAGGTTTTTTCTAAGACATTTACGATTTTTTGGGAGTTTTTGCAAAAATGTTCCTCAGCAAATCTTTCTACCCACGATGTTAACTTTTGTAATGAGTAACATTTCGATTGGATGGATATTTAAAGAGTTATTGGAATTTTTCTTTACCGCTATGCGGATATGTGTAACATCACGATATAAGTAACGATCGTTTGCACAGCCATACGGAACGGGCACAATTAGGTAACTGTACTGTCAAGTATTTCATCTATTTACATTCACATTAATCTTGAAAAGCTATTAATGATTTTCAAAACATCACTAATAGAAGAGAATCTCCATATTTTATACTGCTGTCAGTGACGCAGGTTGGTTAAACGTTGAGTTTCTGTACCCAAGATTTACATCTTTCCGCAGCGCAGTCACTAGCATTTTAATAAATGTGATTTGACTAAAATACGACAGGCTCAGGTGGGTAGACTTTCAGATATTAAACGAAGTGCACATAACAACTGGGGAACAGGTGACGACTATAAGGGCTAGATTCAGAACAGTACGTCCTTAAATAACCACACGTTTATTATTATTATTATTATTATTATTATTATTATTATTATTATTATTATTATTATTATTATTATTATTATTATTATTATTATTATTATTATTATTATTATTATTATTATTATTATTATTATTATTATTATCATTATCATTATCATTATCATTATCATTATCATTATCATTATCATTATCATTATCATTATCATTATCATTATCATTATCATTATCATTATCATTATCATTATCATTATCATTATCATTATCATTATCATTATCATTATCATTATCATTATCATTATCATTATCATTATCATTATCATTATCATTATCATTATCATTATCATTATCATTATCATTATCATTATCATTATCATTATCATTATCCTTATCCTTATCCTTATCCTTATCCTTATCCTTATCCTTATCATTATCATTATCATTATCATTATCATTATCATTATCATTATCATTATCATTATCATTATCATTATCATTATCATTATCATTATCATTGTCATTGTCATTGTCATTGTCATTGTCATTGTCATTGTCATTGTCATTATCATTATCATTATCATTATCACTATCACTATTACTATTACTATTACTATTATTAATTATTAATTATTATTATATTATTATTATTATTATTATTATTATTATTATTATTATTATTATTATTATTATTATTAATTATTATTATTATTATTATTATTATTATTATTATTATTATTATTATTATTATTATTATTATTATTATTATTATTATTATTATTATTATTATTATTATTATTATTATTATTATTATTATTATTATTATTATTATTATTATTATTATTATTATTATTATTATTATTATTATTATTATTATTATTATTATTATTATTTATTTTGATTATTATTATTATTATTATTATTATTATTATTATTATTATTATTATTATTATTATTATTATTATTATTATTATTATTATTATTATTATTATTATTATTATTATTATTATTATTATTATTATGGTTGTTGTTGTTGTTGTCCCTTTTCTTTTTTAACTTACGTCCCAGATCATGGAGGCGCAAGCTCAAATTTACCGCAAAGCTTGATGCAATCTATGAGTTTACTAAGAATATAACGATTCTTTGACACGTTTTCGTTGTGTTTATTTGTCACCTATAAGCACTGACTAATTGTACTCTAAAATCCTCCTTGCCTGCCATTTGAAACTCTATGCTTCTGGCATTTATGTTTTTCACTAAGCTTTAGCTTTTTTTACTTTTCCTTTAGATGCTTAATGTCTGACACACTTATCGAAGTCCATGCACGATCACCAGCATTCATTACCAAACAGGAATAACAGAAAAACGGATGTCTAATTTCGCATCCGCAAAGCCAGCCTTGATACCCGTACAATGAAGAGTTACCATTTCTGCTACAACTACCTTTAACTTTGCTCGGATTTTGAATTTGTTCAATATTCTGTATTGGTCTTGGCGACCCAAGTTTCTAAAGCTCCAATCGAGACGCGAAACTCGTTACGCCCGCACTGAGTATATGTATATAATAGTTTCATTGCTCATGGTTCACTAATTTATTTCACAGTCCCTGTAAAGGTTCACACCATGACACCACTCGAAAGCGCTGCTAAAACTGCGTTTGTTTAACCGTTACAACTACATCCAAACAGCGAATTACATTATTATAATATGTCTCAACCTAGTTCCATCCTGTTGTAAACATCTGGGCGGGAAGAGAGACAGAGACAGAGATATTGGGACAGAAAACGGTTAAGCTGTTGATTGGTTTGGCGAAGATAATGGGCGTTTGCTTTTATTTGCATACGTACGATAAACCCCTCCTTTAAGTACAGTATCGTACGTAAGTAGTTTTCCGATCACTACCCTGCGCGAGCTAATTTCGGACACAGAAAAGTATGCAAATGTTTCGATTCTTATAAACGTAAATAGTTTATCTTTCTGCTTCACATACCACATAGATGTCTTATGGGCTCGTGAGTTCTGAAAGGAATATATACATAATAGTATAGTATATACAGATTAGACAGAAGACAGGTGAAATTATACACACTATTAACGTATTATGTTAAATTAAGCTGCATTTTACTTAACAATTACTAAAGCACACTGCTATTATATAATATTTTTGCATTCCTATACCAGGCAACTCTCTCGCAACGAGGTCTGTATCGAGTTGAATGCTGATTAAGATGTTTTTGTTTATAGTGTGGAGTTGTTTCTGATATTTAACACTGTATTTCCCGTACATCTCGCGGACCTCACAAGGCCAAGGACACTTATGTATATGCATTTTAAAATCAGTAAGTTTTTCATCATGGAGCAGACTGGTGCTTCAGCCGAAATAAAACACAATCGAGGCAAACCTTTAAAAAGTGGTGAGAGGCGAATGATCGCGCATTGTTTCGCAGTGCTTAAAGAAAGAAACCCGGAATCGTCTATAAAAAACATTGAGAAAGAAACTGGTGATCTCCTTGGTGTTTCCGCAAGTAGTGTACACAGTGTTAGAATGGAACAGCAAGCATCCGGAACTCTAAGAACACCGGAAAAATCATGTAAATGCAAACAGCGCGTGGAGAAATACGACGATTTTACGAAAAGTGCTATACGCAGTAAAGTTCATGGTTATTTTTTGAGAAATGAACCGCCGACTCTAAACAAAATTTTGCATGCGGTAAATTCTGACACGAACTTGCCGAATTTTTCACGAAGTACTCTCCACCGTTTGCTGATAGATATAGGATTGAAGTTTCAAAAGCGAGGCAGAAATCAGTTATAGTGGACAGAGAGGAAGGAATCCGATTAAAGGTAACCATTATGTTACTGCATGATTCTATTAATATTCCAACTCATAGATTTAATAAATTAATGTGTAACCCAAGTCTATTTATTGTCTAGAAGTTAGTGCTGCTATATATACTGCTAGTGTTGCAAAACTTTTGTGCGTGCCTGTACTTCTAACACGTGGCGAGTTGAGTCAGCTCCGCCTTGTTGTTTACAGCAGGACTGAACTAGGCTGAGACATGGTATAGTAACACGTGGTGTCATGCTAGCAAAGTTACCAATATGAATATAGTATTAATGTACTTTCATGGTATCGTTTTATCGGGAATATGCAACACTATACCTTGATTGGTACAGCCACAAGTAAATTAGTTCAGAGCTAAATTTCATTTACAATCAATTTAACTTACAATATTCAATTTAAGAGGGAGTTTGCATGATATGCGAGTGGCAGGACTGTTAGCAGTGATCACGCGACGTTGATTTGTTTCAGACAGCCCAGAGAAAAATTATCGCAGGCGCTTTCCCCCTCCATCCGGACGCCACCTGCATAATCTTCCGTCTCCACACCCCTTGCCCATAGTTGAAGCCATCGCCGCACCGCTTGCAGTATTTCAAAGATGCGAAGATTGCTGGACTAGCGAGGCTTAGTCCGAAATTGCATTCGTAATGAAAACATCCGCGCCCTTCCGTGTATTACCGGTGTGAAAACATTTTAAGCGACGCAAAATAGTTATATAGGAACATTTGGCATGACGTCTGATGTGAAGGAATTTGAGCTAGTCCTTTTGATGTGATGTTACCTTTTCTTTCTTACTTTTATTTATTGGGAAGGCGCCATCCTAGAGTCCTTCATTGCTAGCCGCCACTGGGTTCAGGTCACACTGAAGAATCCCTCTACTGATGCCGTCTGAAAATACTGGCCGCAAGGAGACGTTTCAGTTTTATTTGCGCTGGTTTAACAAAAGCGACTGTTCATCTTATGTCTTATTAGGGCCACTTAAGACTTTGTCCTCGATGAAGATGGAGCAGCGGTGCAATGAGATGGCGAGGAAACCAGAGAACCCGGAGGAAACCCGCCCCAGCACAGCCTCGTCCACCACAAATCCCACATGTTCAATACCTGGTATTGAACCCGGGCCGCTTTGGTGAGAAGCGAATGATCTAACCAGTTGGCTACGGCGCGACCAATGGTGGTGGTGGTGGTTTTCGCGGCGTTGGTAATGCTGGCCGTAATGATACTGAATTACACTGATTTCAGTGAAAGCAGTGCCCTAATCTATGACAAAGATTAATATGCACAAGTTGGCAAAGTTCAGTATAATAACGGCAAACAATCTGCGTGTCGAAAACAAGCGAAAATACACTGCATATAATTATCAGAATTCAAGGCAAAAATTATAACTTCTAAGTTATACTTCTAAGTTAAGTTTGTTTATACGCAAAGTGAATATTTCCGAATCTGTTTTGGCAATAAAATGGAACAGTTGTAGGGTTGCCTAACAGATTATCAGTTCAGAAAGATAAGACTAAAATCATAAATATTGATAGGGACGGTGTAGAGATTTGGCTAGGTATGGTTTTCCCTATAGCAACATCCCATTCCATTTCAAACTAAATTAATGGGGTCCAAAAACAAAAATGCCAATAACTGCTAATTGGATAAGCTTTAATAGCTTTGAGCAAACTAATATTAATGTTGACTTGTCGATATAAGCTGAAAATCTTGGCCAGAGGACACATAAATTACGACCCATTGTTTAAAATTAAAAGTCTTAGGAGCCATGTTCTCTCTAACTTAGCGATGCTCTCAAATCTGAAAATTTCAGCATAAATTAAAGGGGGTTCATAAAACAGAGCAATCCAAAGAAGCCAAGGGAAAAATAAATAATTACTAAGTAAATTGTAGCTACAAGTTGTTTATTGGATGCAAGGTAAGGTCTATAATATTGATACACTGAAAAGTGCAGAGAACAGGAAAGTCTTGGAACTACTGAAAATATTGTGTTAAGGGGAGAAGGTACCTTCTATCTCCGCCATGTTAAATTTGTCATTTTCAATGTGCCTTTTCTGAAGAACTATGAATAATACAGCAATGATTTTTTATCACATGTATTTACACTATTGGGCAATAAAACGACATTTTTGTGAGTATATAGCATTTAAAATGTAACTGTAATAACTTTTTTAAATAATAATACTTTTTTGGTACACTTGAAAAGAAAAAAGAATTATCAGTTTCCTTGATAATAACATTTAAGTGTTGAAAAAGTGTCAGTTTATAGATATGTGTCAAGGAAACGTGTCAAAATTTCATTGCTCTAGGATAAGTAGTTTCAAAGAAAAGGTACATAAGGCTTACAAAAACAAAAGTTACGGTAAAATGAGTTTAAAGTTTTACAGTGCTCACAGTCTGTTAAAACATTCCTGCCCCACACTCAGTGTTGTCATGATCTTCTCTACTCCTCTTCTTGTGCCTTCTCTTCTGTCTAGCACTTTTATAGATGTCTTCTGCCTCAATGTCAGACTTGGTAACATGATATTGGTCCATTTTTGTAAAAAATTTTAACATATTCCTCCCCGGAGTAATACCTACCTAGATGTTGCAGCACTTTCACCAGACCTACGTTTCCACTATTGAATGTCAGCATTGCATCATAATATCTAATATTGTTTTAATAGCCATTTTCTGTAGCTTTACTAGTGCGAAATTTATGTTGAGCACCACATGCATTACATTTCAGTACTAGTTTTGTCACTAATCTATATCTGACAGTAATATCTTCAAAGCATATTACACTATCACTTGCATCAGAATATTTACATTTGATGAATACATTTATGCTTTCTGAAGGTAGATCAATATCAATTATTATATTTCCACCACTGCTTGCAGAGTCTTCTGTCTCTTCATTCATGTCATTAGGGGAGGACAATAGTATTCCTCTTGAAGAACTAGAGCTAGAAGTACTTTTGTTTGGAACAACACAATCATGTGGAGTTGAATCCCCTAACCTAACACTTTGATTATCACTAGGTGTTGTACAGTTTTCAAGTCCTGAGTTACTTTCCCAGTTTTCATTATTTATATTCGCCTTTTTCTTCCTACCAGGCCCTCCAGACCTTTTTCTGAACACTTTAGCAGAAGATCTAGCCATTTTTCTCATTCAATAACAAAACACACGTTTAGAACCATAGGATGCCAAAAAAAAAGTGAAAGAGCAAGAACAAGCAAGTTTGCCAATAGCTAAAAGTGTAAAATGATTAAGAAACTATCCCTAAACATAAAATATCTGAGAAAGTTCTAAGAGGAGCCACCAGAGAGTAAAAAGGGGGCGTCACCTGCTCTGCAGCATGTGATATAAACCCACTTTTAGGCTGTTTAAATAAGTTTCTGGTGCAAAACAAATTCATATTCATATAAAACACACTTCAAACTATGAAAATAAGTAAAAAAACAAAAAAATGATATTTTCACCATTTTAAGGTACCTTCAGGTCTATAACATTGATACACTGAAAAGTGCAGTGAACAGGAAAGTCTTGGAACTACTGAAAATATTATGTTAAGGCCACATGAAAATATGAAACATATTTTACAGTAGTTTCTATAATTTGGTTTTACAAAGGGAGTATTTACAGTTTAGGAATCGTACAAGACTGAGGGGAGGTTAATTTGACATCGAGAAAGGAATGAAGGGATACGGTAAGTTAAAAGCTGTGAATGCTTGGATTCCGTATCGAAGAGATGTTATAACAAATGCCATGCAATTGAGCTAGTCTTGCTTTAAAGAGCTTTTTATTCAGTGGGAAGAGTGGAGTAAGAAATCAATGAAGACCAAGGACTAGCTAATTTGAACTCCCAACAACAAAAGAAGATTAAAAAGAATATCAGCCGCATCTCTACCCGAGAAACAAATGCGTCCCGATGGAGTGGAAGATCCACTTATTATGTCCCCAAAAGGTCAATGTGAAGCTGCTATATTGCCATAAACAGGGTCCAATGTGTAAAATGAAAAATTAATGCGTGTTTTACAGGTAGCGTAAACTGCTTTCATTAATTATGTAAGGAGTACCAAAAAATTTGATCACACACCAGTTTTCAAATGATGATAGATACTTCTTGAGTACCAAGTAAAATTTTATTTCCTAATACGTAAGGGTATTAAAGGCACAACTGAATAGTTTTATACCTGAGAATTGTGTGAAAGACCAACGCATTTTCTTGTTCATTGTGCAGCATGCATAATGCTGTCATTAGGCGAGGCACTTAAAATTATTTAAACAACAACAAAACAAACATAAAAGCAAACACTTAGGATACAAAGTCAGGAATAGAGCTTCTGTATATATTCGTATTTAAAGACTGTAACAATTTCATAACTCTGTTCCTATTGCCGATTCCTTGAAATCATTCTCCGGTAGGTATACTTGTTTAATAGCCTTATCTAGCTGTTTATTTAGAGCTTGTTGAACAGAATGATGGCAGCAATTAATGCTCCTCCTAGATACGTATTATCTTTTACTCTTTTGCATACACGAGAGTTCTGTTTTCTTGCCCTTGGTAAACCTTTCTTTCTGTATGACACTTTTGAGTATTAATTATGACATACTTTCTAAGACTTAAGTATCCTGTTGTACAATTTTACAAAACATACCTACAAAACCGGTCTAGTTAAGTATATTTTATGTTTACTCATAGTCAGCTTTTATTTCAGTGTGACTGAGTCCTGCAACCACTGAGCTTGAGAAAGTGCGGCGTTAATAGGAATAAAATAATGATTTTATGAAAATGGTATGCAAGTCAAGAAACAGAGCTCTTAGCGACTTAATTTCTTTTATGATATAGGAATATTTCCTAGGGTCTGGACAACAGAGTACTCGACGTCTTAGTTTATTGCTTCTGTAATATTTTACTCTTTCCGTGTGAGGCTGTTACACATGAAGGGCTGAGAACCATAATGGGCCATCATCACGCGATGTTGCAATGGAGCTGCTGCCATCTATTGGTATGTTTTATGGTTATACGTCATATATTGCAGTGGAGCATGTGCAGCATTTAAAAACTGTAGAGCATCAATGGTTCGTCCTAACTGATACTACGAAATCTGTTAGATAAAAGTGGTTCATATCCATGCAGCGAATCACACTACCGCATTGTCATGTGACTCATGAGGAAATATGGCTGACGGTGCATTTAGTAATAGTGTATGGCACAACGCATATTTCGGTAGAAAGGGATCTAAATTAAGTAGAACCGTGCATCTGACACTATTTAAAGAACATAAACATTGATGCAAAATGTTGTCACTTGTTACTTATTCATACCTCGTAGGGACCAAAATTGCAGCACTACATTACAACTCTCTGGGCGTCCTTGGTTCATTACACACAGTCAAAACAATAGACCATACGTTTTTAGAGTCTGGTCATTTATACTTAAAAGACGACAGAGAGTTCAGTACTAAAGAACTAGCAAAACGAAAAGCTAAACCACTGTTCATGATAAATGACTGTAATGATTTAATACAAGTGTTGAAAAAACAAACATTTGGTAGTTAACCAAAAATGAAACAATCCCAGTTTGTCAATGTAAAGGAACTTGCAAATCTTTTTTAACACAAAAGCCAACTGAGAGAATGAAAGTACAATGGCTAAAATAAAATTAAATGGTTTCAATTTGAATGCGATAATCCAATGAAACTCAAACTTTGAATGTAATAGAAGCGTGAAATATTGTTCACACTTCTTCAACACGTAGAGGTAAGTAGCCAGTGAAAGTTTCAGTTTCAATCTTCAATACCGTCACTGTGGGATCTATCAGCTTCATTCACTGGCCCATCCCATTAAAAAAGCTAAATATGGTGATCTCATATCAATCCTGCCATATGTCAATTCTGTAAATAATCATTTTTATAATGGTTTGCATGTACTATTTTTCACAAAAGTAAACACCCAATTCCAGTGAGAGCTGCACGAAGGGTCACCTAATTCTCAGGTGCTCCTAAATAGATGGTATGAGAATGAAATTTGTGATATATGCTCCTCTTGTTCAGAAGGCATGGCAGCCATTGGCTCACCTCGCAGTTTTGAAAAACAGTATTTCCGCAACTCTTCTAAATTAACACACAAATATTGCAAATTCAACGTTACTACACCTGCAGGAAAATATATTACTACCGGGTTTTGATTAAATAGTGAACCAGAAGTAGCAACGATGCTAGTGCTGAACCCTTTCCTTCCCAACGTAAGCTTGATCATCCAAGCAGAATTTCTGTACTCAGTTGTAGCCGAACGTGTTACAGCACGCAATGGCGGACCTAAAACGTTGTCCTGAACTTGGATGGAATCCCATATAGCGCACTTCTTTCTTTCACCTTCCTTTCTGTCCTAACGGGAACATCACTATCTATATAATCTGTACCAAATTGCTGAACGACTGAAATTTTAAAACTGAAAGCGTGAGAAGGAATGATAACAATGGCTGTAGATAAAGCAGGAATTATGTCTCGCTTACTATGGTTTTTGTGTTTATTACTATATAATTAAGTATAAAGGACTGTAACCATGCTGAGTGACTACATTTTGTGAAAGAATAATTTTCGTTTATGTTCCTGAAATATTTTTATCTCCATGCATGTCGAGATGTTCTAACATAAAAGTATAATCGTCCTTGTGTCCATTGTAAGCTAATGTAAAGATTAAAAGTGCATAACGAAACTAAATTCTTTAATGTGGTAATAGTCTCTGACATTCCTGGAGAGATGGCTTTGAATGTGGGTATTTAAGAGCAAATATTCGGTGTCAATTTCTGAAGGTGTGAGTGGCAGTTGCGGTAGGTGAATCCCTTTCTTTATCCACAGTAATTGTAATTAATATCTTCTAAAGCTTTCATTTTTAAAATTCAATCGTATTGCAGCAATATGACAATATTGTAAAATAGTATATTTGATACAGATTACATAAACAGTGATGTTCCCGTTAGGACAGAATCGAGGTGAAAGTAAAGAAAAAAGCGTTACATGGGATTCGATCCAAGTTCAGTGTAGCACTGTGGATCCCCGGAAATGCGTTTTCTGGCGTTCAACTACAGATGAGTACAAGAATTACTTGTGGATGATTAAGCTTACGTTATAAGAGTTAATAGAATTTTTACAAAACACCCTGAAGCAGAATGGCTACGCAGACCACGATATCAAGGAGGCCCACAGAAGAGTTCTACACAACAGATCCAAGCCACCATCTCCTAACAACACAAATGGTGTCAGTGTTAAGGCCTTCATACCTTTTTATGGCACCACAACGAACAAGATTTCACGTATCCTCTCCGGGCATAATATTAAAACATTCTTTACAGTCTTTAAGAAAATTTGGCAATATCTAAGACCAGTAACAGACCCTGTGGTATTCAAGGTTCCGGGGGTCCACAGTATACCATGTGAATGTGGAAAGGTATGTGTCGAGGAGGCAGCCGCGGGGTTGTCAACCTCCGGCCAAAATACGGTTCGTGCTCACACACACCACATCCCTACCGAAAAGCCATACCCAACATGCATCCCTGTCCCACTGAAGCGCCTCATCCAAGCAAAAAATGCTGTGAGAAGGCTATGGCAGAGATTCCGTCACCCTAGGATAGGGGTAATACACCAGAGGTTCAAATCCCTGGTTAGACGACTCCTAAGAAAACATAGGCAAGCAGCTTGGGAAAACACGCTGCGACGCGTAAACCTCCAGGAGAGGAAACCGTGGCGCATCGTCCGAGGCTTGCGAAAAGATAACTGTACACACGCACCCAATGCATAGCCCTCGTGGAAGACTTGTTCGCGAACCGAGGGAGAAAGAAGAGGCTCTAGCAGACTATCTGGAGACTCAATTCCAGCCCAGGGAAGATTCACAAGACAACGACCATGCTGACCTCGTGGAACAAGCGGTAGAAGACTTCTTAGAAGTCGGATCCACCGACCACGAGGATTTCCACATCCCGATAGTTACCCCTCACGAGGATACTTCCACCATCCGAAACCTAAAATCCAGAAAAGCCCCTGGACAGGACCGTGTAACACCGGAAATGCTCCAGCATCATCCCCTTAGAGCCGTAATCCATTTGACTCAAATTTACAAGGCGTGCCTCAGCATGCGCCATTTTCCAGTTGTCTGGAAACAGACACGTGTGATGTGCATTTTAAAGCCGGGTAAAAATCCGGTTTTCCCGTCTAGTCACTGATCCACCAGCCTCCTGCCAGTTATCTCGAAAGTGTTCAAGAAACCGCTCCTGACCCGCCTCGGACCTCTTCTGGAGGAAAAAGGCCTCCTACCGGAACATCAGTTTGATTTTCGTCCTGGCCACGACCGAGTAATTGCTGAGAGTAGCCGAAAAAGCCTCCCTGGCTTACCAGGAGAGGGCTAAAACGGTGGCAGTATTGCTTGACGTGGAAAAGGCATTTTCTAGTACTTGGCACGAAGGGCTTGTCTACAAGCTTATACAGCATGAAATCCCCCCTCCATATATTAACTTGGTGGCTAGTTTCCTGCAGGAACGTAACTTCCGGGTGAAGGTGGAGGGATCATTTTCAAAAGAAAGGACCATTGACGCAGCAGTACCCGAGAGCAGTGTACTGTCACCGGCACTCTTTGCTGTTTACATGGCCGATCTCCCCACACACCCAAACACACACACACACACACACACACGTCAGTATGCGGACGATCTAATGATCTTCACTACTAACAAGAACCCGCGCCACAACTACCGACAAGTACAAGTCTACCTCTGTGCCATCGATAGATGGTGCGAGAACTGGCGCATGTCTATTAACCCGGAGAAAAGCTCTGCGATTCTCCTGGCTAGTACGCTAGCAAACCGGCTCCCGCGGGACCTCATGCTTCGACGCCGTCGGATCCCTTGGGTCACTATGGCGAAGTATCTCGGGGTCACGCTGGACCGGAAGCTGACATACAGACACCACGTCAGGGGCAAAGTGCTACCAGGGCACGCAGCCCTCCGGCAGTTGTATCCCATCCTCAGTTTCAAAACCATGCCTCTACGCCTAAAACTTCAGCTATATCGTGCGATTATCCCGCCTCTGATTCTGTACGGATGTGAGATCTGGGGAGTGGTGGCGAAGTTCACCTTCATCAGGCTTCAGACATTGGAGAACCAGGCACTAAGGACGACCTACGGTACTGGCTGGAGATTTCCCGCCCACATCCTACACGAACATTCCAGTATCCCGTACATTGCCGACGTGATAAGAACGCCTGCTCGAACAATGGACAACAAACTCCAGAACCACCCCAACCAGCTGGTAAACTCTCTGGGAATATACGACCAGAGACAGCCGCGCCGACTACCATCTCTCAGACTGTCGAGGAACATCTTAGGTCCACCGGGATAAACTGGAAGATGGTAAAAGCGACGAAAATCCGTATCCAAAACAGAGAAAAACCGAACAGTTCACCTCTCAGTGCGTGACTGTCGGCCTGAACCTTGGAGGGGATAAGCGCGTCAGCTGATTGGCTGAAGGTCAGTCAGAGGGCGGGCACTATCCGCTCGCAGAGCAATCCCTCCCAACCAACCATTCTGAACATAGAAATACCCCAAACACCTCAATTTCCCAGTCACTCTTCCCTAGCAGAACTTATTTTCAATCCTCATCTCGCAGATAAAGCTGTGTTACGGCTGGGTACTGCGGTAACGACACCCGAGTGGGGGAAAGATCCCCTCTCGACTCGAACCTCTTCTGGGTCTCTGGGCCCTGTAATTAGTTCCTGATGAAGGCCATGGAGTGTCAAATGGCCAAAAGCTCGAATTTTATAAATTTGACGCGGCTGATCACCCAGGAAGTAATTATTAGTAAGCTTACGTTGGTAAGCAAAGAGCTCAACACTGGCGTCCTTACATCTGGTCCACTATTTAATCAAAACCAAAACTGCAAGCAGATTCGATTCTAAGTTCCAGTTTGCTGAGCAGGCATCTACTGCAACACAAGATGGAGGGCTTGAATATGAAGTTAAAATTATTTAACTGTAATACCTATCAGGTATATAATATTTTAAATGTGTTACATGAGTAGCTCACTTCAGTATTCAGTCCTTCGTCATGTATGGGCGTGAATCTGAACAGCAGTATTTTCAAACATCTATCAGTGGGAACGTATATTAATTACGTGGTTACGCGCTTCAAAACGTTCGGCTACAACTGAGTACAGAAATTTTGTTTGGATGATTAAGCTTACGATGGTAAGCAAAGGGTTCAACACTGGCATCCTTGTTACTTCTGGTCCAATATTTAATCTAAACCCAATGGTAACGTACTTTTTGCAGGTGTAGTAACGTTGAATTTGCAACATTTGCGTATTAATTTAGAGGGATTGCTGAAATATTGTTGCTTTTCAAAAATGCGAGGTGAGGCAATGGTTGCCATGCCCTCTGAACATCAAGGGATGTATATATGACAAATTTCATTCTCATACCATCTATTTAGGAACGCCTGAGCATTAGCTAACCCTTCGCGCAGCTCTCACTGGAGTTGGGTATTTGCTTTTATGAAAGATAGTACAAGTTAATAATGGCAATCAGCAGGAGTTTGATTAAATGTATGGAAGTGACCCAGTTAGATTCCTTTTGAGACACTTAGAGCCAGAATGGTCTAAATACCAGCACATGAAAACAGCTCTAAATGAGTAACTGTAAAACCTAATTTTGCATTAAGTGAGATGAATGCAGTGCTAGTGTAAGGGAGCCAATATGTTCTGGATTACAGTGGTGATTATTTGTGTAGTTCAAAGTAATTCAATCAATTGACAATATAAATGCTTTGACTTCCAATTTCCCCAGCTTTAAAAGTGGTGTTGGCCCACTATGGTTCTCAGTCTTTCAAATGTTGACATAGGTTCAATACTAATTGTATAAATGCATGGCGAGGTATACACGTGGTGCACCGCACAATGTTGTGCATTGCTGTTTGGTGGCACACTGTTGTGATTTGGTCCGGTAAGCATGATGGTAATGTTGATCTTTTCAGAGTTAGAGATGTAGAATTTTTCAGTTTTCCAATTCTACCTCTCAAACAATGGCCACACACGGCTTGCGTGCTTAAAAACACCAACAGTAAGTTTGATAGTATAAATAAATAATTTTCAGTCACCACAACTTTAAGGGAAGATTAAACTGCAAACGCAATCAAAACTGATAGCTGTAATGTTTTGTGTAGTCTTATAAATTTGAATTTTCTCTTTAATATGATACACATTTTATCATTCTGGACAGAATACTTGCATTCAAAATATACTTACTCTTTGGAGCTTTCTGAAGGATGATAGAGGTTGAAGTCGCTGAAGATAATTTGAACCCTTTCCTTGCCACGTCCTTGGAAGTCGTAGCGGCAGTGACTCCGAGGTGGGTAGGGGTTAGGATAAAGTGGCGACGACACTGTACCATTCTTTATAGTGTCACTATTCAGCACCACATCGCAACTGGAAGCTACAAACAAAACAACAATATTTTAATTAATTCTTCTTAAAGGAGAATTCATAATTAGGAAATCAAGCAGATTACTATTGAAAACTTAATTAAAGTTTAGAAGTAAATAGAGTCCTGGTGCCATAAGAACTGAAAGATCTACAGAAGACGCAATCAGTCACACTTGATTAAAATGAATTATGTCCCATAAAAATGAAATATTTAATTAATGGTAGGGATAAGAGCTTAAACCACAGATTTTTATTTAAGTTACAACGTACAATAGGTAATATAGAAAAGAAGACCAGTATATTTGCATTTTGTTCCTCAATCACTATAGCCCTAATGACCTAGTTGTCGACGGGCCCGTAAACCCCACTACTCACTCACTCACTCACTCACTCACTCACTCACTCACTCACTCACTCACTCACTCACTAACTCGCTCGCTCGCTCACTCACTCACTCACTCACTAACTCGCTCGCTCGCTCACTCACTCACTCACTCACTCACTCACTCACTCACTCACTCACTCACTCACTCACTCACTAACTCGCTCGCTCGCTCACTCACTCACTCGCTCACTCACTCACTCACTCACTCGCTCACTCACTCACTCACTCACTCACTCACTAACTCGCTCGCTCGCTCACTCACTCACTCGCTCACTCACTCACTCACTCACTCACTCACTCACTCACTCACTCAATCGCTAAATAGTAGTTTGGAATAGCATTTACTTTGCGTGCTTTTAAAGCATGTAATATGCGCGCAGGTTAGCTTCCCTGGGCATCTAATGGAACAGCGTACATGCTCAGGGAGTAATCAAGGATATGAAAACAAAACGAGCGTAAACGCGCGGCTTTGCGGGGAGCAAGATTGAAATGCTGGAACGCGCGTAATCTAGAAACTCCGTGCGCACTGAACTCACTAGCATAACAAGAGAAGAAGTGAAACACTTCACATTCAGTGCGTTTAGTATGCGTTCTGCTTCTCCAAGTGCCTCTGCAATTGCAATGGTGGATACAGAGATTAGCAAGATGGGTTGAAATTCGTTCTGTGTTATGGGATACCGCTTATGATGTATACAAGGACAAACAATTGTCACTACCGTCACAGAGTCGAGGGTAGAGTGTGTAAAACTTGCCGTACAGATGTCCCTCACTGTTAATTGGATGTACCCACCAACTTCTTCCTTTTTTCCTTCTCTTTAACACGAGATAGGCAGGACCCACTATAGCAATAACTTCATCTTCCATCTTCGAGAACTGAAAGGACGATAGAACGCCGTGGGTGTTTAGGTCTCATAGGAGTGCAAATATTACGCGCGTAAAAGCGGACGCAAAGATTACACTCGTGTGTCCCAAGTATATGGGGGAGGGGTTTGGAGAGGCGTAAAAAATTGCTGGGAATCTATAGCTCGTCTCACCCTTAGATCACAGTATGGAGTTAAATAGGGTAGATCTGTCTCTATCTAGCGCATACAAGTTGCCGATAGCTTCGTCCTTTTCTGCTCTCGCATTGTTGCCAGGTCCCTAATTGCATATTGTAAATATTCAGTTGTTATAAATTTCAGCTTTGAACACATTATTCTGTGTAGAATCTTTTTCTTCATCAGATTATATCCTTATTAGAGTCATTATACATTTCTATAGGCCCAAATTTTTACTGAAAGCGTTCTTTTCAATAAAAGTCCGATATTTGCTGTTTCTATACTCATCACGCACTAACTAATACACTAACTGCTAGAACACGTTTTTACTTTGAATTCTTTATGTTTACTCAGTGAAGTGTTAACATGTTTTAAATTAAATGTTTTCGGAAAATTTTATATGTGAACTACAAAAGTTACGCAGTGGGAAGCTTTTTTATTATTGAGTTTACATCGGAGACGAAGCGAGAGCAAATGCTGAGGAGGGTTAGAGACAGTTTTTAAATTAAACCAGAAGCTTGTAGCCTCTTTCTTTTATCGTGTAAAGGCAAACAAAAGGTATGCACCTATTGAGCTAAACGGTGTCAACAGAAGACAGCAGTAAAAGTTAACATCAGTTCGTAAAAGAAGCGTATGTGCTTATACGGCGTGGAACCTGTGAAGTGTTATTAAGTTGTTTATTTAACACTTTCCGTAAATATTTATAGTTGTGGAGGGGGAAGCTAGGAAGTGACAATATATTGGTAAATTAAGAAGGAACGCCACATAATTATGAATCTGTTATATTATTTTTCAAGTCAAATGAGTAATAAGGCTGTAAAAGAAATAGCTAAAGCTATCGGGTGTTCAGAAGCAGTAGTGTATAGGGATTAAAAAAACTAATGAAAGGACCTCTAAGAACGCCACGAAAAAGAAAGTAAAAAGGGCGGGACAACAAAAACGCTAGGTTAACGCAATATGATAGAATGGTGCAAAGCGGAGTGCGGCGAATTGTTCATTCTTTACCGTTTGAAAATATTTCACCCACGTTGAATATAATTTTGCCACGGTATCATGACAGTGATGAAACCCTACCAGATTTTTTTAAGGGTCACTCTGCGTCAGTTCTTACATGATTTGGGTTTCGAATATGAAAGAAGGCATGCATATAGTACATGTTGCAACATTGCGCCTCATTTAACGTGTTCTGTCTTCTAAGAGGAGACGCGCTTTAGATTGATGATGAACGCTCATGGGAATCCCATATATGATAACTAAGTGTTAAACTAAACCGATTATGCAATGCCATTTGTAACTGGCTAATGTGTGCTCCATTCAATCGCTAAAGGCAGCATATTTTAGCTGCGTAGTGTCCTCAATCAGCTATGGAATTCCCTTTTGGGGATCCACTCTTAAAGCAATACAAATTTCCATAATTCAACGTAGAATGTTAAAAGCAATGTTGAGGTTACCCATGAGAACATCAAGTTTTAATCCTATATTTCGTACACGAAAACAAACCCAAGTTCCATAAGAACTCACAATGTAACATATGCAGTGTGTTGGGGATTTGAGTGCGCAGACTTCGCGTGATGGTATGAGGAATAAAAAGTCCAATAACAACTTCACCTATCGTGAAAGGTATAGGAGGTAATTGAACGTTACTAAATACATCATCTGCACAGTCTGGCAACACAGGACTGAACAGGCGAATGTTTTGTTTACTTTCCCCTGCTATGCATTCGTTCACATCTATGACGGGTGAAAAATCCAAACTGCACCAGCCTCGAAATCTGGTTTCGCCACGAGCTTGTCTTTCTTATCAGCTACTGCAGCTAACGAGGGGAGGGTGGTTTTTTTTCTAGCTTCCCGAGTAGTATTCTAGTGGGTAGTTTTTACTGTCAACACAAGTGAACTTCCGCTCTACACACACGCCAGTGTTGCCAAATGTATGTTCACGAATTTGTTACACTAAGCACCCTGGAATCCAAATATTCAGGGGCGGTTCCTCTGTACGTGCTACCGTGCTGCAGCACGCTAAGCAACTTCAGAAATAACCAATATTTTATAACACTTTATTTATAAAGGAGCTTTGATAATGTTATGAGTTATTATTACTAGTAATGCGCTGGACAGACGCAGCGTGCGTCGTCCACAGCAGCACGGAAGAGCGTTGTAAGATAGCAATGTTATAGGTTCACCCCTCCTTTCCCTTTCCCCACCTACTCTGCCTTCGCTGTAATTTACGCTGTCCTGTGCTGCAATCAGTGACGCACGTTCCGCTAGTCAGCTTGCTTGCGCGTGTGTAGCAAGCACCCGTCAAATAAAACACGTGGAAATGAATTCAGTGGACTCTCTGTTAAAGAATTCATTCTCCACTCGGTCTTTTGGAGAAATTAAAAAATCACGTAAAACACTTGGAAGATCTACTCCTGATATTAGCATTGTTCAGACAGCCAAGGGAAGAAAAGCTACTGGTACACCTACATAAGACGTTTTCATAGTGACATTTTTGCGAAATATTAATGGATGTGCGGTTGTGAAATTAGAAACGTCCTTTTCTGCTTTCCTTGCTTGTTGTAACGATTCCTGGTCCAAAAGTGGCATAAAGGACCTAGACCATTTAATTGAATATGCAAATAAGCATATATCGAGTAGGAACACTTGAGTAACGCTCTGGATCTCACTGCTCTTGGTGCAGTAAACAATGGTGTACAGTTCTGCATATAGCGAGTCTCTTAAACTAAAAAAGGAGGAAATCCAAAGAAGTGGGCATATTTTATCCAAAATAATAGACTGCATTAAGTTGTGTGGTGCATTTGAATTATCATTGAGGGCACACGACGAGACAAAAGAATCTGACAATTCTGGAATATTTTTAGGACTTATTAACTTACTAGCTAGCATCGACAGTGCTATAATAAACCACATGGAGACAAGTACCGTTGCTAAATGGACGTCAAATACAACACAAAATGAACTGTTACAGTGTATGCTGGACAACTGCCACAACAAAATAAAAGAACTGAAACAGACAAAATTTGTAGCCTTAATGGCAGATGAGACTACAGATGTGTCAGAGCATCAGCTGCTGGTTCTCGTGTATCGATACGAGATTAACGGTGATATTTACGATTTTTTTAGCCTAATGGACACACTGTAATAAAATTATCCGAGTGTCTGCTTACAGAGTTAAACAGTCATTTCAAATCAACGCCAAACAAAATCATTGCACAAGCATTTGATGGCGCTGTTGTCATGAGGGGAATAACAAATGCTGTACAATCTAAAATAAGAGAACATTATCCTCTGACACACTATGTACACTGTTATGTCCATCAGTTAAACCTCTTAATGGCTAAACCTGCTTCGCAAAACAAATCACTAAGAGTTTTTGTCCACCCAGTTACGATTTCCTGCTTTCTTCTCACGCCCACCCCAGCGTATGTCACTTCTCGGAAAAACATGTGAACGTCGTATTCCTGCCGATTCTGCCACTAGATGGAATATTAGTTCTCGGGCAGTGAGATGTATTTTTGAAAATATAGAGGCACTTGTTGAAAGTTTTCTTGAACTTGAGGCTTCATTTTCAAAAGACACTGGAAGAGAAGCAAGAGGGCTGAGACACAACTTCCAAGACAGCGAATTTCTGTTCTGGTTAGACTTCTTTCACTGTTGTCTCATGTTAATATCCTCTACAACCAACTGCAGGAAAACTGATCGCATTAAAGTTAGCCATTCGGTGAAAAACTTAGTGCAGATGGGCGATGGACTGCGCAAGAACTTGGTTACTACCTCTACCAAAGAAGATCAACGTGGAAATAAGCAGAAGCGATGGGACTGCAACAGAATCGCTGACGCTAAAGAGGTATGCGATCGCCTCACAATAGAGAAGAAATACTGATTTGAGTCACGTGGCGCAGTTGGTAGAGCACCTGCCTCCTGTCCTAGGGGTCCGGGGTTCGATTCCCGGCAGGGGGGTCGGAATTTTTCTCCAGGCAAGATTATTCATCATCCTTTCCTGAGTGAATGAAAGTGTGTGTGTGTGTGTGAATTCAACGTATAAAACGTATAAAAACCCCCAAAGACCGAAAAACCCACTGTTAAACGAGTAACACCATTTGCCAATAGGCAAGGCCGCCGATATGACTTCTGTAGTTAATGGAACAATCTTTTTTTTTAAAAGAAAAAAAAATATTTTTATTTATAGAACCATGCAAAATGAGCAAAATGCTAGAGGAACCTAACACAGCATTACAGTCTGCGCACTTTTATCCCTAGCACCTTGTATGAATAATCAGTAAAATTACTTATTATTTTATAATAAGGAATGTTAAAAAGTAGTCAGAACCTTATTAAGCTAACACAGGCCTTGGCAAGCACTTTACTAAAGATGAAGATGTCAAGTATGGTGAGCCAGTTTATTACGTGTAGGTCTTGTTTATTGAGCTGCTATTTGATAATTATTTCGAGTTGAATAATTATATGTAATACGTTTAATAAAATAACTGTTGTAATTGTATCTCATTTTGACCCAGCAGACAAAGACAAACAACTTAACAACTATAAAATAAATATACCTTCTTTTATGAATAGTGGTCCACAATCAGTATCCCATGACGAACCAGATAGGTATATCCTTCATTTTTTGAATACGTAAAGCTTACTGATGTTACTACGTCTCCAAATACGAATACCGTAATTAATTGCACTCTGCAAAAAAGGCGCAACAGTCACTTTTAATATAAATTTCATATGCTACCCGTTTCAGAGCTTGAGGAAATGTGAGTGTGATAAACATGAAACCGATTATTCACAGAAGACCACTGACACAGCTTCAGAATTCTGATGCAGGGAAAGCGTTAAATGTAAGATGTAAGTACACATAGAACCGATTGTCTTTTAGCTTGCTGTGTCTCCCATTTTCGCCTTACTAGATAGTGACCATCGATGTGTAATACTGGAATGGAATATCTGCAACTTTCTCTTATTTTACATTTTTTTCTGTGGAATAGTAAGTGTCTTCTACTCCATGTCATTTGGCGAGAAATGTGAAAGGCATATTTGCAAGTACGTCCTTTTACTACTAAAATATGTCTGCTATTCTAATATTCAGTCACTGTAAATCCTATTTAGTATTTTAATAATTTAGGAGTTGAAATTAGAAGCCATGTTATTATAGGCCATCCTTGGAGAAGAATAGGGCCTTTCGATGGTGAAAGAATTATTATTAACTCAGTTGAGTGGTTTGCGAGATTACCTACATAGCTGCACACTCACACATGACTACAAATGTTTATTTATTGATTTACTTATTTATCTATATGTACACCCTTGGACAAAAGAAAATGGGTCGTTGCTTCCACTTATAGGTTCCTAGGTTTAAATCCCGCGTCGCTTTTCATGTTTTATATTTGTTAATTGCACGACTGGATATGTAGAACATAATATTCCATTAATATAACTTAATATAACATTAATATAACCTTGAAGTTAAGTGCTTATCTATCCACACACAACATAATTATTCTAATAACACTCGTGTTAAATAAAGGTATATATAAATAAGCTGCCCTCTTGTAAAACAAAAAACAACAAATAAACATAATTAATATCGGGTGTATGAACCCTCAGTACACATAACTGCCCTCAAACTTCGGGGTATAGGCAAAAGTAAATGCCTGCAGTAATGTGGACGAGAAGCTAGAATGTCCCAGGCTTCTTGGATTTGTGTCCAGAGGCTATATTTTGTCCGCCAGCTACAAGGAAATTGAACCACAGCTCCCTTTTCCCCTCAGCCCACACATGCTCAATAAGGTTCAAATCCGGTGAACAGGGAGGCCAGTCTACCACTGATATCCTGCCTCTCTGAGAACCAATTTGAAACCTTTCGAGATGTGTGTACACGATGATTATCCCGTACAAATTTAATGATTCCATCAGGATATCCCATCCTCACAGAGGGAACCAAAATATTCCCAAGTATTACTCTGTACTGCGCACTGTTCAGCGTAATGTCAAGCTGCCACAGCACACCTAGACTGTCCCTTGATATCCAGCCCCAACGCGATACAGATACGCGACCATGATGAAATTGTGAAGCCACGTATTTTGCATCGTATCGGGACCCCTTTGGAAGATAGAGAATCAGCTTAAGTGTGGAACTAAATGTCACTTCGTCTGAGAATATCAGGTTATTCCAGTTATAGTTGGCATTTTCCTCTGCAAGCGCAAGGCAATACAATCTGTGATAGTCCGTCAGATGCTTTTTAGCTGCCGCTCGCACAAGAAGTCCTGCGTCATTTACAAGTTGCAGAGCTGTTCGAGCTGATCCAGGGAAATCCGAATTGGCCTTCATTTCAGGAGCAGTTTGGAAAGGGTTCCTCCTCATTCGTCTCAGACGTGGATGAATTGGCGGTTCCAGCAGGTCTTCGAATTTGAAGACGACACCAGAAACGCGGCTGTGGCTCTTACAATCCTAGGAAGTAGGTGCAGGAAGTGGGTACAGGACATAAACTTAAAAATCTGATGTGTTACACTCACATGACCTTCTCTACTCTTGTACTAACCATTCTTACAAACTCTTATTCCTATATCTTCGTGTTAGTTGAGATAGACATTTGCAGAAATTACCTTATTGTTTATTTTCTTGTAGGTACAAGGAGCATATGGGAATATAGTAGGCTTTGAGCGATAGTACAATCTTTTAAAGCTTTGAGATTCCGTTCTCTTTGCACACTTAACATATAAAAATGAATAAGCGATGTTCCATTTGACAGAAATATAAGTTCTCCAAAACTCACACAAATAACAAGGAATATATCCGAAATGGTTCACTCTACAACAAATTTTATGCAGACATAAATTGCGTGTTTTAGCAAGATCTACATTTTTGTATAGTAAGATTTGGTGTATCTCTTACGGTTTACCAGTTATGCAAATGTCTTGCAGAGTAATTAGGACTTCATGGGCTATAGCCAGAAAATTCAAGATATACATTTCATTTGTCATAAAAATATCTGAAACATCGCACTTCAATCAAAATCGTTAGCCATTGTCAAGAAAATCAAAATTTTCAAAAAATGTTCCATGTAAAGGGTAGTTTAGGGTGGAGCAATTTTCTTCAAAATCTTCGTGTCGCATCCTTGAAAGACATTAAACTTAAATACTCACTTTAGTTTTTAACCGACTTTTTAGTTATGCTGTCCACAGTTTCACACACACATACACACACACACCCACACACACACACACACACACGCGCGCGCGCGCGCGCGCTTCGATGACCTTTTTATAATTTTTTTTTTTTTCTATTCAAGAGGCTCAAAACCATTTCCGGTGAAATCTCGACATCGAATTTTTTGGGTGGAATACAATACTTCCTCTACTTACTAGTAGAAAAAGTAATAAAAAACTTGTATCCAATGACTCATCAACAGACCATAAGAACAGTACACACAGCAGAACTCAAAAAGCAGCCTCAACAAAGATTATACCTACACGTGAATAACGTAAAAAAGTGCGTCTAAAAGCAAAAAACTGAAGAAAATGCAATAATGACATCTAAAAAATAACCAATTGACATTAAAGCTCCACTACAATACAAAAATAGTCAATATTGGTTCGTTTTTAAGAAAAATGAATTTATATTGCAATCTGCATTCGCTGTGATGACTCAGAAAAAAAGACGATAATTCATCAAGTTTCGAGGTCTAGTAATCAGCAATGTCTGACTGCAATACTATAAATGACACCACTTAGAGAGAAATGAACCGAACTGTGCTCAATGTACAAATACAACAGAATGTGAATCGTGAGGTGCTGAGAAATTGCAATATTACTGACATCCGGTTTCACGCCGAGCCCTTGGCTCTGGTAGTGTGTAATAGGACTAGAATAATTATGTAATTATGCAAACATTTCCGCTATATATGCATTGTGAGAATCGAGACTGAATTAGCGAATAAACTAATTGCATCACACAACACCTCTAAGGAATACAGGAAGAAAATAATAGCACAGGGTGGCTCGGGCGGTAACGTGTGTGACTCGCATTCTGGAGGCCACGGGTTTAACTCCCGTGACTGACTTTTATGACATTTTATCGGAGGTTTTCCCGGGTCGCCAGGAGAATAATGGGAAGAATTTCCATATCCTCCAACTTTCCTGTCCTTCCATTTCGTTGCATTGATCATCTCAAAATGTGATCGCGATTGCCTTGTTTGATGAGGTAATATAACGTATTAGTGATGCACATTTTGCACATTTATTGTCCTGGGAAAGAAAGGATAAGACGCTTTTGAAGCAGGGTGTAAACATTGAGAGCGAGAGGAGTAAGCAATAGGGCGTTATCTCAGGTTCAATTGTGTAAACCACGAGACCAGAACTAAACTCCGGAGACAACTACAGTAAGTGCGTTGCAGTTTCACGGCGCCTGTGACCTTGCAAGGCACGAGTCGCACGACTCACATTCATCTTTGCAGAAGCAACCACAATGTGGGTACGAATCAAGCTAACTGCATCGCTTCCTCCTCATAATAGAATGGGGCGTAACACCAAACAATCCTTCAGAAAATGTGTAGGTGCTTCTCAAGAGTCCGAAATTTGTGTGAAAATGTTTAAACTTTGCGCAGGTTGCAACTATGCCAATAAATTAAAGAAAAAAATCAACACGGTAGGAGCATAGATGTTAATTCTACGGTTGGAAAAATAAAACAATATGCAATTTCAAACCGGCAGCAAGAATTCCAATTGTTAACACAATAGCGCAGTAATATGCCGAAAAGGCATAAAGGTTATAAAGCAGACAAATGATTGGAGATGAAGAAACCAGCGGTTTTCTATGTAACCCATTTTTAAGTTAGGTTAAAAGAAATATCTACATCTACTAAGGGGGTTTAAAACAGTAGTTCACATTTCTTAGTGTTCCCATGTTAAAAAAAGAGAAGTCTAAATAATTTCCACCTTTTAAATTCCTCTTTGCTATTACTTATTATTATTATTATTATTATTATTATTATTATTATTATTATTATTATTATTATTATTATTATTATTATTATTATTATTATTATTATTATTATTATTATTATTATTATTATTATTATTATTATTATTATTATTATTATTATTATTATTATTATTATTATTATTATTATTATTATTATTATTATTATTATTATTATTATTATTATTATTATTATTATTATTATTATTATTATTATTATTATTATTATTATTATTATTATTATTATTATTATTATTATTATTATTATTATTATTATTATTATTATTATTATTATTATTATTATTATTATTATTATTATTATTATTATTATTATTATTATTATTATTATTATTATTATTATTATTATTATTATTATTATTATTATTATTATTATTATTATTATTATTATTATTATTATTATTATTATTATTATTATTATTATTATTATTATTATTATTATTATTATTATTATTATTATTATTATTATTATTATTATTATTATTATTATTATTATTATTATTATTATTATTATTATTATTATTATTATTATTATTATTATTATTATTATTATTATTATTATTATTATTATTATTATTATTATTATTATTATTATTATTATTATTATTATTATTATTATTATTATTATTATTATTATTATTATTATTATTATTATTATTATTATTATTATTATTATTATTATTATTATTATTACATTAAGCACTCAGTTTGTTACTAAGTTACATAAAATATAACATAAAATCCAAATATTAAAATAAAATTACAAATGTACATGTTAGAGTAGTGTCACCGCGCCCGATACATCTAATTGCCGACAACAGTAGTGTCACCCATCGCATTATTGTCGGCGCTACCGCAAAGGAGCCGAAGGAAAGAGACAGAGGATGGCCGCATTGTTGGGGCGCTTGCCGAAAGAGAGAAAAGGATAGAGGCTACTGGAATCTTCTACTTTGTATCTCGCCGCAATAAGTGAACGTTCCTGAAGCTTCCAGAATAGTGCCTGGGAGATATAAATAGCGGTAAAGTGCGACAGAAGTGAGTCAGACGTATGTGAAGGTTGAGTAGTCGTGCCGACGGAGACGGACAGACGATGTGAAGAGTTGTGCCGACGGAGAAGAGTTAGTTCTTTGTGTTACGAATTCGGAGCCGGGCTGTTGGAGAATAGGAAAAGACTTTCTTGCTGTTGCAACGAGTGTACAAGTTACTGTTTACGGAAATAAAAGTGTTTCTTTATCTCGACTACATCTGTCTTCTTTACTTTTCAACACAACCAAAAGTCACACTGGTGTCAGAAGTGGGATTCGTCGAATTGCTTCTAGTTTCGTTACATCGTCGTTAGAAGTTGCAACGTTAGAACCAAGATGGAGGGAGATTCGGAAACCAGGATGATGGCAATGATGAAAGAATTATTCGCCAAAATGGAAACGTCAAACCACAACCTCGCTGCCAAAATGGAAACGAGAAACGACAACCTCGTTGCCGAGCTGAAAGAGATGAAGACGGCAAACGACAACCTCACTGCCAAAATGGAAACGTCAAACAACAACCTCGCTGCCGAGCTGAAAGAGATGAAGACGGAGCTATCGGCGAAAATTGACGGCGAACTGATTGGCGTGACGGAAGACGTGGCAGAACTCGGCGAAAATGTGGTAGACCTCTGCCAGCACGTGGACGTCATGGAGGACGACGGGGAACGTCTTGGCGCCCTGGTAGTAAGAGTTGACGAGAGCGTCAAAGTACTGGATGCCAGGAGCAGACGGAATAGCGCGGAGCCGGGGAGGGAGCACCTAGTGGCCGAGGCGACAGTTGCGCCCGTTTCAGATGATGTGAGGGAAGACGTGAAACAACTCGGCGAACTGATTGGCGTGACGGAAGACGTGGAACAACTCGGCGAACTGATTGGCGTGACGGAAGACGTGGAACAACTCGGCGAACTGATTGGCGTGACGGAAGGCGTGGAACAACTCGGCGAACTGATTGGCGTGACGGAAGACGTGGAACAACTCGGCGAACTGATTGGCATGACGGAAGACGTGGAACAACTCGGCAAACTGATTGGCGTGACGGGAGACGTGGGAGAACTCGGCGAAAAGGTGGAAGACCTCTGCCAGCATGTGGACGTCGTGGAGGACGACGGGGAACGTCTTGGCGCCCTGGTAGTAAGAGTTGACGAGAGCGTCAAAGTACTGGATGCCAGGGGCAGACGGAATAGCGCGGACCCGGGGAGGAAGCACCTAGTGGCCGAGGCGACAGTTGCGCCCGTTTCAGATAACGAAAGTGTACGTCTCGGGGAAGACAAAGGGGCAGTTCAGGGACGTCGTCGAGGATCCTCTGGAGGAGTGTGTCGGGTACGTAACCAACCAGGATATGACGTGGAGGACCATCAGCAGGGAAGCGCACAAGCAAACGAGCAACACGCGAGAACCGACTTGGCGTGTGACATGGGGGGACCGTCGGAGCCATCCAATCACCTGGCGCATAGTGCCGTGAACGGAAGAATGGTGGACATCATCTCGGACGGCAGGATACAGGAGAGGCCGTGCCAAGCACGAGTGAACACGAGTGCAGCGGTGGACACGACTCGCGCGGATGTGGTGGGGTTTGTTGCCGGACCCATCGGAAGCAAGGTGGCTGCGAAGGTGCGCCAGAGATGTCGGCGGACATGGTACCCAGTGGGCCGTTTCCAAGTGCGCAGGATAGCCCGTCAACACACCAGGAAGAAGGGCAACTGGACGAGGGACCGTCAAGACCAGCGGTACTGTTGCAGAATTTCGAAGCAGGATGGCATACATCGTCCTACCCAGACCAAGGGACACTATCCAACAGCGATACCTAGGATCGTGCCTCCTGGAGAAGAGGTTCGATGGGTTAGCCCACCGGGGCGCAAGGGAGATGCCGCAGTGATAGTGCTGGTCGGGACGACCAGCTCTGAGGAGGGAGCAGTGTCACCGCGCCCGATGCATCTAATTGCCGACAACAGCAGTGTCACCCATCGCATTATTGTCGGAGCCGAAGGAAAGAGACAGAGGATGGCCGCATTGTTGGGGCGCTTGCCGAAAGAGAGAAAAGGATGGAGGCTACTGGAATCTTCTACTTTGTATCTCGCCACAATAAGTGAACATTCCTGAAGCTTCCAGAATAGTGCCTGGGAGATATAAATAGCGGTAAAGTGCGACAGAAGTGAGTCAGACGTATGTGAAAGTTGAGTAGTCGTGCCGACGAAGACGGACAGACGATGTGAAGCGTTGTGCCGACGGAGAAGAGTTAGTTCTTTGTGTTACGAATTCGGAGCCGTGCTGTTGGAGAATCGGAAAAGACTTTCTTGCTGTTGCAACGAGTGTACAAGTTACTGTTTACGGAAATAAAAGTGTTTCTTTATCTCGACTACATCTGTCTTCTTTACTTTTCAACACAACCAAAAGTCACAGTATCTTTTATTGAAGAAATTCCATTTCAGTGCACTTTTATAACAATTTTGAGTTGCTGTTAACAATCACAAATTGGCGGAGATTCTCAAAGAAAAATGACTGTCTGCTAGTACTGACTTGTAAATGGAAAAGCTCCTTTCTACTTCAACGGAAACAAGTGGAGCATACTGAAAGCAAGCAATATATCCTGGATTTAACTCACAGTCAGCAAGAGAAAATTGTTCACCAGACAAAGCACTGCCAATTGAACACAATGTTTTGTGCCCCCTGTTCTTGTCTATACACTTCTTTATTTTCATTGCCACTGCATCACTCACTTTACCATATGCACGAGTCATATCATTCACTACTTTATCCACTATTTGTAGCTGTTCCATTAATATCACTTGGGATTTTTCCAGAGAAGTTATTGCACCAGGAAGGAATCCAAAATTGGCGTAAGAAAGTTTACCTGCTATTTCTTTATCAGCCAGCAGTTCTTGCGCCATTTTGATTGACAGAGATTCAGCATTATCAAAAGAATAAACTACTTTCTTCACAACGTCAAAATTCTTGCAATAATAACTACAAGCCTCGAGCCATGTTCCCCATCTAGTCAAAACAGGTGAAAAGAGCAGTTGAATGTCTGGAGCTTCTGCTTTGAATGCTACAACTAGAGAGGGGCTTTCAAGAATACTTTCTTGACGCATCCAATTAATTTATCCACTTCAGGAAAATTTGCGCATACTTCTTCTGCGACCCGGTGTAATGCGTGCGCTAAACATGTCACATGCACCATTTTTGGGTAGAGTGTACTTAAAGAAGTACCAGCTTTCATCATGTAGGGTTCTGCATCTGTTATAAAAGGCAATATATTGGAATTTTGAATCCCATTAGGCCAAGGTATTCTCAATGCATGGTCAAATACTAAGCTGATGGTTGAATAGTTCACTTTGTCCAGCTGCTCACGATGTAATAGAAATTGTTCTCCGGGGTTGTGTGCTTCTAGAACTCCAACAATAACATTCGCTACATAACGGCCTATAGAGTCCGTTGTCTCGTCGATGGATACGAATATATTCTTTTCTCCAATCCTTTTTCTTATTTGTTGCAAAGTTTTGTTGTAGCACCGATCCACGTAGGTTCTTCTGAATGTTCTGGGATCTGGAATTAATTTCCTGTCTCCTCTTCTAAGACAGCGCGCAGCTTAGGATGATTCAGCTTGTGAAGTGGAATATCGGCAGACAGAAATGCTTCACATAATTTCTCACAAAATGGCAAAAATGTTGAACGAGTTTCGTCCAGAAGCATCTACTGTAAGCCTACGCTGGATTTATTTTCAAGTCGTTGCAGGCCACGTTTATGCTTCTCCCGTGACATGTTGTTCTACGGTAAACTTCTTTCAGCAGCCACTCTCACATCACAGATCTTGCAGAAAAATATATGACCGTGCATGGAAAAAATATTTTCTCCATATTTTGAAACGAATGGCTTCAATTTAACACTATTACTTCCTTTCACTTTAGGTATTTTGCTCTTATGGTGCTCGTACAGGTGTTAGAAACAACTGATCACCTCACTTAACAGCACAACAATGCCGGTTTACCTGGATATAGGAATTTCCTTGGGAGTGTGGGCAAGTCCGTTAACCACATTCCTTGAAAAATAGGGGTAGGAAATAGCTTAAGCTCTAAGAAATTGAATTCCTAGAAGTGGGCCGGTTCATAATGCACATTCCTTGAAAAATAGGGGTAGGAGTTAGCATAGCATTTACTTAAATCCAAGAAATTGTATTGACAAGAAAAAATACTGAATTTTAGTTTTAAAAAAAATGAGTTAAATACAAATAATCTCCCAATCTTCCGGAAAAGTGTTATAAATGCTCAAAATGACCTAAAAATTGCCAAAAATGACTTATCCGTAAAAAAAGTAAGAAAATGCACAAAAATGCCCTAACAAATTGCTTTTATTTAACTCGTTAGTCAATGCCATACCTTTTCGTATATGCAAGCAATGTTTCAACCTTCATTTGGAAAAGATGCAAAATCATTAGTTGCCTTGCCCTAGTCATTACTTCTTAAGCTTGCTTGTTATAAATGGAATATTTGTCATTTGTTTAAACTGTTAAGTAAAATCACGTTTTGGTTATAAAATGATCGTTAATGCGTGCGAGTTGTGCTCACCACTATTTCCTTTGTTCCCCATGTGTCGACCACTTCACCCCCTTCAACATCTGGTCGCCACAATATTATAAAAATAACGTTATTTTGTTCTTGTATTCTTTTCTGTGGCAATACTGTGCACCTGTCCTGTTCGCCTTTTAAACGTTCTGGACTGGTGTGTCAACTTCATTGCTCTGCCTGCAAGTAATACAAAATGGTCCTCCAATAAAGAAGAAGTTTGGCTGCATTGCAGGATGTCGCAACACATTCGTTTAGACCCATTTTGAAATTGTTGGCCAGCTTCCATTACGCTTTAGTATGCAGTACTTAAAGAAACATTTAGGGACATACAGGGGATCTTTAAAGCTGTTTTTATGTATGGTACAGTATTCATTGCAGGCCACAGTTATTTGAACTCTATAAAAATTATTATTTTAAATTTATATTCGTACTTAAATTCATTTCCTGTTAGAAATAATTATTTTTAAGAGGATGCTGCACTGAAAATGTGGTTTTCCAAACTTTTCAGTCAATTTAGCCGAAGCTGTCTGTTTAATTGTGTCTTATATAAACATTAGATAGTTTTAAAGGTCAGTGTAATATCTATTTTCGTGTCCGAGTTAATATATTTTAAAGCTGAACGTTATATATGCCAAATGCTCCACCCAATACAACTTAAAAACATCTGTGTTTTAAAACTCTATGTCATTTACCTGACTATAATGCACAAATGTGTCATGAGTTTGTTTTACTGCCCTTAGTTCAAAGGAAAATAAATTTTAAATTCTATAATTTTAAATTTTAAGTTTTTTAAAGTTTTACATAGCTTCAAATTTAAAAATTAAAATGTCTTTCAAAATGAGACATATTAATATGACATGTTTAATTTATTTTGTTTTAAAAAATTTGCTCCTATCCTCAATAACCACTGATAAAATAATCAAAGTCCGATAACACACATTCTGAATTATAAGTTTCAATGTATAATAAACTGTCTGGGCTTCTGGTTCACCTCCGCCATTGCGAAACAGCACACCTTCCTATCGTTGACAGGGGTTTGAACTGGGGCCGTGGTGCCATTCACTACCAACCTAAACAGCTGTTCCTCATATCGGAAATTTCCGTGCACCGGACTGTACCTATTGAAGTCACCAATATTTACACAATTTTGTCGTTTATTGCACGATCCATACTGGTTTATTTATTAAGGTTAATCCTATAGCAATCTTTAGTTTCATATAATTTCAGGGCTTACAAAGCACAAAGACCTTTAATTAAAAATAACTTACACTATAGGTAAAATTCCAATCAAACTCTATTATACGAATAAGAGGGTAGGTTTCAGCGCGAATGTTTTTAAATGTCTGTTAGGAGCACTCAAAGCACTCGGAAAGTGAAACCTAGGTGTAACACCAGTGTTGTAGTATGAACTCTGCGTGTAGGTACAATTCCCGCATCCACTTGCAAGGTAAAGCCGCCTCCGTCTCATTTTTTGAATTTTTTCCAATGCAAACACAACAGCTCCTTTTGAGGCACATCCCACGGGTGTTTAAGCGGTAAATGGACCTTTTATTCAGTGCCTGCTTCTCATTTTCTACGCTTCTGGGCCTCGAGGAACTTTCATTTCAGCGAGAAACGATGTTCACCTCAGTTGCCCTCAGCAAAAAGCTTGACATTTTACAAAGCGGAATGTCGTCTGTGTAATGACTATACAATATTCATGTTAGACCTAGATGTTGTTTCTTGGAGGAAGTCGGCCTCTAGGTGGTATTTGTAACATTCTAAATGAAGAAGGAACAACTAACCATAGGAAAGCTGTAAAGACTATTGCATTATTTGACGAAGAAACCTTCGCATAATTGTAGAAATACTCATTCCCGATGTTACTGAAAAATCTTTCCTTGAAAGCAGAAATGCAGGAAAGCTCGTGTTATTCACATGCCAATTTTGCGTTTTACAAACTGCTATATCAGCTGCAAAGCGGGAGGGAAGCGGTTCAGACAAAGTAGTATCAATCCTTTTATTCAATCAGATATAATTACCTCCAAAGAAAACAATGAAAGAGAGGGAATATTTATAAATTTTTAAACCCCAGATTAGAGTTTTCTTGTGTTTCTGAAACACTGGCATTAGTATTTCTGCATTCAGGAAATGCAAAGTTAAAGAAGAAAAATATTCTGGGTTCTGAGAAGTATTCATAAAAGGTACGGAAATTTCTAGCAAATAGATAATCCCAAGCTTCTGGCTTCCAATTTTCTGAAGAATGTTAAACGCTTGTGTCCATTGAGGCTAGGAGAGAGACTGGAACGCCCAAATATCCCCTGTACATTGTCTTATAAGGATAAGGAGAAAAAAAGCTTATTCAGGTAACGCACTGCAAATGGAACATAGATATAAGTTGCAATAGTACACAGTTAGCCTTGTAATCGTGGCTTTTAACACATGCAAATATATTTATTTTTCATTAATAATCCAACATCAGTTCCGAGAAATTATTGTCGTTTGCGTTTATGGTTAAACAGATGTGCGACAGCATTTCAAGAGCAAAAAGTTGAAACAACTGCAGCGAATTATTTCCATAAACGTCCTAGGTATACCTTTTCTTTCGTGATATAAAACACGGTGCGTTTAACAAGAACATGGTGTTTCTCTGTGCAATGTTGGATATGCCTCGCAAATGTATCTGGAAAGGTTTTCTGGGCAATGGTTATCCGCATAGAAAATTAACCGCAGATAATTTCTTGACGCGTGTTAGTCAATTAATTGCTCTGATGAACCCAGTACTTGTAGACAAATAACCAGACTAAAATATACTGTACATATACTCTTCACAAAACTATCATACCTCTGTACGAATGCTATAGTATAAGAAAAGGAACTTTTTGGGTATAAAGGTAACCTTGGTAACTACGAAGCCTGTCTTGAGCTCCGAAGTAATTTTTAACATATACGTGTTACAAGTGTTCTTGTTTGTGTGCTATTGTAGTACTGCGAGATAAATGAACATTAAGCAAAGGATTTTATGTGCAACTTTTACGTGACTATCTTCCTGAAGGGAACCTGTAGGACAGGCGTGTCAATAGGTGTCTCCTAGGAGTCGCCTCCCCAACACAGCTGAGCTGCCATGCCAGCAGGCTTAGTACACGTTGCTCAGAATGACAACGCGCGCGTTTCATCAACAATAGGCAGCAGATTATTTTTGTATTTTATATCATGAAAAACCATTTTGTTTAATTTGTGATTATTCATTACGTCATGTATCTAATTTAAATATTAGACGCCATTTTAACAATAAACATATCAATGAATACGGCAAGTTAGTTATACCTATCAGTATGCCCATATATTCTCTTAAACCATACATTAATATTGTTCAATAGATGCTAGATTTCGGGCTTGTAGGTCGTGGTCCAGTCGATGAATGTTCTGACGTTTCGCCCAAGACTACGTTGGGCATCTTCAGATAATGTCTCATAGCTGGTTGATCGTCCTCTAGTTGTCAATCAGCTATGAGACATTCTCTGAAGATGCCCAACGTAGCCTTGGGTGAAAGGTCAGAACATTCATCGACTGCACCACGGCCTTTAAGCCCGAAATCTACCATCTATTGGATTAAGGCCGGCCGTGAAAGTCTCAGCAAGTATATTAATATTGGTAGTTATTATTTACTTTGGTATAATCATTATCATCGCGCTGCACAATAATTAATATTTGTAGGATGAAAAGTCATACTATTCGTGCTGTCACATTTTTAAACATTTTAATTAACTTTATTTTCGTATAGGGCACACTCGACAACAGAGGGTTAGGAATTGAAATCCCAGTTCTCCAACAGACTCAATAAATAAGCCGTCACAAACTTCCAACGACGCCATTCAACAATCTGTTACGGCCAGTTACTGTATTTCAAAGTTCAATCATGTGAAAAACAGATCCAGGTCTATATTAACAGATATGAATTTACTTTATGTTATACAGTTAAGCTGTTCCGCTTTGAAACCTGATTTAAGTAAATTGATAATGAGAAAACACGGCCGTCGATCTGGAACAAAATGATTTAAAATATCTGCACAACTGGGTCTCACTTTTACAATTACAATGTGCCGGTATTTGTGCGGGCAAAGAACGGTGTAATGAGGATGAATGAACAACTTCAAATTGAACATCCTGTGTGGTTCCGTAATGTGGTGTGGGAGCAGTTGCTACCCTCTCTCTGACCCGCCTGCTATAGGACTGATCTTATCCCAATTCTTAGGCTGTATTCTCCAAGTAAAGAAGAGGTGCGGAAACCTATAAATACATTTAGAGAAACGAGTTCAATTCTGGCTAGGAAGCAGAGGGTCATGAGGGGAGTCCCTACTGAGCAAACTTTGGACGAAGTTTCGCGAAATATCAAAAATTGCTGCGAGGACTTGAGCAATTTCATTGAGTTCAGTGTGACCAGCAACCAAGCGGCGAAAATTGAAGACCATACAAGATCACTGACATCGATGATTGCTGTTACGTAATAATGAGTGTCGTGTAAGCTTCTGTAACTAAATTTTGAAGTTAAGGAAATTTATGCAGATTTAAACATTTGACAAAACATAGTTACATTTACACGGTTATATTTCGACGTAGATAAACCTGCTTTGAAGCTCAAAGAAGCACCACATTTCGTGAGGAATTTCCTGAAATTTCCATTACGTGACGATAAAGTTGGATTATGATGATATGGTAGGTAGCAAATAAGTGCACTCTGTTTGAAAGCCGAGTTCATGAGGTTGAAAAAGCAAATGTGTAATTTGCCAGAGATGTGTGGTTGCAGGAGGAGAAAACCTGCAAGATCTGCAATAAGGCACGTGCATATTTTCACTGCAATTGTAACTAATTGTGGGAACCTGTCCAAAAGTTTGAGAGGAAGAGCTCTAGCTGGCGCACTCAGATTCACCGCGCGACTTTGTAGTCCAGTGTATGTATGCAAAGACATTTGAAAAATACTACCACATATATAGGGTGACATTTTGAAAGCACTTAGCGCCCAGACGGCACAATCTATGTGGTCAAGGGAATCCGATTGTTAGAAAAATGTTTTGGATTTTTACTTACTAAATGGCTATGTGAACCAAAGGGGCTATTATATAGAACTATTGAAAATTAAATAATACCTCAATATACATAACTACTGATCTTTTGCTGTTTTCCGCTTAGCACTATAGATTGATATCTACATCTTGTTCTCATTATACTGTATGGATTTCTTGCAGATAAACATCTGTTAATATACTCAAGTTGTACTCCTGTACTTAAGTTTGCAGTATGTCAATGGTCATTTGACCTCGGACTTTTAGGTACTTATAAATTTAAAAGCATTTATTTTTTATGTGCTTAAAAAGTCAGGAATATGCTCCAAACACACGAAAATATTTTCATTAAGTTATCTAAACAAATTTATCAAAGTACTCACCTAGTCTTCTGGTCAGCAAAGCGAGAAGTGTTGCAGTGAACGACAAAAGTAGAGCTTCAGTTGGGCATCTTAAGCTGTGACGATTGCCACGGAACAGAGACTTGTGTCTCGAAAATGTGCGTTCAAAATCACAGGATGTTAATCTTGCATATTTGTAACACGCAATATCACTGAAACTCAGATGTTCGATCTGCTCAAAGTTCTCTACACTGTTACCCATTAAAATATCTGAAATTTTGTGCATTACTTCATTTTTTTTAGGCAAGACAGGAAGTTTTCTTTGTTTCTATTTGTTTTTAAACCGCTAATTTTGTTAAGTTTTTTCAATGTTGTTGATTTCTTTTATGGTTTCGATCAATAATGGTTTTGATTTTTCCAACTTAGTTATGCTCTCTGAGAGGAAACAGAAATTTGCACTAATGAAATTCAAATTAGCTTTAAGTGCAGTTAGCTCAATTGGAGTCTGAAACATGTCCTGCAGTATTGCAATGGAAGATGCCTTTGCTCTGTCAAATTCATTTATCACAGAATATATATGTTCAATATCCCAAAGGGTGATGGTGAGGTTAGGAGGAAGTGGAGTATTTGGTGCCCTACTATTAAATAGTTTTATTCTACTTGGTGATTTCACGAAAACTTATTTTTTTTTTTTTTGCATTAGCAATCAATTTATCTACATTCGAATAAAGCACATGAATTGTTTCACAGACTCTATGCAGAGCATGCGCTATACACGTAACGTGGTGCATAATATTAGGGTAGCTCACTGAAAGTCCTCCCTGACCAGGTTTAATCATGTAGGGGGCAGCGTCAGTAACAACACATTGCCACATTTAACACCTCCTGGCCAGAGAATGTGCATTGCATCATTGAAAACACGTGTTACCGTTGTGTGATTCGCCACAGAAATTTCTTCACATGCTGAAAGACATATATCTGACAGCGCAGCATCATCTTTCAGAAACCCAATTACAATATTCACGATTTTCTTTCCACTACTATCAGTTGTTTCATCAAACGATGCCCATATATATATTTTTTTTTCATTCTCACACAGTTTTCTGATATTATTTATCGTTTCCGCGTAGCACATAGGCACATAGTACTTAAGTAATGTTGATTCGTCTGGAGGATCCAATCTGTGTATACATATTTTTGAAGAAAATTCCTAAATACAGGATTACTTAATGTTGAGAGCGGAATGTCTGCGGAAATAAGTGCGTTGCATATATCTGTTGAATATTTTGCAAATTTTGACGGTTCTGAAAGAGAGGAAGAGGAAGAAGAAGAAGAAGCAGACGATTCACCAAGTAGCTTTTGCCTAGTATGTTGATTTTTAAAACGGTGAGTGAGTGAGTGAGTGAGTGAGTGAGTGAGTGAGTGAGTGAGTGATTAGGGTTTAAGGACCCGTCTTTTAAAACGGTTCACTGCGGATATATGCTTATGTCCACTTAAGTGCTGAGTCACTTGAGAACGTTGATTTGCAGTTATACTCTTTTCACATGCCTTACGAAAAAGAATTTTGTTATCCGTTGTGAATACATGTTTAAATTCACTAACATATTACCGTAAACGAGCAGCATCACGACACTTTACTTTTCCAATTGTTATTAATCCTAACCACAAACTAAAATAACTGCTTACGTTAGTCTCAAGGGAACGAAGAAACCACAAGGCACAACTGCTTTGTCAAAGGCAAAGTGATGAGGCGTATTGACCTTGGCTGTCGAGAGCTCTGATCGCGTCTTATCTTGTTTATTAGAAGAGCGAAATAATAGTAACTAGGCGTATAGTCAGTGATAAAACACAAATGGATGATTTCTCGCACCGGTTGATGTATGAGACGTTGCTGTCCTGAAGATATGATCGTATCTGAACAGTGTTGGTGCGATAAGTTCACGTAAACATTTGGGCAGTTTCATATTAACATACTTTCCGATACGCTTCATGGCTTTGCCAAGTATAACATGTCTCAACCTAGTTCCATCCTGTTGTAAACATCTGGGCGGGAAGAGAGACAGAGACAGAGATATTGGGACAGAAAACGGTTAAGCTGTTGATTGGTTTGGCGAAGATAATGGTCGTTTTCTTTTACTTGCCTACGTACGATAAACCCCTCCTTTAAGTACAGTATTGTACGTAAGTAGTTTTCTGATCACTGCTCTGCGCGAGCTCATTTCGGACACAGAAAAGTATGCTAATGTTTCGATTCTTTTAAACGTAAACAGGCCCACATTTTATCTTTCTGCTTCACGTATCACATAGATGTGTTCTCGGCTCGTGACTTCTGAAGGGATATATACATAATAGTACACTATATGCAGATTAGACAGAAGACAGGTGAAATTATACACACTATTAACGTATTATGTTAAATTAAGCTGCATTTTACTTAACAATTACTAAAGCACACTGCTATTATATAATATTTTTGCATTCCTATACCAGGCAACTCTCTCGCAACGAGGTCTGTATCGAGTTGAATGCTGATTAAGATGTTTTTGTTTATAGTGTGGAGTTGCTTCTGATATTTAACACTGTATTTCCTGTACATCTCGTGGACCTCACAAGGCCAAGGACACTTGTGTATATGCAATTTAAAATCAGTAAGCTTTTCATCATGGAGCAGACTGGTGCTTCAGCCGAAATGAAACACAATCGAGGCAAACCTTTAAAAAAGTGACGAGTGGCGAATGATCGCGCATTGTTTCGCATTACTTAAAGAAAGAAACCCGGAATCGTCTATAAAAAACATTGAGAAAGAAACTGGTGATCTCCTTGGTATTTCCACAAGTAGTGTACACAGTGTTAGAATGGAACAGCAAGCATCCGGAACTCTAAGAACACCGGAAAAATCACGTAAATGCAAACAGCGCGTGGAGAAATACGACGATTTTGCGAAAAGTGCTATATGCAGTAAAGTTCATGGTTATTTTTCCAGAAATGAACCGCCGACTCTTAACAAAATTTTGCATGCGGTAAATTCTGACACGCACTTGCCCAATTTTCACGAAGTACTCTCCACCGTTTGCTGATAGATATAGGATTGAAGTTTCAAAAGCGAGGCAGAAATCAGTTATAGTGGACAGAGAGGAAGGAATCCGATTAAAGCTAACCATTATGTTACTGCATGATTCTTTTAATATTCCAACTGATAGATTTAATAAATTAATGTGTAACCCAACTCTATTTGTCTAGAAGTTAGTGCTGCTATATATACTGCTAGTGTTGCAAAACTTTTGTGCGTGCCTGTACGTCTAACACGTGGCGAGTTGAGTCAGCTCCGCCTTGTTGTTTACAGCAGGACTGAACTAGGCTGAGACATGGTATAGTACTATGCATGAAATCGCATTCCAAATCTGGTGTAGTTTTATGAAGTCAAAGTATTCATTTATAAGCATTATATGTGACATAATATGTGAAATTATTTACGTTATTACAAATATCTATTCAAGTAAAACATAGCGAAAATATTTTTTGTGGTATACAGCTCGGTATTTTTAATCCAAATATCTCAATCGGAACTTTGACGAAGTCTGGAAATCATAAGTAATAGCAAAGAAAAAATGTATTTACCTAAATGTCCGAGCCCTAATGATTATTGTTATTATTGACGTCATTCGAAAATGGGTTTCTCTGCTTTTGGGTTGTAATTCTGTTTGGAGAAATCACCATTACAAATGATACTAATATCACTAGTGCTATGTCTGTATAAGCATGTCGAATTCTTTCTTGACACAAAAGGTTGCATATTGATGTACTACGAGTGACTCACTTTTAGGACATACCCTAACAGTTGTCCTACAGCAGAGTTGCCAATGTTTAAAAGTAAAATTATCGTACCGGCCATTCAAAATTATACATTTGGATTCAAAATTATCGTACATCATAAACCAAATGCTACAACAAGAAATGTATCAGGATGACACTTATGAAAATGTAATAGTATGATGTTTATGGTGTCCACTTACAAGATTGATGACCTCGATCAGTATTACAACTTTAGCACTTATGTTTCTCGCACTATTCATCTGAAAGTGCATTATCTCCCTCAACTGTTGCACCATTATACAAATTTGTTGTTGAGATAAACTTTAACATCTCGGTGACTTGCTGATTTTCGGACCTACCACATTCTTTCATAGGCTGAGGCGACCGAATAAGTTCATTTACTGTATCTAGCGCCAAACTGTTTCTAATTTTGGTTTTTATTAAACCTGTTGTTGTTGTTTTCTAGTGCCTTGCATCTGGCAATGAAATCATTAGCATTCGTGCTTTCCAATACTTTTGAACTGTAGTTTCTTCTGATCTTAATGCTTCACAGGTCTTCAAGTGATCTTCCTTTAGGACTCATACTCATGTATGTGGCTTTCATGTAACTGTTTTCTTAACGGGCACCAGTTTTACAATGTGGCAGTTACATCACCCGACTTAAACCCCCATTTTGCAAGGGGGACCACACCTATCGTTGGTCAACGGGTCCATCGGACCTAGCCGGGAGGACTAAATAGGTGGTATTTAGATCCACCGACCTTCCCCTCATGTGCCTCTGAGGGACGCTGTTGTGCTGTGATAGGCCAGCACATATGTAAATGACATTTCCTCCATTTTAGATGAAACAGTTATACCGCTGTGATTCGGTCTTTTATTAAACCTAGTTTGGAAAAAACTCTTCCACAAGAAGTAGGTCTATGGGGCAATGAAATCACTGATAATGCAACCTCCGACAGTTCTTTGAAATCAGTATTTCCACCAAGGTGACATGTGTTTAACAGCACTCCAGAAACTGCCAGGTTCAGGCATGTTCTTTATTTCACGAATTCCGAGTTTTCTCAAGTGATCATCAGTTTTCTGAACAGTGCCTTCTTCATTGAGATTACCAGATCTGGGCACACTGGCAGAGAATAAGGGCTAGGAGGCCTAGTAGGATATGAAATGGTTGCCTTAGAGTGGTGGAGACAGGCCACGAGGGCAAAAGTGGTGTCGCTATTTGTAATTAATTTTATTTCGCTGGTGTGCCAAATAAAGTGAAAATGATATTTCGCCGGTATCGAAATTATCGTACACCCCCATAATTATCGTACGGGTTGACAACCATGAGTACAAACTATCAATTTATCGTATGCCCCCATAATTATCGTACGGGTTGGCAACCCTGCTCTTATAGCATTACGCTCAAAATATTTGAGAAGCGTTTTATGAGTGTGGAATCAAGACCTGGAATTTCTGCAACTTGTAAATTGTCAAGGAACTGACTATGTGATCCCGTCGTTGCTGTTGTCATCTCCTTGTTTTGGATGACCAAACACTAACCCAGTTACTTAATTATTTGAGTATTTTTAGTTCTACTCTGGTCTTTCCTGGTTTGTGCACTCTTGGCATCTATCTGTCTACACCTACTTTTGGTAGGTGTAAAGTAAAAACGACAGATATAGTCTAGATAAAGAAACACTTTTATTTCCGTAAACAGTAACTTTGTACACTCGTTGCAACAGCAAGAAAGTGTTTTCCGATTCTCCAACAGCACGGCTCCGAATTCGTAACACAAAGAACTGTCCCTTCTCCGTCGGCACGACTCCTCGACGCTTCGCATACGTCTCTTCTTTCCGTCGGCACGACTACTCAACGCTTCACATACGTCTGACTGCCTGGACTCGGCACGACTACTCAACGCTTCACATACGTCTGACTGCCTGGACTCGGCACGACTACTCAACGCTTCACATACGTCTGACTGCCTCTTCTGTCGCACTTTACCGCTATTTATATCTCCCAGGCACTATTCTGGAAAGTTCAGTTATTGCGGTGAAATACAAAGCGGAAGATTCTCGAAGTCTCTATCCTTTTCTCTCTTTCGGCAAGCGCCCCAAAAATGCGGCCATGCTCTGTCTCTTTCCTTCGGCTCCTTTGCGGTAGTGCCGACAATAATGCGATGGGTGACACTGCTGTTGTCGGCAATTAGGTGCGGCGGGCGCGGTGACACTGCTCCCTCCTCAGAGCTGGTCGTCCCGACCAGCACTATCACTGCGGCATCTCCCTTGCGCCCCGGTGGACTAACCCATCGAACCTCTTCTCCAGGAGGCACGATCCTAGGTATCGCTGTTGGATAGTGTCCCTTGGTCCGGGTAGGACGATGTATGCTATCCTGCTTCGAAATTCTGCAACAGTACCGCCGGTCTTGACGGTCCCTCGTCCAGTTGCCCTTCCTCCTGGTGTGTTGACGGGCCAGCCTGCGCACTTGGAAACGGCTCACTGGATACCATGTCCGCCGACCTCTCTGGCGCACCTTCGCAGCCACCTTGCTTCCGATGGGTCCAGCAACAAACCCCGCCACATCCGCGCGAGTCGCGTCCACCGCTGCACTCGTGTTCACTCGTGCTCGGCATGGCCTCTCCTGTATCCTGCCGTCCACAATGATGTCCGCCATTCTTCCGTTCACGGCACTATGCGTCAGGTGATTGGATGACTCCGACGGTCCCCCCATGTCCCACGCCAAGTCGGTTCTCGCGTGTTGCTCGTTTGCTTGTGCGCTTCCCTGGTGATCGTCCTCCACGTCATATCCTGGTTGGTTACGTACCCGACACACTCCTCCAGGGGATCCTCGACGACGTCCCTGAACTGTCCCTTTGTCTTCCCCGAGACGTACACTTTCGTTATCTGAAACGGGCGCAACTGTCGCCTCGGCCACTAGGTGCTCCCTCACCGGCTCCGCGCTATTCCGTCTGCCCCTGGCATCCAGCACTTTAACGCTCTCGTCAACTCTTACTACCAGGGCGCCAAGACGTTCCCCGTCGTCCTCCACGACGTCCACATGCTGGCAGAGGTCTTCCACCTTTTCGCCGAGTTCTTCCACGTCTTCCGTCACGCCAGTCAGTTCGCCGAGTTGTTCCACGACTTCCGTCACGCCAATCAGTTCGCCGAGTTGTTCCACGTCTTCCGTCACGCCAATCAGTTCGCCGAGTTGTTCCACGTCTTCCGTCACGCCAATCAGTTCGCCGAGTTGTTCCACGTCTTCCGTCACGCCAATCAGTTCACCGAGTTGTTCCACGTCTCCCCTCACATCATCTGAAACGGGCGCAACTGTCGCCTCGGCCACTAGGTGCTCCCTCCCCGGCTCCGCGCTATTCCGTCTGCCCCTGGCGTCCAGTACTTTGACGCTCTCGTCAACTCTTACTACCAGGGCGCCAAGACGTTCCCCGTCGTCCTCCATGACGTCCACGTGCTGGCAGAGGTCTTCCACCTTTTCGCCGAGTTCTTCCACGTCTTCCGTCACGCCAATCAGTTCGCCGTCAATTTTCGCCGATAGCTCCGTCTTCATCTCTTTCAGCTCGGCAACGAGGTTGTTTCTCCTCTTCATTTCGGCAACGAGGTTGTCGTTTGCCGTCTTCATCTCTTTCAGCTCGGCAGCAAGGTTGTTGTTTCTCGTTTCCATTTTGGCAGCGAGGTTGTCGTATGACGTTTCCATTTTGGCAGCGAGGTTGTCGTTTGCCGTCTTCATTTCGGCGAATAATTCTTTCATCATTGCCATCATCCTGGTTTCCGAATCTCCCTCCATCTTGGTTCTAACGTGCACCTTCTAACGACGATGTAACGAAACTAGAAGCAATTCGACGGATCCCACTTCTGACACCAGTGTGACTTTTGGCAGGTGTAAAGTAAAAACGACAGATGTAGTCTAGATAAAGAAACACTTTTATTTCCGTAAACAGTAACTTTGTACACTCGTTGCAACAGCAAGAAAGTCTTTTCCGATTCTCCAACAGCACGGCTCCGAATTCGTAACACAAAGAACTGTCCCTTCTCCGTCGGCACGACTCCTCGACGCTTCGCATACGTCTCATCTTTCCGTCAGCACGACTACTCAACGCTTCACATACGTCTGACTGCCTGGACTCGGCACGACTACTCAACGCTTCACATACGTCTGAAGCCTGGACTCGGCACGACTACTCAACGCTTCACATACGTCTGACTGCCTCTTCTGTCGCACTTTACCGCTATTTATATCTCCCAGGCACTATTCTGGAAAGTTCAGTTATTGCGGTGAAATACAAAGCGGAAGATTCTCGAAGTCTCTATCCTTTTCTCTCTTTCGGCAAGCGCCCCAACAATGCGGCCATGCTCTGTCTCTTTCCTTCGGCTCCTTTGCGGTAGTGCCGACAATAATGCGATGGGTGACACTGCTGTTGTCGGCAATTAGGTGCGGCGGGTGCGGTGACAAAACTTTGTATCAAGCCTATAAGATGTATTAAATAAAAATGTAAAAAGTACGAATATGCATCGGATACTGTATAATATTTAAGGCTACTTGTTTTGCATTCACGTCCCTAGCGGTAGCTTGACAGAGTTACATGCATGTGCTGAAGAGGTGTCGGTCAAACTATTACTGTTTCGCCATCAATTATGGTGTAGCAGGAACATTGTTTCATATTGTGTGCTTTGAGGAGATTGAGGACTTAACATTTTTTCTTCTGCGTAGTTATATTCCTGTTTAATGTCGTATTGGATTTGTCTTCTTAATTTCAAACATATTGTTTTACAGCATCTAGTACCAGATGGCCTGATGTTTACCCTCCCGTCCCCCAAAATCACACACAAGAAAAAATAGTTTTTTCCTCACAATACCTTTTGACTTTACATTTCTGATGACACAATTATACAGAGTAAGACGTTACTTTCTCCATACTTAGCGTTATTACTGAAGTATTGTTTATAAATACTGCGTCCAATTTATAAATAATATGAGCTTCATCTGTATCCCGTTCTAATACATCTTCTGAACGCATTAAACGCTTAAGGATATGACAGTCAGAGCCCAACCAGTTTTGTAGAGGGAACTCAGCTCTTCTTTCCCTTACAGATATATACGTTTTTAAGGAAACAGTGCTGCTTCACTTTTCCTGTTATATTACATGATGAATATATATATTGTCACGGCTCATTTTATTTTGAACTAATGAAACCTACACGTGATGTATGCGTCCTTTATTAGAGCAGTGAATATGTTAAATAGGCTGTAGCGGCCCTAAGGGACTATCATTAAGTAACTTAATCTAATCACACCAGGGTATAAAACGGTAATAATTTAGCATAAAGCGACAGATGCATATGACGTTAAGACATTTTTGTAATAGCTATGGCTAGAGAGTCAGTTAATTTTTAATATGAGGTGAACTTGGTGATTTCATACTTTGTGTTTTGGTAAATTCATATAACTTATTTTTCACCCAGTGCCAGCACTCAGGAGCCCTTTCCCAGGAAGCTGCCAACGGAAAGGGACCCTTTCACAAGTAAGAATAGTATTTCTAGTTGTAAAAATATTTCCGTAAGTTGTGCTTGGACCTCACCAGAAAATTATTATTTATGTAAGAGGCCAACACTTATAGTCTAGAGGTAAACTGTGGCTGTATAAAATAAAATTTGGTGCATGTACTTTCTTAAAAATTCGTACCTGATAAGACCTTCATCGCACGAAATACTTAACCTTTACTAGGAGTTCAAAAATAATTGAGATAATACATACTAGCAATGATGTCTTGTGAGCTCAACTTGACCGGAGCTAACTTTTAGCGATAAAGATAAAGTACTTATTATTATAAACCACGCATAAAGAATAAAAGCAGTTCAGTGCACTTGGCTTCCGGTGAAGGCGGCGTCATTTTTCTGGGGATTACCGACGTTTCGCTCCTTCTGTTGTGAGCTTCTTCTGGGCTGTTGGAGCGAAACTTCGGCAATCTCCAGAAAAATGACGCGGCCTTCATCGGAAGCCAAGTGCACTGATCTAGACACAGGCCGTGGAAGCTTACGCATAAAATTCAATAAAATTAGTTATTATCTTACTATAAGCTACAACATTGTGCTTTATACAAAACTATCATTATTGAAGTTACCTTTTACAAAAGAAGACGCTAATTATTTAAACAGGAATTGTGCTCTCCTATTCTGCTCAGTAAATGTTATCACCTCTTCGTTAAAGCTCCCTTTGTTAACAGTGTATTCTTTCTCAATTGGAAACATTACTAAGGCATTGAGACTTTCTTGTCCCGTTATATTTCTTAAACGGGTTTTAACGCATTTTAGTGTGCTGAAACAGCTTTCAGATTTAACTGTGTCACTGGAGTTGTTAGAACAACAATTTGCAATTGTATTGTTTCTGAAAAGGTGTCCTCTAAATTGTTTTAATGAAAAAAGAATACAGTACACTAACAGTATCTATGTCCTTAATCTCTTCACTAGAAGAACAAACTACACGAAGTTCACTCTTCCGTTTTCCTCTTCCATTTAAGGCACGTACTTGGAATAGTTGTGACAGTCACCATGCAATTTGGACTTCTTGTTAATTTGGTAGGATTAACTATTAACTAAATTGAAGCGCTCTAAGTGCTCAGTTGCACCAAAGATTTCTTCAGCTTGTTAAATAATTATATCTCAACATAAAATAAGCACACGGTTACATATCCTTTACTCCATGCTGTGTTCCTCGGAGTGCAGATCCACAATCATTTGTTTGACAGACCAGTTTATGTTGCAGTCCGTAATGCTCCAATGCTCCCAGTCTGATATGTGCTATCTCTGGTGTGGATCTTTCATTAAGATGTATGCAACCATGAAAATGCTCCAGTGCTTGTGATCTCTGAGCAAAACGAGGAACCGTTAACAACTTTGTCTTACTGGAGGTATCATGATTTCATCCGCATGCACAGACATAAACATTGCTTTGTTTACTTCATCCTGGAGGGTTCCTTTGTAAACCTGGCACATGGTACATTCCAGTAACTCATTTTGTATTATTATTGCAGATGTATATTGTTTATTTGGGTTCCTTAAAATGCTCATGTAAGTAACTATGTAGGTTAGCAGTTTCATGTACCTACTAGTTTCAATAATCTGCCTCTATTGAGGGATTCTTTTGTTTCACTATGTCCTCTTAGCGCAACTTCATGTTCACCACAGAATATCTGCCAGTTTAGTAATTCATTGTGTCGTGTAACACATTGTCCATGTTGTGTTCGAAAATCAACTTTTCCCAACAGGGCTAATTTTAAGAAGTTTCAAATGTGAGAAGATTTATTTTAGGTCTAACGTCCATTAACCTTATGGATAATTTCGTACGAGGAATGAATGGGTGGAATGATGCTCAAATTAGCCCGGGATCCATAGAGCTTAAAGTTACCCCTCAGGATAAGGGTAAACACCGGAAATAACCTTGTCCAGATAACTCACACTAACCAGATTTGAACGCGGGACTCCTTGAATGTGAGGCAGACGCGTTGGCCCCACAACACAGAGGCGGTCGAGAAGAACTTATTTTATGTGACTTAATTTTTTCTGAAAGACGAAAGTTGCCAATACCATGAACTACCGATGAAGAATCGCCACAAAAAGCTAACAGGTCAAACCCACTGTTTTCTTGATCTCGCTACCTGTTGACTATGGTTTCTTCATGTAACAGCGTGGATTGAAATAGCATGACTGCGACTTGTGCCTCTGTATTACTAAACCATTAGGAATGGGCGTCGCGAAGGAGGCCGGGGCAAGGGAGCCCGCGGCCCCCTCTTGGAAGCTAATGAACTTAATGTGCAATCAATAGCTCACTATTGGACTATTATTTTTATTTTGATGTAAAGAACATTTTTTATTTAGCACAAGTTACTAAAATTATCCACAACAAATACAATAACTTTTGACAACAAAATAAATGAATTAATATTGTTTGGTTGCAAACTTCCAACATGCACCCTCACCCCCTGGGGAAAAAAAAAAAAAAAAAAAAAAAAAAAAAAAAAAAAAAAAAAAAAAAAAAAAAAAAAAAAAAAGCCTGCCGACGCCCATGCCGTTAGAATGGTCAGTCTTAACCGTTTAATGCGAAGTTGTTCTTAGTTAACGAACATCTGAAATGGCATCTTCGCCGAGAAAACTCAGACCACGCCAACAATGATGTCCACCACAGATGTGGATGAAACGTCTGGACCTCTAAGCTCTAGCAGACCACGACTTTTAAGCCCGGAAGAAATCTCTAGCTTTAATTCTAAACTCCGGCCGTGAAAGCTTCCGATTATTCAACTGAAATGGTCTTAGTAGCCTATAAATAAGAGTTCTGTAGTCATTTGTGTATCAATGGTAATGCATTACATATTTTGTAAACATATGTTAACATGTTTTACCTCCTTTACCGCCGTTGCAGGGTTCTCGCCCACAAAAACGTCGCTGCCCAAGCACCCAGGTGCTTGTCAGCTATCATGTTTGATTGACAAGGGTTGACAGGTTATCTATCCAGGTTAACAAATTTGATAATGATCGCATACATGTTTAATTATCAGGCGGCATTGCCTCAAAGGGTCGCAGCGGCTAACAAAGGAAGTTCGCTGCTTTATAGATGGTATGCACCACCACGTCTAATAACTAATAATTTATGGATGTTGGTGGCTGTATTTGATTATTGCGAGAATAGAAAGACGCTTTCCAAAGATCTATTAAATTTAAATGGCGAAATAGCTTCTGTGATCAAATCTTTGATAAATTCCTTGTATGCAGAGGATACAGCCTGGAGGGATCTTGATACTACTTGTTTAGTAGTACTCTCTTTGATATTAATCTATTACATATAAAATAATTATGGTTCAACCAAATCAATATGCTGCCCACTGTCACGTATTCATCACTTAAATCTAGCGTGTGACTGATATCGCCCGCGTACTTATTAAAGAAATAATACTACGCCATTCAAGTTTCATTTGTATCCTTTTAAAGAAATAATACTGCATTATTCAAGTTGTTACGCTTTAAAGACGCTTCGCTGAAATCCACAGATTAAATTATTTATAATAATGCAATTTATGCGGTAATTGTGCTGCATAATACATTTGAGTACAGCGAAAAGCGGATACTTATGTCATTGATGGTATTGACGATGTATTTATTCAATTCAGCTGCAACAATAATGTTTATTTTATTACTCATGAACACCTTTCAGCATAAACGTTATCTAGAGCATTATAATTCATATCGTCTCCGGATACTGCATGATTCTTTGTATGCCACATAAACCTCAGCTCTATGCTGGTGTATAGGCACTTCAGGAACTCTCACAAGTCGATGCTTTGAATAGATCGCGACGCGTCACTTATCAGGTGCCAGTTTGTCGGAAAACATTTCGCTTCATAGATTAAAGAATGCTTTTAAGAAAAAAAGTTTCAGACTAAATCGAGATTCTCTGTTATAGTATAGAAGAGTCAACAGGGTCCATAACCGAAGGGTGCCAGTGTAGGAATGGGGAGGAGATGTTTATCTGGATCCTACAACAGGTAAAAGAGTTTTAAAGCAATCCAATCCTTAGAGCCCTCAAAACTTTCTAAACTGTTTTACGAAAACGTAAACAATAGGGTTGACAAAGCAAATATATTTTTCTCTCAAAATCATAGCAAATAACGAAATATAAAATGCCATGGTCTTAAGTTAAAAACCCTTCATGCTTCTTATCTGTTTAATATGGTGAAGGTAAACATCTAGCTAGAATGACTATATACCAGGCCCCGCCGAATTTGAATTTTATTCCAGATTCTAAAGTGCAAGACTGAGGGCACGTAATGTTTCATTGGCACATGTTATTGTGGCATGTTATTATTATTATTATTATTATTATTATTATTATTATTATTATTATTATTATTATTATTATTATTATTATTATTATTATTATTATTATTATTATTATTATTATTATTATTATTATTATTATTATTATTATTATTATTATTATTATTATTATTATTATTATTATTATTATTATTATTATTATTATTATTATTATTATTATTATTATTATTATTATTATTATTATTATTATTATTATTATTATTATTATTATTATTATTATTATTATTATTATTATTATTATTATTATTATTATTATTATTATTATTATTATTATTATTATTATTATTATTATTATTATTATTATTATTATTATTATTATTATTATTATTATCATTATCATTATCATTATCATCATCATCATCATCATCATCATTATTATTATTATTATTATTATTATTATTATTATTATTATTATTATTATTATTATTATTACTGTTATTGTTACTTTTATTGTTACTATTATTGTTACTATTATTGTTACTATTATTCTTACTATTATTCTTATTGTTATTATTAGTTTTATTATTAATTCTATTCTACTTAATTCTTATTTTTTATAGTTATTACCATTATCTTTACTGTTACTCGTATTAGTATCATAATTATTATTTTTAGTCCAATTGGGTTTAGAATTATCATTTTCTTTATTATCTGAATATTAATATTTTTCCTATTGTTATGAATTATTATTATGCTATTATTTTCATCATTATTATTATCAATATCATCATTAAACGCTAGTGTTATGGTAACTTCATCTATAGACTAGGTGTTCAAAATGATGCCTTGTTGATTGATAGAATGTTCCAGTCGTCTTCTTGTATCCATATGGACGTTTCTGAAAATTGCTGATGTTACAGATGCACATGCTTCCATGCTTCTTTAACTCAGTTTTCTATGATTTTATAGGTATGAAATCAATACTTTACACACTTAAGGATGTTTATGTTGTACACTGTCAAACAACGTTCCGGCACAGTCCGTTTTATAGTTTTGAGGGAATTAATTGTTTAATTTATTCTCAATGCGAAAATACCTTAATATTAAGGTATAATATTAATATTAAAAATGTTCAATGCGCATCAAAAACTAAAATATCACAACAGTTATGTTATTTTGTAAACTCTGTTTGCCCCATAAACACCAAAAAATTCTGCTGGAAGAAAATATGATTACTTTTAAAGTACTTAATTTCTTTGCTTTTATAAACATTGAAACATTTCTGGAAACTGTTTGTGTATGGAATTTGGTTGTTTTTGAGCCCTTTTAGCACCATATTTTGTTCAAATATTGCCGAAAATTTTAGCAGAAACGGTGCGTTTAAACGTACCGCGCATGGCATTTATACAACTTGCGTTAGACCTTTGAAAATGCCGGAATCTAAAAAAACTTTACTGCCAACCGGTGACTGAAGGTTTAGGGAACATTTAGATGCATAAATCTAAAAATCAACAACTTGATAATTTTTCGATTAATCCTGTGGTCCCAGGTTAAATTTCTGCTCATCGTTTACTCCAACATTGGGCTTTTCCTCCGTAGGCGAAGCATGGTGTGGTTTTCCATCTACAACGATTTCCTTTCAATTATTTGGCTTTCATTACATTTTCTTGTGAATTTTCAGGTGCTTTACAGGTCTCGTGGCATATGCTGGAGCCGGATAAAGGTGCAAATGCTTCTCAAAGGAAAAAGTATCCCCGTGCACACTAGGGTTTTCTGTTCCACGGGTCGCTCATCGCTCTTACTCTCGCTCTTACGTATTTATATAATTATACTAAAGTGGTTTACCTACATGTGTAATTAATCTCAAGTATTTAGCTTGTTTCTGTAACTAAACAGAAGCTGTTTACGCATTTAAATATACATATACTGGACTTAATGTACTTGTAAGAGAGAGTAAGATGAGGTACTATCTTTCACAAAAATAAATACGCCGCTGCATACGATGCTTGCGCAAAGAGTCACCTAATTCTCAGGCGTCCTTGTATGGATGGTATGAGGATTAAATTAGTCATATGCTTCCCTGGCTGTTCAGAAAGGAACCATCGGCTTACCTCGCAGATTTTAAAAGCAATAGTTTAAGAATCCTCCTACATTAACGGGCAAATGTTGCAATTTTAACTTCAGTTCTCCTGTAGAAAATATATTTTTATTCTTGTTTCTTTTAGCATGTAGTAGAATGCAAAACGGATTCTAGTGTTGGTGCCTTGCTTACAAACGTAAGCTTAAACAGCAACGCATGGTTTCCGTGCTTGGCTTATAGCTGAACTTGCTAAAGTGTGTTGCTGTAATCAACAGTGCTGGTCTAAACCTAGATCGAATACTATTGAAAGCGTCTTCTTTATTTCAGTTTGTTTGTTCTCTCTTGGTTTGTATGTTAAGCAAATGTCATGTTTATATAATCGGTGTGAAATATGAAGCTATACAAATTAACATAAACTTTTCTGATAAAGCTCTTCCTGTAGAGCAGCAACTTACATGGCTATGTTTATTTCTTATATTGTTGTAAGTTTTCTCTTTGTCTTATTAATGCTAAAATATGGTTCAAATTTTACAACTGAATGTTTTATAAGGTATTAATCATAATTGCTCAAAATACAACAGCAAATATGCCTACTTCAACTGTCAGCCATCCCTCCTCATATTAAAACTATTTTGCTGTATATATATATTCAAGGTTACCTCTTTATAAATCTCGCAGATTATTACATGTTAAAATATACAATGGATATATGCAAACTACGCATGTTCTTCGGGTTAGAAAGACTCGACAAGCAAGGCACAACAAACCAAAACAGTCAAAACAGCAACGCATGGTTTCCGTCCCGGTAAAGGACGGGGAGGGCCCACGTAAAATAACGTACTTCGAACCTGTATTGTTAACCCTTTCAGTACCGAGTGATTTTGCTACTTATGACGTTCTTCCTCTAATTCAAAACTGGTTTAGATTAGGCGGTCTGGGACACCTTCAGCCTACTGGCTTCAATAACCATGATCGTTGAGGCAACACGTAGTGCACTGGCCACGCACTCAAAGCCTGAGGTCATGAGTTCGACTCTCGGCAACCGCAGTCAAATGTGCCTGTGGTAAAGGACGGGGAGGGCCCACGTAAAATAATCAGTGTGATGGCATGCGTGAATGTGACGGGGTACCATTTGACTGCGGTTGCACGGATTTTGCATCTTTTCTTAAAAAAAAAAACACTACAATATAAATTGTAAAAAAATAATTTTTTACAATTGAAATACGTCTCAAATACGTATGTTTAATTGGTGACAGACAGTATAACAAGAATATAGCATAAAAACAGCTAAAACTAGTACAAATAGGGAAAAAATACTTATGTCCATGATCATGGACGCCGGAACTGAAAAGGTTAATGTTCACATTACTGTACAATGGATATATGCAAACTACGCATGTTCTTCGGGTTAGAAAGATTCGACAAGCAAGGCACAACAAACCAAAACAGTCATTTTAGATATTTTAATAAACTCGGCATGATTGCACTCCTTTATGTTTAATTATGCCTTCGTACGACACAAATGCCATGCTAAGTGAGAATAAGACGCAATATATCAAAAGCAAATAAATTTAAGATATTAAATAGCATAGGAACGCTTTTAATAGTATAAAATACGGTTTTAATGATCATAAGATTATTGTTATACGACCGTGATGCTAATGAATAAAGTAATTAATTATATACAAAAGAAAGCACAATGCAGTTGTAGGTTACTTCAACGAGAAGCAACCGGTTGGCCTCACAGTGTCGTCATGCTGTATATTTCCAAGCACTACACAATTGTTACAATGTCCCGGTTTCTACTATGAGCTTTTGAGCTCATTTTCCAATGCAGAAAAAAGCTATAGAGATTTAAAGATGTTTGTTAATTTTGTGTTTCAGAAAATAAGCATGCTGGAAGGGGAGTTCGAGCCGCCAGGAGCTAGCAGCTCTGAGTTCTACGGATCCTGACGGCTGCTCGTAGATATGTTACCAGAATAACTGGGAGGCGTTGGGCTCAGCAATATCGGAAACAGGAGCAAGTACACGAGAGAAATAGCAGCGTTCGTAAAGGATCTTTTACTCTGAAGATAAGAATCTAGGAGAAATACGGAGGGGGCCAGATCCAGGCTACTGGTAGAAACATTGGCAGAGAGCCTTAAGGTTCACCGACTTTGACGATACCTCGAGGGCTTTAGGTCTTCCGGGACCTTTCAGGTGGACCACAGCGAGTCCCAACGAGGGAGGGAAAGGGTTCCTGTGCGCATATGGTCCTTGCCAAGCTGCACTTAACGCCTTCGCTGACATTTGCGGCCCTGAAAGAAGCAACGGGATGAACGATGAATGAAATGACCAATGAAGTGAAATGGAAGGGCAGGAAATTCGGGAGATGTACTTATCCTTCCCAACATTCCCCTGGCGAAAGTCTTCAGGCAGAAGTAGTAAGAAGAACCCTTTCAACTGCAGCTGAATCGAAGGTGGCTTGTCACTTTTATGGAAATAGCCAAAACATTAACTTTAAAACTGAAGGTTGCGTGCGAGATTCGAACCTGCGCAATACACTGTCTATGACAGGGATGTCAAACAGCACTCCCAAACTGTGAACTTGAGACACGTGGACTCTTGCTACCGGTCTCACCTGTGTTGTATACGGAGCTAGAAGAGTAGGGGTGAACTGGTGCCAAACAACAAACAGTGGCGGCTGGTACCATGCTTCATGTTCGTACAGTTTACAAATGGAAATACACTGTTGAATTAGTCACTGATCCTTTTTTTATTGTTTGTTGTTTATTGATGCTTGGCAATTTTTCCTGCCCACAAGTTTGTCAATTTTAGGTTCTATCTCCGAAGAACATAGGCGTAACACTGACACTAAATGTCTGTCAGTAATATTAATTAATACACCTGAGTGCTTTATTGATATTCAATTTAGAAAAAAAAAAAAAAAAAAAAAAAAACTGTTATGTCGACATTTATGTCGACGCAAACATTGCTATCAAACGACGCGCAGATTAACGAAGATGGGTAATGTAGTTTCAGGTAATGAAATATACAATTTGACACCTAAATTTCCGGAATTGCGCAATGGTGTGTTGTTTTGCAAGTCAATTAATTCTAATTGCAAGAGTTGTTGAAAAGTCTCCATTCGGGATCCATAGACTTATCTTCTCCAAATCTATTCTTGAATTCATTGAGGAGATCCTCTAACAATGTTCTGTAGTTTGGTATCAGATGCTTACAGCCATCATTGAATACACTTTGCAAACGGGGAAAATGATGCACATCTTTATTATCAACTTGTGTTATCCACAATTCAAGCTTCTCCATAAATACTTTCAAGTCGTCAAACATGTTGATTACGAGTCTGTCCTTAACTTGTAATTTCAAATTAAGGGAATTGAGATAGGAGGTCAAATTCACCAAGAACGCCAAATCATAAATCCAGTCCACTATAGAGTTCTGGAGTTTGTAAATTGTGAGTTTCTAAGAATTTTTTTTATTTCACTTCGAAGATTAAAGAACATAGTCAGCATATTGCCACGACAAAGCCACCTTACTTGACAGTAATACGAAACCTCCGAAAAATCAGAGCTCACATATTCAAGAAATTGTTCGAACTGTCGATGACGTAAAGCATATAAGCGAATAATATTGACTATTCTTACAACGGCCGTCATAACATTCTTTACAGTAAGAGACTGAGCACAAAGATTTGCACGATGAATAAGACAATGAATAAATTTAACTTTGTCTGCATCGAGTTCTTCTTGAGTCAGAAATCTTCGTACTCTTCCTACAAGTCCTGTTTCTTGTCCAGTCATACAAGCACCTTGTATAGCAGACTAATTTGCTATGCAGACTAATTTGTTCCATGAAAGTTTAAATTCAGCAATAGTTATTATTACACCATCAAAAATATACTGTCCTCGAGTCCGATCTTTTAATGAAACAACATCGAGAAGGTCTTCAAAAACATTGCAATCTAAATCGACGCCCCTAATGGATATAGCCAGCTGTGCTTGTCTTTGCGGCCCGTACTCTCATCAAGAGCTCATGAATAACACGTAAATCTGTTCATTCTTTCTATTAATTGTTCTTCCAAGTTATCTCCCATTTCTGATATACGTTCCGCAACAATATTACGAGACAGACTTATGCATTGAAACACATTAACGAGTTCCGGACATATTTCTTCTGCAGCAGTAATAAGACAGTTTTTAACAAATTCTCCATCCGTGAATGGTTTTGAAGCAGACGCAATGTGTTTGCTGATTCTGTAGTTTATTTCCAAAATTGAACAACAATAAAGCACTCAGGCGTACTAATATTAATGACAGACATTTAGTTCCATCTTCGGAGATGGAACCTGAAATTAACAAACTTGTGGGCAGGAAGCATTGCCAAGCATCCAAAAGACAATAAACAACAGACAACAAAAAGGATCAGTGACTGATTCAACAGTGTATTTCCATTTGTAAATTGTACAAACATGAAGCATGGTACCAGCCGCCACTGTTTGTTGTTGTTTGGAGCCTGTTCACCCCTACTCTTCTAGCTGCGTATACAAAAGTGGCGAGACCGGTAGCAAGAGTCCACGCGTCACATGTTCACACTTTGGGAGCGCTGTTTGACATCCCTGGTCTATGAACTACGATTCAACGCCTAGAGCCGCTTGGATACTGTGAGACAGTTTGTTTTCGATACCTTTTCCTACAGGAAAAACAGTATCCAAATCTATTCCGTGCAAACCCAACACTTTTTTCACACTTCTGGTTTTAATCGAGAAAGTTGTAAACGTGTGTGTTTTACTTGAGGCTGTGTTTTACTGTGGATGATGACCAATTCATGTCAATACTGTTCGCAATCCCAGATCAGTATAGTGCCGTAACACTGGCTGCGACTTCGGCTAAGTGCGGAAGTACAAAGTGATCTTGCTTTAAGACAAGGGGCCAAACATTATTTGACCGGCTGTACATAATAGGTTAAGTGTTAGATTCCATTTTCTTAATAGCTTTCAAATTATTGTCCCTTAATATATATTTCGGAACCATATAGTTGTATGACAGAGAGAGAGAGAGAGAGAGAGAGAGAGAGAGAGAGAGAGAGAGAGAGAGAGAGAGAGAGAGAGATGGGAGAAAAAGCCTGTGGTTCGAGGAATGTCGGCTTAGTACAACGAAGCAGCCGCGCTTGGGGATGCTTTGCTATTTGTTTTTTCCTTTAATACGAGGAAGAGATGGCACGCGACGGCCATTGTAAATCCTGTCGGTATTTTGTGTATTACAAATATAGCTACCAATTGTATAATCATGGATAGGTAATTATTAAATGTATCTGACATATAGGTGAAAACTACTGTCACCAGCAGTATCAGGAGAAAACAAAAACACCAGTTGACATGCAGTAGCCCGGTTTATAAATTAAAGTTGGCTTGTGACGTCTCTATTAAATCTAATTGTGAGGGCGGTAAGTTTTGTGACAATAGAAGGCCACTGTTACCGACTTTGCATTCCGAGGGAAAAATACCTTATATCTGCATGCGATAGGCCTATTTTATATCAATTGTAAATCAAAATTAATTATTCCGTCTGAAAGTATTTGAACTGTGGAGTTGTAACGCTTTTTGAAGAAGAGGGAGACTGTTACCTCCATTGGATTCAACAAGTAATTAGTGTGAGGGAGGCGTAAAATTTGACTCCTTGTTTGCGTCTTATGTAATGGGGCGGGGTGGCTCCTTTGGTTCATGCTCGCATTACACAACTACTTTTAAGGTGAGACCAACTTCCAGAACTCATTTCTCAAGCGTAGAAAAATAAAATAAAATGAAATTTTAATAATTCGCGAGAAAAAAAAAAAAAAAAAAAAAAGCGAAATAACCAACATTTCGGATTACAAAACTTAGTCTAAAATTGACACTTTAGCAATACAGGTGCATACTCCCATTAGGATTTTCCGGTTGCCTCACTCTTTTTCAACTCTTTCCATTTTTACTCGAGGCACTGCTTAAAATATTCTCATTATTCTTAAGATAAGTTGACAATGTGTTCAGTGGTATCCCGTATTCTTTCCCGGTTTCAGATTTTTTCAAGCTCTTTTCAACTTCTTGATTGACGGCATTTTTTTTTGCAAAAGTTAAATTCTTGTACTGGACACGTGGTCTACTAAGATACACAGTGGCGTTTATTTCCAACACACTATACAGTAGGAAGCTCAAGCGACAACTAAAGCCGCACGTGTTTTAAACAAGGGGATGTGGGAGCAGGTATGAAAGCTCAAGGCCGGCAGGTAGGAAAGCTATCCCACCCCCAGACTACATTCCAACCGCTTTCCGCCAAAACAAACATTCCCGGAGCGACGACCTTTTTTGTAGAAACACATGGACGAAGTTATCATATTAAATTTCCGCGTTTAGGTTAATTTTCGACTGACATTTCTGAACAAAGGCTCAAATTAAGGAAAATGAAATTCAAATTCCATGTGTGTTTTTTACATTGCTTCAATACAGAATTCAAGGGAGCAAGAAACTTCTTCGAACTAACGAAGATTTCCAATTATAAACGTTCGAATTATCCAAGTTCCACTGTATGTTTTAAGGATATGGGTCAAGAAATAATTTATATCCATTTTCCTAATATGGAACGTGCACCATGTACAAAATGTGAATACAATTAATCTAGTCCTACTCTTGATTGATTTCTGACTTTTTTCGCAGTGTTGGGCGTGATATAACATTCACAGTATTTATTGCACATTTCATATACAGAGTGTTCACTTTGCCGGTGGAATCTCTTGCTTTGGCAGAACCCATGCTATGTTTATCGCGTTACTATGTGCCGTGTTTCCAGTCTTCCGTCCTTACGGTGTCAGCTGTGTGGAAGCCATTCCAGGCCGAGTTGCTTTTATTTCTACATTTCTATTAGTAATTGACGCATTCTCTCGTAGGCCTTGATGTTTGGCGGGAATGTCTCTATCCTAATGTCTTCAGTGAAGAACGTTTCTTTTATTAGGACATAAGCCAACATCAACGGTGCTGTCTTACCAATACCCAGGACACGTTTCATACAGTGGACTTTGACTTTCATTATTATTACAACTGTTAGGCTTTTCCCAGACTGTGTGGATTACGTGAGGATATTATGGCTGTTTTAAATAGTTTCATTACTGTAATTAATGTTCTTCCACACAATAGCTGTGTGTAGGACAGGATTGGAAAGGGTAGAGTGAGACTGAGAAATTGTCTACTGTTTTATGGAGAGTTTTGGAGGTTGCTGAATAGATTGCCTTTAATTTTCCTTGGCATGAGTGTTGAAGAATTGAAGAATTTCAGTGTTGTTTGGACAGTAACTGCAAAATGCTTGAATTTTTGCATTACTTCTGGTGATTTATTTTTGGAAAAGTCAGTGTGTATTATTTTCCGCCTCTTCCTTAAGTCAGTTGTTTGCTTTGGCTGTGATTTATTTGTGGATTGCCTTCCAGGTTCCATGAGGTGAATAGGATTAACATATTTTGCAGCTATTTTTTGTCTTCAGAAGTTATTACCATGTCGGCTGCGTGGAGTATGAGTGCTGCTGAGCTATCCGCAAAGATGCTTGTGATGTCTGACATTGTGGTCTTGAACGTATCGGACTGTTCGTTTCTCCTTGTTTAGTCTTGGATACTGTGGTATTAGCTTTTTCGATTTATCCTAGGATGGTTGAAGACACTTTTGTTATGTGGTGTGTCTCAGCATTTAATAGACTGAACTCTCTGATGAGTTTTGTTGGCTAACAATGTCGAAAGCTTTGCTGTAGAGGAAGAAAATAAAAAGTACCTTTTTTCGTGAGTGCCTTTGTGTGCCTTGGGCCTGTTCTATTTAACAGTTCACAGCATGTGGGATGCTCCTTCCCTTCCTGAAGCCAAATTGGTGTTCTGGCATCCATTTTTGTCGTAAGCTTACTGGTTAATATTTCCATTAAGGTTCTGAAACATGCGTTTTGAAGAGTTATCATTCGGTATGAGTCCAGATTGCAGATTTCTTCTTTACCTATGAGAAATACTCCCATTGTCGCTTATTGCCGTTGTTCTGATAGTATTCCTGTGTTCATGCATTTCTTGAACGTTTCTGTCCAGTAGTCCTACATCATATGAAAGGGCTATTTGAAGTGTTCTGCATACATGCCGTCTGGGCCTGGAGTCTGTTTTTTCTGTCACTATCGCAAGGCGTATCTCTTGTCTTGCTAAAAAGGTGTGACTTAATGCTCATTCTGTTGCGCAGCAGCCTTGGGCTGGGTCCTTTCGTTCATGGTTTTGGATGCTGTCAATATGTTATTTGCGTATTAGAACTCATTTTCCACAGCACTTTATATTACACTAATCATGGGAAACACACCCGAGCAGAACATACCAGTGTACTACCTCCTGAAACTCTTTCTTACATGAAATATTCACAATTGTTCTTTGGTTATGCCTAGTTAACTTGTAGTTCCTAAGTCCATGCTCAGTGTTTTGTGTTCCATTTGAACACATATAGTGTTGACATATGAATAATATCTTGGCTTGTTTCACATACAACTTATTTCATTGCGCAACTATATGCAGCATTAACTATTTAGTGTTTATTGCGAACATGGCAAGTACGTAACTATTTATTAGTGTCCGGTTTTCGATTCAGTGTAATGGAGATGTACACAAATGCGAAATTGGCGGAATGGTGATTTGAAGTATCAACTATTAGGATCCGGTAACGGACAATCCGCTCACAGTTTAAATCGAGAAGCATTTCCTGAACAAATGTACAATGACAAAAGACAAGGAGATTGAAACAATCGATAGTCGTCTTAGGGAACATGGAATATGTAAACCTCCTACTCGTGACTGGGGTACGCATAGAAACAAGGGTGCACCTCATCTACAAGAAACAATTATTCACGCAGTTGACATTAATGCTGGTATTAGCGTAAAACATTTAGCTACAACAAGTAAAGCTGACTGTACACATTAGAACGTGCTGTACAGAATGCGAATTAATAAAATACAAGGGTATCAAGATTACCGAGGACTTCGTAGCTTCCACTTCTTACACGTGTTTGTGAATCTAAGGATAAAGTTAGAGCTTTTCTTATAACACACAATCGTTTAACCCAGTAAATGCTGCTTATTTCAAGCAATATTTGCAACTTTTTCCATAACAGACATTAAGAATTTGGAGATACCTACATCTAAAGAAAATTAAAACGTGGTTTCCTAGGAGGCTAGACGCATCCACCCCTCCCCCTCCCCAACTTTTCCTTGTTCTCATTACAGTGCCACGCCTCTAGCTCCGTATTGCAACTTTCATTGGTCACTAGTTATGTCTCATACCTTGCGAGACCCCGTTTGACGATAAGAGATTGAGAGGTGATCCAAACAGTTAATATTACTATATTCGTTTTGTGTACCCTTCACGCTTAAAGGGCGTGCAGGCAATGTAATCAGCCAATTTACTTGCACGGGTAGACTTGTGTGGTTGTGTTATTCAACAATGTGTGAACCCTGGTTTTAGTGTAACTGTGCTGTTCACGGATGAGGTATCGTTTCAACATGATCAGATTGCAAATTTTCAAACGGAGCATATATGAGCTGACGCGAATCCTCAAGCAATTGTATAATCACACCATCAAAATATATTCTCTGCTAATATATGGACAAGCATTGTTAATGACTGTTTCTTAGGGCCCCATGTTCTTCCATCTAGGCTCGGAGGACTATCTTATCGTGATTAGAACTTCTCGGATTACCATGTGATGTTGATGAAGTTGCTCGAGCTTTCGGCCATCTTAACTCTGTGGCCTTCATCAATAAGTGAAGTAAAGTCAAAGACGGGCAGGTATATATACTGTCCATGCGGTGGGCGGGACTACGTGGCGCCGACAATGGGAGCGCTGTGTCTTGTGATTGGTCCGACGGAGAGATGGAAGGTCTATTGTTTTTTATTGTCCCAGTCCATGCAGAGCTGAGCCATAGGCCATTGTCTCTATTAAAATTATTTGGTTTCAATTTGATCTCAATCGCCTCTTTTACCAGTCTGTCATAAAAGCGGTTACTACGGTGCAAAACCGTGATCTCGTCAAACAAAATTCTAGGATCATGATCAAGACTGTGCTGAGCCACCGCTGATTTCTCAGGTTGAAGCAGTCTCACATTACGCTTGTGTTCCGCGCATCTCTCTTCTACCGGACGGCCTGTTTGTCCTATATAAACTTTCCCGCATTGGCATGGGATTTTGTATACGCCGGGGTTTTTAACCCCAGGTTGTCCTTCACGGGCCTCATATATTGCCTCAATTTCTTTGGTGGCAAATATATCGTCTTAATGTGATGTCTTTTAAGAATACGTGCAATTTTGTTTGATACCGTACTATAAAATGGAATAAAAGCCTTCCCTTTGGGTTTTTCTTCTGTGTTGTTTCTGTCCTTGGTGTGGTCCATATGGTTCTTAACTTTCCGGTGTGCCTGGTGAATCTCCCTGATTGTGTACCCATTCTTTTTAAACGTGTCTATTAGGTGGCTTAATTCTTGAGGTCTGTGTTCTTCGTCTGCAATGTCGTAAGCACGATGAAATAATGTGGTGAGGACGGTACTCTTCTGGCCCGGATGGTGATGGCTGTGTGCGTTCAGATAGCGATCTGTGTGTGTGGCTTTTCTGTAGACACTATGTCCCAATGTACCAATTTGTTTTTTTGTGAATTTTGATGTCCAGAAAAGGAAGGGATCCCTGATTCTCAACCTCCATAGTAAATTTGATGTTTTTGTGAATATTGTTGATGTGCAAAAAAAAAAAAAAAAAACTTGTAGAGCTTCTTCACCGTGCTGCCAAACTACGAATGTGTCATCCACGTATCGGAAAAATGCCTTGGGCTTGAGTAGGGCCGATTGCAGGGCTTTATGCTCGAAATCTTCCATATAAAAGTTAGCTACGGCGGGAGACATCGGTGAACCCATCGCCACTCCATCTGTCTGTTCATAAAATTCACCATGGTACGTGAAATACGTGGACTTTAGTACATGTTCGAAGAGTCTTACTATATCCGAGGAGAAATGTTCAGATAGTAGGTTTAACGTTTCGTCTATGGGGACCCTAGTGAAAAGAGAAACTACGTCGAAGCTGACTAGTAGGTCCGATGGGTCCATTTGCAGATTTTTAATGATTTTTACGAACTCCACAGAGTTCTTCACATGATGCCCACAAGTACTCACCAGTGGGGCAAGCATGGCCGTCAGATGTTTGGCAAGATAGTATGTTGGTGCACACAGCGCTCCCATTGGCCGCGCCACGTAGCCCCGCCCACCGCATGGACAGTGTATATACCTGCCCGTCCTTCCGCAGCAAACAGCTGCAATTGAAGTCCAAACTCGTCCTGTATAAGGCTTTCATCCTGTCAGTGGTTCTTTACGCGTGTGTGGCCTGGGCAAACGCCTCAAAAACCGCCCTGAAGACTATCGAAACCCTCCAAAACCTCTCCCTCCGGAAAATCCTCTCTGCTCCCATCCTAACCACTAACCGAACCCTTCACCAGGAAACCCAGATCCCTTCCATACCCGAGGCAATAACAAAAAGAGCCACTGTCGCGTGGGCGCGCATCAGGAATCACCAAAATGACGTGATTGCCAATATTGGCAAGGGCGAGCCAAAGCATCGTAAGCATGCTAGAATTAAAATGTTTTAAACATTGCATGGCTCGCCGACTGATGCGCACCCATGCAACCCAGGCCCTAGGCCATGCACTCCGGAAGAGGTCTGTGCCTCGGAAACGCCTCAGGAGCTGCAACCTGGCCGCACAGGAAAACTGCGGAAAAACTGTAAATAGTGAAGTGTAAATATGTATATACGAGCGTGTGTGTGTGTGTGTGTGTGTGTGTGTGTGTGTGTGTGTGTGTGTGTGCGTGTGATGGGACATATGTGTGGTATACCCAGGAGTGAGTGTGTGTGTATGTTTCCGTGTATATAAATTAAAAAAAAAAAACTATCAAAAACGTACAAACATAAGACCGAGTATACGCCCAAAAACTGTTCTCGGTGGGCTAAAGTTGCCCACTGTATGGGTTTTTGAACATATAAAAGCAAACATGAACATGTAAATACTGTAAACTATAATTTATGTTAATTTTAGCCTGTAAGCCGGGCCCTTCTGTACCGGCATCGGGCAAATGTTTTCTATAATAAAATAAGTTGAAAGTTGAAAGTTTACTTCACTTCCTGATGAAGGCCACAGAGTTAAGATGGCCGAAAGCTCGAGCAACTTCATCAACATCACACGGCTAGTAACCCGCGAAGTTCTAATCAATAATCATCGCCGTGAAAGCTTCAAGTCTTACATCACGAACCTCTACGGGGAGGAAATATACACCGGCCTTCGCCGGATTGAACGTCTACAGAAAAAGAGGGCAAGTAGTCCCTCCACATTAACCTTTCATCTGAGATGGCGAGATCAAGCCATTATTCCGAATTTTGTCAGAATTCACCATCATATGAACACCGGCCGAGCACAACGCATCCTGAGACGCGCCAGCCTTGCGCTGGTAAGGGAAAGAATACATAACATCTATATACTTTTAGACTCCGTGTCCAGAGAGCTTCTTAGTTTGCATCTTAAAATCTACAGGCAGCTACGTCCATTCGATTTGGAGTGGATAGATAACTCGATTGCTGCCCAATACTCTGAACAGAAGCATAGAACGTCCACCAGACAGCTTCAGAAATTCCAAAGACTATCGACAACACCGCGACACCATTCAACCTTGGACGCTTCCAGGCTAGTGGTCAATCTATCCAATCATGAACTGGACGAAGCTACGATGTCCATCCTTTGTAAAGGACTGAATTTTGCCCCAGTGCCCAAAGCACTGCCGGTTAACGATATCATCAGCCGTGTTGAACAAGCCATCCAAGGTCTACCTCGAGATATTAGGGAGGAAGTGCGTCATGAGGTAAATAGATCCATCACCAAGTCAAAGAAGCCCAGGAACAACCTTTCTATGGCGGAATACAGCTCACTCTGCACATTGAAGCAGAACCGTAAATTAACAGTACTCCCAGCAGACAAAGGTAATATCACTGTAGTTTTGGAAGCGACCGATTACCATGAGAAGATCCTCGCCGTACTTGCCGACCCTGCATACAGAAAAATCAATAAGGATCCCACTAACAAGATCACATGGACTACACAACTTATTAAGGCATCCAGCCTACCTCCTGAAGTCAAGAAGACTGCTACCTCATCCTACATTGTGCCACCAAGAGTATACGGACTGCCCAAGGTGCATAAGGCAGGGGTTCCGCTCCGTCCTATAGTGAGCGCCATTGGTGCACCAACATACTATCTTACCAAACAACTGACGGCCATGCTTGCCCCATTGGTGGGTACTTGTGAGCATCATGTGAAGAACTCTGTGGAGTTCGTAAAAATCATTAAAAATCTGCAAATGGAACCATCGGCCCTACTAGTCAGCATCGACGTAGTTTCTCTTTTCACTAGGGTCCCCATAGACGAATCGTTAAACCTACTATCTGAACATTTCTCCTCGGATATAGTAAGACTCTTCGAACATGTACTAAAGTCCACGTATTTCACGTACCATGGTGAATTTTATGAACAGACAGATGGAGTGGCGATGGGTTCACCGTTGTCTCCCGCCGTAGCTAACTTTTATATGGAACATTTCGAGCATAAAGCCCTGCAATCGGCCCTACTCAAGCCCAAGGCATTTTTCCGATACGTGGATGACACATTCGTAGTTTGGCAGCACGGTGAAGAAGCTCTACAAGTTTTTCTTTCGCACATCAACAATATTCACAAAAACATCAAATTTACTATGGAGGTTGAGAATCAGGGATCCCTTCCTTTTCTGGACATCAAAATTCACAAAAAACAAAATGGTACATTGGGACATAGTGTCTACAGAAAAGCCACACACACAGATCGCTATCTGAACGCACACAGCCATCACCATCCGGGCCAGAAGAGTACCGTCCTCACCACATTATTTCATCGTGCTTACGACATTGCAGACGAAGAACACAGGCCTCAAGAATTAAGCCACCTAATAGACACGTTTAAAAAGAATGGGTACACAATCAGGGAGATTCACCAGGCACACCGGAAAGTTAAGAACCATATGGACCACACCAAGGATAGAAGCAACACAGAAGAAAAACCCAAAGGGAAGGCTTTTATTCCATTTTATAGTACGGTATCAAACAAATTGCACGTATTCTTAAAAGACATCACATTAAGACGATATTTTTGCTACCAAAGAAATTGAGGCAATATATGAGGCCCGTGAAGGACAACCTGGGGTTAAAATCCCCCGGAGTATACAAAATCCCATGCCAATGCGGGAAAGTTTACATAGGACAAAGAGGCCGTACGGTAGAAGAGAGATGCGCGGAACACAAGCGTAATGTGAGACTGCTTCAACCTGAGAAATCAGCGGTGGCTCAGCACAGCCTTGATTATGATCATAGAATTTTGTTTGACGAGATCACGGTTTTGCACCGTAGTAACCGCTTTTATGACAGACTGGCAAAAGAGGCGATTGAGATCAAATTGGAACCAAATAATTTTAATAGAGACAATGGTCTATGGCTCAGCTCTGCATGGACTGGGACAATAAAAAACAATAGACCTTCCATCTCTCCGTCGGACCAATCACAAGACACAGCGCTCCCATTGGCCCGCGCCACGTAGTCCGTCGGACCAATCACAAGACACAGCGCTCCCATTGGCCGCGCCACGTAGCCCCGCCCACCGCATGGACAGTATATATACCTGCCCGTCTTTGACTTTACTTCTCCATCATCATCATTCGGCATTGGTCGAAGGTCGTGATCAGACCTACGTCTACGTCCTACTTGGAACTGGTGACTCGAGCGACAACAGCTTTGCCGGGGAGCGACGAGACTGCCTCAACTGTGGTGGAGCGGATCAGAACCAAGCCAGGCTACAGCACAGGTGTACCCTATAAGAGACTTGGTAAGCAAGTTTTAGGGTACACCAGAAGATTACATCAGAACGCCAACTTTCCCGGAGGGGCTCCGGCACGGAGGAGGAAGTGGGCATTAGCCGTCTACTTGCCTCTCTACTAGGCATAGCTCGCCGAGCTATTTCAAACCAGCACCCAAACATGGAGAACACCAGAGCTGACTCGGCACCGACTGACGGACAAACGAGACCGCAGGCCCACATGGTTGCAGCCAAGGGACCAGGCTCTAGCCTGGACCCGGGGTTCGCTGGAACCCCCATAGGCGCGTCGCAAGGCGTTAGACCCTCTGTGGGATGCCGGATGGCACCTGCAAAGACAAATGACAACCCGAGTACCAACGCCAAGGTAAGACCTGACGCGATAGGTACCGCATCTACCTCTTCCCAGAACCCTTCCCTTGGTCCAAGGGTGAATACCGTCAAGGCGAAAGCCAAGACGCTCCTCAGGACCAAGAACAGGCCGAAGGCCAAAAAGGCTATTGGCCTGGTGAACCAAGGGACAGCAGTCCCTGTCACACCACCACCAGTACCTGTGACCCCTGTCCCAGCTCCTACAATGCCGGATGACGACGGCTTCGTTGTAGTGCAGAGCCGTAGGAGGAGATCTTCCGGTTCAAAGCCGGAAGGGACTCCTCCTTCACCATCATCTGCACCTGCAGCGCTCGCCCCAAACCAGGCCTCACAAAAGGAGGGTAGAATCCCTCCGATCGTGTCCGATCCGTTCCCGAACCACATAAAGGTCATGAAGGAACTGAGACGGCGGTTAAAGGCCACTTTCCAGACAACCCGGCATCCAGGGCGGGTTGTCATCAGAACCACCGCCTCTGACGACCACACGGCCGCGAGGGGGGTGCTAAAGGAGTGTGGAATTAAATTCCACACTTACTCACTTCAGCGTCCCCACGTGGTTCGCAGAGTGGTCAGGGGTCTTGATTCGGAGACAGACCCCCAGGATATCCGGGACGGCCTACAGGACGAACACGGAATCAAACCGAGGTCCGTGGTGCAACTAACCACCACAAAGGAAAAGGAGGGGAAACCCACCAAGGTACCCCTGACACTATTTTTAGTGGTAGTTGATAAACAGGGGGAGGGAACCCCAAAGATCGATCAGGTGACTCACCTGTACAACACGAAGGTCACCATTGAGCCCTACCACAGCAGGGAGGGGCCAGCCCAATGCTATAATTGCTTGGACTTTCACCACTCGAGCCATGCTTGTGAGAGGCAACTCAAGTGCCTTCGCTGTGCAGGTGAACACCTGGTGAAGGATTGCCCGACACCAGTAGACAATAAAAAGTGTGCCAACTGCGACGGGTGCCACATAGGCATCTATCGCGGTTGCCCGAAGCGGCTTGCAATTATGCAAGGAAGACAGGGCAAAGTACCAGAGATCCGAAAGGGGGTGTCTTTTGCACAGGCAATGTTGGGGCACGAAAGTGTTCTAGTACAGGCCGAGAGTGCAGAAGCAACCCCACAAAACCAGGTTGTCAGTCAAAAGACAACGCCAGTCCCAAGCGTCACCCCAAAGGCGGGCACAGAACATCCAGTGCCACCCCCCAGTGTTGCCCCAAAGGACAAACGTCCTCCTAAAAAGAGGAGGAAGGGGAGAAAGGCTCATGTGACTGGAAGTGCAGAGCCAGAAACAGCCACGGTGGAGGCTGGTAACAAAAGTGTTGCCCAACTTCACCCACCAACAGCCCCAGTTCGGGATGCACCTCTGAGCGCACCAGCCAATCAGGCAACAGCTGTTACAGCCAACCAGGCAACAGCAACAGTGCAGCCAATCAGCGCTGGCCCGTCATCACAGACTGGCTCTATAAATAGAACCAAAACAGCACAAATAAGCACTCAGTCACAGGTCTTGGGACACGCCTTCGGCTCAGAGGACATGGCGGAGTTTATTGAACTGGCAACTTGGTTTGCGGACCTTGTACAACGTTCCCTCCCCATTCTACGGGGCTGCAGGGAGCAAATCCTCAACCCCGAACTATCGGCTGTGAAGAAGCACCTCACAGTGCTTCAAACGGCCAAGGAACTCTACGCTAACTCCACAAGCTCTTAAATGGCGCATAGAAATGTGCGTCCATTTAGAGCTGCGTTCTAGAACGCAAATGGAGTTAGAGAGCAGAGACCTGGCCTGTTAGAGTTTGTAGACAGCCATGGGATTGATATCCTTATGGTCTGCGAAACACACTTGCACGGCGGTGTACAGTTCAGTCTGCCAAGTTGCGTCGCCCATCAGTCTGATCGGGTCGGCCGACAGGGCGGTGGTACTGCCATATTCATAAAGAACCATCTCCCACATATTCCTGTTACCATTCCTCCGCTACAACACCTAGAGGCAACCGCCATAAGGCTATCCTTAGGCGGTGGCGACGTGGTACTTGTAGCGGTATATGATCCTCCGGATGGGCGCTTCTATGAAGCGGACATCACGGCACTCCTAAACCTACACCAAAGGGTTTGCATTGCAGGCGACTTCAACGCCAAACACCCAAGCTGGCACAGCCGCACCCAGAACGTGAAGGGTCGGGGACTGTACCGTCTCATTAGCGGGAACCCCGCCCTACATGCACACGGGCCGAGAGGTCCAACATACTGCACGGCACGCGGCGCCGCGGATGTCATAGACTTCATTGTCACCAAGAACATTCCATTTCACCTGGATCTCTCGGTGATTAACGCTCTGGATTCTGATCACAACCCTGTTGTAGTCGACTCAGACGTTAATCTAACTGCGCTGGGAGTGCCTGATTTGGTTGAGGAAGTCGACTGGGATGCAGCCGTCCTAGCCCTCCACAACTCCGTGGAAGCATGTCCTCGAATAGACTCGATAGAGGCTCTCGAGGAGGCAGCCACGGGGTTCTCAACCTCTGTCCTAAATGCGGTGCGTGCTCATACGCACCGCATTCCTACCGACGCACCAAACCCTACAGCTATCCCTGTCCCACTGAAACGCCTCGTTCAAGCGAAAAACGCTGTTAGAAGGCTATGGCAGAGATTCCGTCACCCCAGGATAGGAGTAATACACCAGAAGTTCAAATCCCTGGTGAAAGGACTCCTAAGAAAACATAGGGAAGCAGCTTGGGAAAACACGTTGCGTCATGTAAACCTTCAGGAGAGGAAACCATGGCGCATCGTCCGAGGCTTGAGGAAAGATAAGACTGTACACCAGCACCCTGTGCATAGCCCTCGGGGAAGACTTGTCTTTGAACCGAGGGAAAAAGCAGAGGCGCTAGCAGACTATCTGGAAACTCAATTCCAGCCTAGAATCGACCCTCAGAACGACGATCATACTGACCTCGTGGAACAAGCAGTAGAAGACTTCTTAGAAGTTAGACCTGCGGGCCGCGAGGATTTCCACATCCCGATAGTTACCCCTCGTGAGGTAACTAACACCATCCAACACCTAAAACCTAGAAAAGCCCCTGGGCAGGACCGTGTAACAGCGGAAATGCTCCAGCACTTTCCCTTTAGAGCCGTGATGCACTTGACTCGGATCTACAACGCGTGCCTAAGCATGCGCCATTTTCCGGAAGTCTGGAAGAGGGCGCGTGTGGTATGCGTGTTGAAGCCGGGCAAGAATCCGATCTTTCCTTCTAGCTACCGCTCCATCAGTCTCCTACCAGTTATCTCGAAAGTTTTCGAGAAACTGTACCTGACCCGCCTTGGACCTCTTTTAGAGGAAAAAGGCCTCCTACCGGAACATCAGTTTGGTTTTCGTTCTGACCATTCCACAACTGAGCAACTACTGCGAGTAGCCAAAAAGGCCTCCCTGGCTTACCAGGAAAGGGCCAAAACGGTGGCAGTGTTGTGGAAAAGGCGTTCTCTACCACCTGGCACGAAGGTCTTATGTACAAGCTCATACAGCACGATATCCCCCCTCCATATATTTACTTGGTGGCTGGTTTCCTACAGGAACGTAGCTTCTGAGTGAAAGTGGAGGGTTCATTTTCCCGAGAAAGGCCCATTGGCGTAGGAGTTCCCGAGGGCAGTGTACTGTCACCGGCACTCTTAAACGCTTACATGGCCGATCTCCCAACGCACCCCAACACCCACATTTGTCAGTATGCGGACGATCTTATGATCTTCGCAACTAACAAGAACCCGCGCTACAGCTACCGTCAAGTACAAGCCCACCTCTGTGCCATCAGTAGATGGTGCGAGAACTGGCGCATGTCTATTAACCCGGAGAAAAGCTCTGCAATTCTCCTGGCCAACACGCTGGCAAACCGGCTCCCGCAGGACCTCGTGCTTCGGCGCCGTCGGATCCCCTGGGTCACTACGGCGAAGTATCTCGGGGTCACGTTGGACCGCCGGCTAACGTATAGGCATCACGTCAGGGGCAAAGTACTACAAGGTCACGCCGCCCTCCGGCAGTTGTATCCCATCCTCAGCTCCAAAACCATGCCAATTCGCCTGAAGCTCCAACTGTATCCTGCGATCATCCCGCCTCTGGTCCTGTACGGATGTGAGATCTGGGGAGTGGTGGCAAATTCCACCTTCATCAGACTCCAGACGTTGCAGAATCGGGCATTAAGGATGATCTACGACACTGGTTGGAGATTTCCTACCCACATCCTTCACGAACAATCCGGCATCCCGTACATTGTCGACGTGATTAAAACCCGCGCTCGGACAATGTACAATAAATTCCAGAACCACCCTAACCCACTGGTGAACACTCTGGGACAATATGACCAGAGAGAGCCGCGCCGACTACCATCTAAAAAATTGCCGAAGGACATCTTAAGTCCAACGGTCTAATTTTGGAAGATGGGAAAGGCAAAATTAATATCTGTACTTGAAACAGAGTAGAACGCCTAACTCAGATCACCTTTTAGTGAGTGACTGACGGCCAGAACCCTGGAGGGGATTAGCGCGTCACCTGATTGACTAACCAGCCAATCAGCATGTACGGGCACTGCCCGCTCACGGACCAATCCCTAGCAACCATCCATCTTGCCCCTATAAATACCCCTGATTCCACTAAACATTCCCAGAAGTATTAAATCCCTGTAGACCAAAACATCATACTATGGCGCAGGTTAAGCCGTATAACGGCTAGGTACTGCGGTAAAGACACTCGGGTGGGGGAATAGCTTCCCCACTCGACTCGAACTGCCTCTGGTGCCTGTTTACTTCTCACTTTTCGGTCAGAGGGACATCGCCGGATATGGGAAGAAGAAAGCTACGCAGGAAATCGCCGCCAACGCCGGGTTCTGGAACCACATCGGCCCCGGAACCCAAAAAACATCACCACCGCCTAGACAACCAACACAGCCGCCGTAGCTGCGGCCACCGCCGCGCCGAGCGCAACTAGCGCTGACACCACTTCACGGCAGTTAGAGAGGCAGCCAGTCGAGCGGCCACTACCACTCAGGCAGGAGGCTAGTTTCCCGGGAGAGGCAGTGGCAGTGCCAATCCCGGAATTGCCCGCTCCACCACCGCCGTCCACGGAACATCTCCCGGCCAACACACCGCCGCCTGCACACACCGGTCCCCCCTCGGGGGCCAGTGTTATCATCCGAGGAGTTCCTCGCGACTTCCCAGCGAGGCATCTACTGAGCGCAGCACAACATGAGTGGCCATCAGCATTGAGGGCCACCCGAATCGTCACCTCCCGAGGACCAACGCACTTGATGAGGATCATCATCGCCGACTCAGCAGACCGAGAAGCCGCCATAAGGACGGGCTTGCCCTTACTTGGGCGGCGCCTGCCTGCTGAGCTCGCCAGGACTACACGACAAGTGCCTTGCCGCAGATGCTGCAGATATGGGCACGACGCCACCACCTGCAGCGCCGCACCAGGGTGCCATTACTGTGGGGCCTACGGCCTCACTAGTGAGTGCACCAGCCACGATCTCCGCCGTCGTCACCGGTACTGCGCTACCTGCAATGGCATAGGCCATTTCACGGGGCAAGCGCAGTGCCCCTACTACCCACGGGCCCAGGCCCCACAACCTGCACCTGCCACCGCAGCCACACAGCCACACCGCCGACCAGCTCCAACCAACGCAGAAGTATCAACAACGCAACAGACCAGTCCAACCTACGCCACCATCACCACCACAACGCCACTGCCCAGGAACGAGGCCGAAGACATCCGCCAGGAGGTCCAAAGCCACCACAAACGACTGGAAAAGCTTGAGGACGCAGTACTTCAATTAACAGCCGCAGTGACAACAATCGCCAACTCCACGGCCTCCGTGAAGACACAAGTCGAAACCGCCATAACTACTGGACGAGAACATCACAACACAACAACAACCAGACTCGCAGCACTACAACAAGACATACAGAAACTCAGCAAGAACATCAACACACTCCGTCGGACTCACCGCAAACAGCTTACACCAATCACACGACAACTGCTATACCACACCACCGGCTTCAATGCTGCTGCTAAACTACTAGAGGAACTACGCAGTGCAACAATAGAACTGGACAACACTGAAATACTGACATCAATTCAACGCAAGCTCCACAAAACAGAAAACAAACCGTCGACCACTACACATAAAGCAAGAATGCAGACCTCACCACCTCCACTTCCACTCACCAGAGAGCAGCACCGCGAGCAACATACTCACCAGCCAGCCACAAACGCTGCAACCCATCATCACCACACTGACACTCTTCAACCACGTAAACTGACACCAGAGCAAATTTCACTCGTCCAGAGGAGAGGCTACTTCAGCCACACAGGACATCCATGTGTCAACAAGTGCCGGACCATGCTCTGTAGCGGCACCGGACTAACACATGCGGACATCCTGCCCTATATCAGCGGCCCCTCGAAGCCACCAACACAGTCTTCCCAAGAAAACACAAAAATGAACACCCAACTCAAATAAAGAACTTCACCTTTAACTCCCCCTCAACACTCTCTCTTACTTCTCTTACCCACCTTCACCTTTAACCCCACGGTCATGGCCAGTGCCTCGTGTAATGGCCATGCCCTGGACCCTACCTTTTCGCGCTCCCGCTATGTGCGGCAGCTTGTATCCTAACATATACTAACGGAGGTGCTGACGCGGTACTCCAACAACCCTTCCTTTGAATCCTACCAACTTCTCACCCATGAACATTTAAAAAAAAAAAAAAAAAACAACTTTACTTCACTTCCTGATGAAGGCCACAGAGTTAAGATGGCCGAAACCTCGAGCAACTTCATCATCATCGCACGGCTGGTAACCCGAGAAGTTCTAATCAATAGTCATCGCCGTGAAAGCTTCAAGTCTTATATCTTATCGTGCTTTCTTAGAGAATATTCCACTTGGTTTTATGAATGTGAGGAAACATGTATTTCATGCACGATGGAGCTAGTTCTCACTGTAGAGTCGATTGTCCATCGGCTTCTAAATATCAGGCTCCATGGCAGATTGGTAGGTACGGGTGGAGAAATTACATGACCTCCAAGCTCTCCGGACTAAAATGCATTACAGTTTTATTTGTGGGAGTATTTGAGGGCTGTTGTATATCCAACCCGGTAAAAGACGCAGACAGACTTCCTATTCGTAACCCGGAAGGCTACGAAGCAAGACGCAGTTCTCCAGGAATGTATAAGTGCATCCGGAATTTAAGACGACGGCTAGCTGATGATGTTCCCATTCCAAAGTAAGGCACTTTTAACATTTCATATAAGCAACAGTTTCATGTGGCATGCTTGTTCCTCATGGTTTGAGGAATGTGTCATTAAAGTTTGACCATGCCTTATAGTTACAACCAGTATAACTAATTTTACTGTGGCCCTCTAGTGCAGGCATATCAAATTTTGGTCTCGTGAGACAGCGCCTGGCCTGTGGCACAACTTCCACGACACAACATACCTCTCCTCGCTCAACCCCCTAAGGGTAAGGGGTTTACGCAGCGATATCAGTAGTGGTTCAGTCTATCTGAATAGAGAGTGTTCTACTGACAGAAATGTTTTCCAAGCCACAGAAACGTCCATTTAGGGCTGAATGGAAAGAAAAGTATTTTTTCAGCAGTCACGAGAATGTGACATGTTTATTGTGCTCTGAGTTACTAATGGGTGTAAACAGCGGTAATATGCAACGACATATGTGTATGCTACAATATAAAATGAGTCTAATTCTGACTTGATATGTAAATTAAAGTAGTTCATACTGTGGCGCAATGCGAGATATTAGGGACTTCCTATTCAAATGTAAGTTATAATAACTTGCTTTCCAATACTACTGTTGTATATAAATCTACGGAATAGATTTCTATTCTTCTTCTTCTTCTTCTTCTTCTTCTTCTTCTTCTTCTTCTTCTTCTTCTTCTTCTTCTTCTTCTTCATATTATTATTATTATTATTATTATTATTATTATTATTATTATTATTATTATTATTATTATTATTATTATTATTATTATTATTATTATTATTATTATTATTATTATTATTATTATTATTATTATTATTATTATTATTATTATTACCACTAGTAGTAGTAGCAGTAGTAATAGTAGTAGTAGGAGTAGTAGTAGTAGTAGTAGTAGTAGTAGTAGTAGTAGTAGTAGTAGTAGTAGTAGTAGTAGTAGTAGTAGTAGTAGTAGTAGTAGTAGTAGTAGTAGTAGTAGTAGTGGTAGTGGTGGCGGTAGGGGTAGTGGTAGGGGTAGCGGTAGCGGTAGCGGTAGGGGTAGTGGTAGGGGTAGCGGTAGCCGTAGCCGTAGCCGTAGCGGTATTGGTAGTGGTAGTAGTAGTAGTAGTAGTAAGAGGAGGCGTTGGAAAAGCAGTAGGAGTAGTAAAATAAACAGTTAGGATTTTTTTTATTGCGCTATGATTACTAGAACTCAAGTTAGCTAGTGCAATAATGTATGCTCTTTCAGGGAGACCAAACTCCAGAGCTAGAGGACGAAGATTGGGTTGGCGATTTGACTTTTATAACAGATGCTTTTGAACATTTGAACAAAATGAACTGGCGAGGTCAAGGTCGTGATAAGTACACTGTTGACATGTATGATCAGGTGAAATCATTTTCCATGGCGATAAACGTTTGGAATGTGTAAGTAAAGCAACGTGAATTCCACAACATTCCTTGTCTGAAATCACTCTCAAAGGTTTCTGATTCTCGAGTACATAAATATTATGATATTGTGAAACTTTTGCTTACAAGATTTTAGAGGTAGACGGTTTTGTGATTTTGCGAACATGGAAAATGATTTCTCCCTTTTTGCAAACCCGTTTGATACACACATTGTAGATGTAAGACCAGAGTTGCAATTTGAGGTTACTGATCTCCAAGAGGACACTTTTGAAAAAAGTAAGCTTAAGAAATGTGTTGCTTTAGATGTATTCAAGCATATTAACTCCTGTGAATGTCCGCCTCTCCGATCATTTGCTGCCAGAATCGTAGATATGTACGGTTCTACGTACACCTGCGAACAGTTTTTCTCTAAATTAAGCTCATTGAAGTCGAAGAAGAATACGTCTAACTGATGCTAGCCTTCATACACAATTAACACTAGCTGCTTAAGGGTCAACCCCAAATTTGGAGAGTTAAATTTAAATTTAATTATTATGTTGTTTAACGACGCTGCCAATTGCGAGGATCACATCAGCGTTGCCGTTGCGTCGGAATTTCGTCCCGCAGGAGTTATTTTACATGCTAGCAAATTTATTGACATGGAGTCGTCGCTTTTAAGCACACTTCAAAACCATCAGTCTGGGTCGGATTTGAACCAACTGAGCCACCCAGACCGACAAAAATTTGGAGAGTGCAGTCACTATGTTATAGTGAAAAAGACGAAATAAAATAAAGCAATGCGGATAAAATGTAATACTCTGAAAAGTTTTCAAACTTTTGCTATTTCTTTGTAATGCATACTATTGTGACATTGCGTCGACAATGAACGAACAAGGGAGGTCCGAGGCTACAGGGCATACACGAGAGCGCGCGGCCTGGAGCAGTTGTGTGTGTACGTGACCATAAACACAAAAGAAAGGAGCCCAGAACCTTCTCCAATTCTTGCTAAGTCATTGCACACGTATCTATGGAGGGTTCTCGAAAGGTCCCGTGCCATCGGATCCAGTATAAATAGGGCCACACAGGCAGCGCGAGCAGTCAGTAGCAGTTCAGTTTGAGTTGAGTTGTTGTTTAGTTGTCTAACTCGTCGTGTACAATTAGTTTTTAGTTACGAGAGTGAGTCGGCCAGTCTGTCAGTGAGTACGTACGTGTCGTCGAGTGATTGTATCGTAATGGTGAAGAAATAAGAGGCAGTGAAAGTGGAGAAAGACATTGAAAGACTGAGAAAGATTATCAGAAGAACAATTGTGAATTGTAATAGCAAAGAGGATTGTGGGCTGTGTTAACAACGAGAACGAAATTGTGCATTTGCAGTAAAATTTAGAGGACAATAAAGTGGTAGAAAAGTAACCGGATTTTTGATTTTGCAGTTTTGTTACACTATTAAGCAGTACGTGTGATCACACGCCACTGCCATCTCGCTCACTGCGCCCCCCCCCCCCTGACCCCACCTTGTGCCTTGCGGGTAGTATCCGTATTGCGTCATGAATTTGTGACGCTTTGCGACCTCTGCTCTACAGCATTATGGCAGGCAAATAATGGAAAATGCTGCATTAAAATAAATAGAAATTTGGTGACCTAAGGCCAAGAATACAAAACATACACATATATGAGGAAAACAAATGAAGTCATTAGCGTAACGCATTAACGGAGCATTATCCAAATTGGAATACATGGCAAAACACCGAATGTCACCAAAATGGCGATAGAACAGTCATTTATGCTAGGCTGTAAATTGTGTATAGCTCTATGGGTGAAATACGTCCCCCGTCTTCATCTTGGGGACCTATAACCACATCAATGGAGATTTGATAAATGTCAGCTGAAAAGTTGTTCTACCACATATTTTGTAAATGACGTAGGTTTATTGTAAGTCATGGTACATATAACAAATTGTTTTACTTTGCAATTTACTTTTAGTCTTTAATATAATTATCGTTGCTTCCCCAGTGGTTACATGCTTTCTAGCTAATTTTGGTCCAGCTTCCGAAAATGTATCTGCAACGGTTGTATATTATTTATTGCTGCCCAAAGCTTGTTTTATCCGTGGAACATAGCATTACATACATTAGACTGCAGTAACTATATAATTATGTGCTTCCTCATGCTGTTATTTAGAATGCTTGAACCACTCGTGTTATTGGTTGGTCGTAGAATCAAGAATTATATCACATCGTAAAATCTGTATAACTATGTACTTTCTCTATCGTATACCATTTAATGTAATGTAGAATGTTCGTATGGTTCATTAATGCATAGTAACACTTTGCGCATGTGAAGAGGTGTACGTCACAAATTGGAAGTAAGAGGCGTGTATGTTTGCAATACTGTATAAATGGAAGGATATAATGATTATAACGATAACCACGAAGTGTCTCCATGAGGGGTATCTGCTCTGTTCCATAAAGTAAAATAATGTTATCACAGAATGACATTTATGGGGAACTCACATCGAGAAAGGTCTACAGGACACCTCAGTTTTCCTCAACAAGTATTCTTTATAAATATATATTTATTGGAATTAGTCTCTGAAGACATCGAAGCACCTCCTGCTTTCCTTAAGCAGGGCTCGAACTCATAATCAAATACTGTTCTTACCATTCCAAATCTTAGAGCTATCAAGCCTGGTAGCTGATGCATATAATGATGGTAACAGTGGGAGAGAGAGAGAGAGACAGAGAGACAGAGAGAATTAGCTAGCAACTTCATCGGGTTTACAAGGTGAAAGACTTGGTTCCGAATCAAAGTGGGATTAAACGTTGTTCAAGGGGATAATGCTCCATATAACCCACAAGGACCCGTGGTATCTATTCATCAGCTGTTGGAGCTAATTTTGTGAACTGGAAGCCAGGAAAAGGGGCCGCAGCCGAGCCAGAGGGAACACCGCTGGCCTAAGTTGATGGCAATCTGCACCCTAAGCGCTATTTCTATACAAGGGGAGCCGAATTATTACTGGAAAGCAAACTATCTACCTCCACCCGCCTTACATTTTCAACATATTGTAACAAAGACGACAGTCACTTCTGTTACTTTTCTATCACTTTGCTGTCTTCTAAAATTTTTACCACAAATACAAAATTTTCTTGTCGTCGTTAACACAGTCTAGAGCCCTTCGGGCGATCACAACTCACAGCTGTTCTTCTCATAGCCTTACTCGGTCCTTTCGTGTCTTTCTTCACTTCCCCTGTCTCTCATACCCTAATTACGTTACAATCACCCATGACGCTCGTTGGATCTTCTAGCGATCACACACAACACTCGCACAGCTGTCTCACACTCACTGACACACTGGCAGATCAAGTCCATAACTCCACTCTAAAACTCACTTCTCTGGGCTACTTATATACTGTAGATGACGTCACAGAACCTTTCTCGAATTCTACACCTCCGAAACGGAAATTACTCAGCTAGAAGTCTCGACATCCCGTTTGTTTCTGCGCCCCGATTGTTAACAGTCACGTACACACAGCATCCCGCGAGGCAGCTCGGCCTTGAATGTCCTTGCCTACTCGCAGGCACGGCACGTGTTGTGAAGCAGCTTGACCCACCCGTCCTTTGTTGTGCGCCGAGCCCGACGTCACGATATTGTAACAGGTTAGTTCATCAAGGATGGAAACGAGGCAATGCGGGTAACTATTGGGTGTTTGGTTTGCTGAAGTAATTAATTCCCGCATATTTTAAAGCATTCCTTAACATTTATGTGAGTTCATTCAGAGAGTTGTGGCGTAACTCAAATAGTTGAACGAATGTTGTAATTTTCTTCCAACCCTCCATTAATAGTTTTTCATTCCTGTCTGAAATCTTGTGTGTTCATAGATTTTGTTCAACAATGTACCACACATTCTCAACTGGTTTGACGTATGGTGATTGCGAAGGTATTTCCATTCATCATGGTGTGTTGTACAACAACCAAGAGTTTCATGATCGGGGCTGTGCGTTTGTCTTGTGTGAAGATGTAAACATAATCCGCAAGAGCCATATTGTTCACACTCTGTGGAAGATGTCTGTGGTCCATGTGGCCTACAGCTACTATAGACAGTCGTACACCCCAGGCAAGGACAGATCTCCACCCAAGTTGAATAGTGGCTGCGAGATTCTTCATTTTCAGTTCACAATTTATCTGCTGCCATATCCTTATTCTGCCTTTGGATACTTAAATTTAATTTCATCGGTAAAAATTACCTTTTTCCAGAAGTGGTAAACATAATTAATTATGCTTCTATTAACCTATGGTTTTTTGTTATACTCAGTCTTATTAAGAATGTTTGTTATTGTTTGTGGATTTACATGTTTTCCATATTCTTTTCCAGTATTCTTTGTACCGCTCAATTTAGTATCTGTTTTTACTTTTCTAACAATCTGACATTTTTCAGCCTGTGTCAAAGGCCCAACTTGCTTGGTTGTATGTTTCTGTTTTGTTATACTTGTATGTGATGGTCTTAACAATAGTAATGGTCCTTTTTGATAGTTCAGCTACTTCTTTGAATGTTTTGTCATTTTGGAGGCTTCGTATTGCAATCTGTCTTACTGTCTCTGTCGTTTCCTTCTTTTGTGTTCTGATGCTCTCAGTTTCAAAGCATAAAACACACTGACCACAGCACATGTGTACCAGCTAGAGGAGGGAGAGTCATCTTATAGTGGAGATAACTCCGAATAACTCATTCTAACCGAGATTCAAACTCGGAAACTCCGAGGTTTTCCCCTAACCTCAAAAGTCATATGTCGGGTAACTTTAAGCTCTATGGACCTTGGGCTCATTTGAGTACCATTTAACCCATTTCATTTTATTCATCGTCGGATTTGATTTTTTTTTCACAAGTGGTTCGATATTCCGTGACCAGATGGAATGCAGTATGTCAAAGATTTTTTTATTTCTTTGTGATGGTACTCCATACATAGAGCGAGCATGGATTTTAGAGATTCTATATCCCAAAATCACCCGACTTGCCTTGCTCACTGCTCACAATTTACGTCGTGTCACTGAAACTATTAGAGCCAATATAAAGAAGTGGACTTACTTTCTCCGGGGTTAGGAAAGTCCTTGTGAAGGCACCACTTAAAGTTCCAAAGTTTTCTGAACTATTTCCAACTCTACCTTTACTCCCTGAGCCAGTTCAAACCCGCTTGGGTACGTTGCCACACTACGCGAAACACTTCAACAAACTGAAAACAGTGATGAATGCATTAAATGCGGAAGATGAAGCTAGCATTACGACAACTCAGAATGGTTTTCTGAAGATGGAATTCGGGAATAAATAATTATATTTAGGTAGAACTTTTTCTGCAAATTTTGTAAATGAAAATACATTTAGGGGCTTGGAATAAGTCTTTGTAGTGTTCACCTTCTCTGATAGATCAAATTTGAAATATACTCTCCTCAGAAGCTCACGCACTGCTGAAATTGTATTCGATAAGTTTTGTTAGATATTAAATTAAAATCCTGGATACAAAATAGTTTGTCAGATTATCAAGATGTCGTATGGTGAATGTGAAAAGGTGTTACTGAAGAAGAGTTGTGGTGCTTTTCACCTGTACTTATTGCATCATGCGATGTAAAAAGGATATTTTCATCGTATGAAACCTTGTTCACTGGCAGAAGTAGGAGCTTCACACAAGAAAACCTCAAGGCTGCTTTGTTTATCTACTACAACAACAGACACGAATAAGGTAAGATGACCCACAAAAAGTGGCTTATTTGATGTTTATTTATTTCTTTTAGCACATTACGGCGCATATTTTTTTATTTTACCAATATTTGCATGCATGTTTCCGTATTTCATTATTATGCGTAAAGCAGCAGATGTAGACAACATTAGAGGGATATTTGGAAAGTGTTTTAAGTTATGCGGCTGGTGGAGAATATTGTAATAAAACGACAAAATCCAGTCCAGTTACTTTTCTATCACTTTATTGTCTTCTAAAATTTTATCGCAAATATACAGTCTTCTTCCCGTCGTTAACAAGTCTACGGTCTGTCGTGCTAAACAATTCACAACTTCAACTTCTCGTAACCTTGCTCAGTCATTTAAGTGTCTTTCTTCACCTTCTCTAACTGTCATACACTAACCACAACGTTACAATCACTCGACGCCCGTTAGAATCTTCAGGACGACCGACGTATCTTTCACGACGACACACAGACGCGCTCACTGACACACTGACCGACTCATATCTGTACCCGTAAACCCACTCACTGCTGTTTACTGGCCTCCTTATATAGAGGGAATGACGCCACACGGACCTTTCGCCAACTCCTTCAAACACGCCACCGATGACTCAGCAAGACCTTTCTCGAAGGCTCTTGAAATCCTTTGTGTTATAACTTCATTGTTGTTAGTGACGTGTTTGCTCGCATAAATGGTGTGGGGAAGCTTAACCATGAGCCTTTGATACGCACCGCGCCTGGTATATGGTGTGAAGTGACTTGGCCCTGTCCGTCCTTTGTTGTGCGCCGAGCCCGGCGTCACACTATTAACGCATTTATTTCACCAGGTAAAAGTAAGCAAGGAAGGCCTGAGACCTGAAGATTGAGCATAGTTGTACTGTTATTTAAGGAAAGAATATTTGGAATAATCACGAAAAAATAGAGGAATTATCTATTTCTGGGAGCATTTACGCTGACTCTCAGATTACAGGAAGAGCTGGAACAAAAGGGAGAGTTGAATGTATATCACGCAGGATTTAGAAAAGGTAGTGGTGTTGTTGATAATATAATGATAATTCAAGCTTTAATAAGCGAATACCTTAGGAACAAAACGGTTATGTTGTATATGTTTTCTGTCAAATTTGAAAATGTATTTGATACAGTTTTAAGGGATGTGCTGGTGGATAAAATGAGAAATGAAGGGCACAAATGAAGGGTTTATTATAAAAGCCACAACACCTTTAGGGCGGAGCTATGTTTTGTGTTGCGTGCAGGAAATTGGATTAAAGGAATGAGATCAAACGGTGGTTTTTGAGACAAGGTTTTAAACTGAGTTCAGCTTTGCTTAATTTTTTACTGATGATGTCATGAAAAGAGTTCTAAAGCGTAAGCCACACACTCCAGTAGTAGAAAAAAGTACCAGGTTTGTTAGTTGCCGATGATTTAATGTAGGTTCTATTGCAGTAATTGGAACACATCGAGTGGTAAACGAGATAGGTGGGCTTTGCGCAGAATGCGGTTTAAGAGTAAATGTTGGCATCGAACAGTGTTTAAAAAGGGATTAACAAGAGATGGGAGGTGGTTTAAAATGCGCCGCTATTGGATGTAGGTTTAGTAACAGTGAATACTCGTGCCATAATTTCTGGCGATGTAAGCGATTCAAAATCAATGTTACCTTCATCCAAAGCGACGTTTGGATTGCTGCTTTCCTGGATTTCATAGAGGATGATACGCATACGAGATTAATCCTTAGTGCATATGCTTGGTTGAAAATCAATCATTGTAGCACCTTCATGGTAAGCAGCATTTAATGTTTGTGATAAAGGTATTGGTACGTCACATTTAATTAGCATGCTAAACAAAGGTCGAGTACAAGGTATTCGTCATAAATGGGTTGCAATTATTACACAAAACAACAAAATTGCTCATGCTAAAGACAAAAGGAATATTTAATGAGAGTTTGCAAACGCATGTAAGCTGCCCGCTAACAAATTGATAAGGTAACAGCATTTGAGTGTTATCTACCAAAAATTTCCATTTCTAAAGGCAAACCAATGGCTTAAAGAAACTCAGATTACACTAGACAACAACAAAAAATCACAAAAAAGTGGATTTTACATAAATGAAAGTGCTGATTTCAAACATGCAATTAGTTTTCCGGCATTTGGTAGAATTTTGAAGATAAACCTTGTTTTACATGTAATTTCTGCAATAAATAAATAAATAAATAAATAAATAAATAAATAAATAAATAAATAAATGAATGAATGAATGAATGAATGAATGAACGAATGAACGAATGAACGAACGAACGAACGAACGAACGAATGAATGAATAAACAAATAAATGAATTGATGAATGAATAAATAATGAAAAAGCTTCAGTTGCTGTCTTCTAGTTTTCTAACTTATAGATTAACTTTTAAAATTATGAAGGCTTTTGAATTCTCATGTGTCGGTACAGTGCTTGTTCACCTTGCTGGTGGGTGCAGTTCCCTTCTATCCCAGGTTGTTTGCCTCGCTAACAAGTGTCATAAATAAAGCCACAATGTTTAGTGCTGTATCGTGTTTAGAAGTGTCAGTTATGCCGTGAGTGTGTTTGCCCAGACCGAGAGGCCAGCCATCAGCACTGCACGAAACAGCCTCATGCACACCGCATCGTGTGCAGGAGTGACAGTTATGCCGTGAGTGTGTTCGCCCAGACCGAGAGGCCAGCCATCAGCACTGCACGAAACAGCCTCATGCACACCGCATCGTGTGCAGGAGTGACAGTTATGCCGTGAGTGTGTTCGCCCAGACCGAGAGGCCAGCCATCAGCACTGCACGAAACAGCCTCATGCACACCGCATCGTGTGCAGGAGTGACAGTTATGCCGTGAGTGTGTTCGCCCAGACCGAGAGGCCAGCCATCAGCACTGCACGAAACAGCCTCATGCACACCGCATCGTGTGCAGGAGTGACAGTTATGCCGTGAGTGTGTTCGCCCAGACCGAGAGGCCAGCCATCAGCACTGCACGAAACAGCCTCATGCACACCGCATCGTGTGCAGGAGTGACAGTTATGCCGTGAGTGTGTTCGCCCAGACCGAGAGGCCAGCCATCAGCACTGCACGAAACAGCCTCATGCACACCGCATCGTGTGCAGGAGTGACAGTTATGCCGTGAGTGTGTTTGTCCAGACCGAGAGGCCAGCCATCAGCACTGCACGAAACAGCCTCATGCACACGGTAAGGTGACTAAGAATTGTGGCTTTAGCCATAGAGGCCTCGCGCCCCATTGACGGACCTTTCTTAGAGGCATGACTATACGTGAGAATGCTGCAGTGTATTTCAGTTTTCTGTGAATGCTCAACTTGGAAACTAGTGAGACCACTTTCTCCATTGAGTTTTGTTTTAATGTTGCCAAGTTAGTGTTCCGTCTAATGATACTTTATATCGTGTATTATTTATACTTACGCATTTATAGGGGATAAGCGAATCTTCTTTAAATCCCTTTTAACGTCGTAGTTTTATTCAACTCTATATTAAATATTACTTCAGTGTTTTGGAATTTCTTGTGCTATTGGAGGTTAGGTCTCTACTTTCACAGATTAACGTATTTATATACTTCAAGTAAGGACACATATTGTTATGCTGATGCATCTTAAAACCTAATTTTAATAGCAGTCTCCTGTACCCGAAATATAACTAACTGTGAGTTAAAGTTTTCGAAACACACCTACCAATCTAACGTGAAAATATAGAACATTCGATTCGACATACTAGTGCTTATATACACTTTTTTAGATTGCTTTGACAACAGGCGAAACATTCATGCCCTGAAGGTGTGTCAATCATCCCAATATATTTTATTATACTGGTTGTCCGCCGAAAAAAAGAACACCGACAACGTTCAGTATGTTGTTTGGGATGGCAAACTGATCGGTTTTCAAATTCCGGAAATACACCGTTTCGACGCTAAAGAGCGTTGAAGTTTGAGAACGAACGGTTGTGACAGTCTGTTAACATTCATTTTGATATCTTAATACGGAAGGTATGCAACCCTTTTAGCCACCTGTGGACTGGGATGAACGACCTCAGCATAATAACGTTACTGCTAAATTCCTCCATGGAGTACTTGGTGAGCATTCTACTGCGTAACTTGTGTAGTACCAGTAAAGCTTTTAATAGCAGTGCGACATGTACCAGTACATAACTGCGGAAATGGCGGACATGAGCTCCAGCTCACTTTGACGTAAATGTGCGGACTCACTTCAACGTCACGTAAATTGATCGATTGGTAGAGGTGATCCTGTTTCATGGCCAGCACGGTCGCCAGATCTGACACCTCTCGACTATTTTCTCTGGAGTTGTATGAAGAGTATGGTGTAACGTCAGCGGAGGACCTTATGGCTCGAGTCCATGGAGCAATTGAAAATTTTCAAAGACAACCGCACGTATTGGGTCATGTACTTGAGACTCACCACCACTGATGTAGGCTCTGCAATAACATAGGAGGTACAAATTTCGAAGCCCATTTGTAATGGAGACAGCTCGATTTTTTTTTTTTTTTTTTTTTTTGAATTAACGTCCTCCAACATTGTATCATATCGGACGAATGAATGAAATGGGTAAAATGATGCTCAAATGAGCCCTAGGTCCATGGAGCTTTAAGTTACCCGACATTCGTCTTCTCAGGGTAGGGAAAACCTCGGAAAAAAACCTTACCCGGATAACTTACCCTAAGCGAGATTCGAACTCGCGACCTCTTGAACGTGAGGCAGACACGCTAACCATCACGCTACCGAGGCGGGCAGACAGCTCGATGTTGGGTTTATTGACGAAATGTGAACGTACACCCATCTCACACTTCGATGTGTTACAACGTCCAAACCGTGCATTTCCGGACAGGGATCCATATTTGAAAACCAATCAGTTTGCCGTCCCGCGCAACGCAGTAAGCGTCGTCGGTGTTTTTGGCATAGCCTGTATATGTGGTTCCTATCTCAGCGCAGACCTCTTAGCTGAGACTCATGGATAAGAAATATAGAAATAGACAACACAAATGCAACATGTAAATAATAACGGAAGGCACAAATAAAAGTAGTTTTAAGTAACATAGTAACATAGGAAGGACTGGCATGTTTGAAACTTAGATTTGTCGAGTGGCTGACTTCAGGGTCCCCTAAGACCATAAATTGAATAAAGAAGTGGCTTTATCACGCACAGTGGCTATTTTGAATACGAAATAATGCAACCTGGTCTTAAATCAGCAATCACAACATTCCGTAGAATGCTGAATTTGGTGATACGTGACTGATGGAGCTTTTAGATGCACGGATGACATGTTAATAATGAGGAAAACTTTAAGCATATTCAATGAACAGATGAGAGAAGCGTTTAACCGGTTGAAATAGGGCTACATGAAAGTTCAATTTTTGGAGTCGGATTTAAAGTACTTAGGATGTGACATATAAGCACACGGAGTCAATCCCGACTCCAGGAATACAGCAAGTTGATAGACATTGAATGTAATACAGCGACCATTTATAGATTTGTTGAAAAATGGCGTTGGAAAGGGAAGACGCTGATTTATAATTGTTATAGAAAATGTTACATATAGGTCAAGGTTTAAAATATCCTGATGCTACGAAACCCTCCATAGAGATGATAGGTACATGCTGGTGAGTACGCAATTAGTGGTATAGGCAGGTACTTCATCAGGGGAAGCTGGATCAATACAAAGGTTTTATCCAGTGCAAGCAGGACCCGCAGTAAGTTTGAACTTAATTACAGTGCTTTAAACAAAGAACTTCTAGCTAGTTTTTGAACTGGTATACATTGCAGATCTTATTTGTTAGGAAGAAAGTTTCAAGTTGCCAAAGAATATAAAGGACTAGTTTGGAGTGGAAAGTATTGCTTCAGAAAGTAACACTGGTTGTCACGTAACTATCTTACATACATATTCTGTGAAATTTTTCTATATTGAAGGAAGACAAATAGACAAAGATAAAATAGCAAATATTGTTCATTAAAGTATGCATGACTACGGGTTAAGAGGCCGTCAGAAAAGAATACAGAAATTACATTTATACATCGCATGGGAAAAATTAGAGCATCACTTGCCTGGGTATATAAGCACTTGTGATGTTCGCCAAAACAGCAAGGAAACAAAATTCATAAAAGAAACTGACAATTAGAAATTTTCGGAATTCAGAAACCTCTATGGAATGAGATTTATTTACGCATAGTAGACACGTATATCTCAAACGAAACGTAATCATTCATTTTCTCACTTATGAAGAAAATCTGAGCAAATACTTTGTTATAATACCAAATAATCATCAGGCAGTTAAGGAAACAACAGATGATTTTGTTAATAAGATAATGATATTACGGTAATGAATTCTAAAACTTGTAGTCATACGCCAAAATACAGACTTTAAGTTTGATCAAGGATGAATTCAGTGGTGTGTATTTACGTTGATTTCGTGGTGCGAAAATACTAATGTGGGATAAATTGTTACCTTTGTAAGTTTCACTACAACACCTTATAAATTATTAGTCTTTGGAAATTACGATGATAATATACAGAATTACAGGCGTGAAATTCAACGTGGCGTTAATCGGTAAATTAGCTGAATTTCAGGAAAAGGAAGCTAAGAACACTAATGCTAATGATGTTTAAATAAAGATGAACTATTAAGTATTGCTGAGAGCAGAAGTCAGGCATAGGTAAGCTACAACAACTGTGGAAGGACCACTAGGAAATTATGAAGACGGCAGGACCAAATGCAATTATTCATGACTTTGGTAAAAACATACTTCTGGAAATAGACTGTATTAGGCTTAAAGTATACCTGACTTATTTACAGAAAAAATTACACTTGAAGCAAACAATGATGTTGCCAGAGACACTAATAAGAGCATGGTGATGAAAAACACAATATAAGACATAAGAATTACAGCACTTACAGAAAGAAATAGGAGGTTGGATCAATAGGTTTCCACATGATGAAAATGGAAATAGTTATATAAATTTATAATCAACACATGAACTCTTGACACAAACAAAGGTCTAATGGAAGAAAATTGCTGAATAGCGTAACGGGACTAAAACACCAAATAATACGATGTGACTGATTTTGACTCTACGCAACACTACAAGACAGCCACATTAAGTGTGAGGTGTTTGAGGGGTCATAAGTAAACAACAGTGAGGCCAAATAAATTTAAATTTGGTGCACCTACGCTTCAGATAATGGTAATTCCAATCCAGGAAGAAAAACAAGTGTTCCAAAACATCTCACCAGAAGACGAAATGGCGCTATACGGGGGTGGTGTAGGTCTTGTCGGCATAGGTATTGTGATGCCTTTGGATGTCGAGGTATAGCCATCAGAATACCCATGCGCACGCAACGCTGTGCTTGCGTGATTGTGCTCTGCTCGTGAAGCTTTATTACCAAAATTACGGCAATGCTTCCGTTGCATTTCGGTTATTTCGAACAACGAAGGATCTACGGGGAGGTTCATTGGTCAGCAAAGGTGATTTCAGGTTTCGAAAATATGGGTTATTCACAAGAGCAACCAGGAAAATAACGTAAATCTGTACGTAACGTTGTAAGGTATCGCAGTTACTCTGGTAGAGGCCAATGTCGAGCAGGGATTCAACAGTACACGGAAAATATCCCGGGCACCGGATATGTCCTATGTAACTGTTTGAAAATGTTTGTGCAAAACGTTGAAATGTTTCCGCTACAAGATTTGCCATGTCCAACAACTGGGTGCTCAGAATTTAGACGGACACTGGAGATTTCACTAGATTCCAGAATCCGCAATAATTCTTGTGCGTCAACATTACAAACAATGCCAGACAGACCAAGAAACGAAGATGTTTCGTCTTCTCACTGGACACAACATCTTAGGAAAATACCTCATCTGTTTTGGACTTCTACCTAGCCCTGTGATCTACAAGAAGTCATGGATAAGGATCACTTGCTACGATGCTCAGCTATATTTGGGTCTTCTGAAGCATCACGATACTGGAAAGCTAGAGAAGTGATGTATCATATTTGTACTCGTAAATGATTTTTGTGATCAATTACTTTGCCATTATATAAAATGAAAAATATTTCATATAAATCACTAGATGTTTTCAAGTAATTGTATTGTTTTTTTTTTTTTTTTTTTTTTTTTTTTTTTTTTTTTTTGTAAACTTTACTCACCAAACGAAATATTTCTCTGGATAAATCATTCCAGTGCTTTTACAGTTTTTATAAGAAACACATTGATTTTGGTATACATCATAAGTTGATTGTATAGGTACCCATGGAGTTTAGTTTCTCATTGGTTTAACATCCCTCATTTCATGTTATCAGAGTCGATGAATGTCTTAGTGAGTGCTCACAATGAACTCTGGGTCCAAAACAGCTGACAGTTATATGACATTAGTCTTTGAAGAAAAATAGAAATTCCAGAGATAACACAAACAACTTTCAGACTCAGCCCATCTGGACTATCAAGCAGACACACTCTTCATTACACCTTTCAGGTGGATATGTAGGATTGCGTCAAATTATGACCGTTTGTTACTAATATAGCCATCACTACATCACACGAAATAGCTACCGTTACCACAACACACGAAAGCACCGCCGCCACCACCGCCTCCATCACCATTACCGAGTTATTAGATATTCTTAGTAGTTTATAGTTGATTAGTTTTCACTTTCTCATGACAAGAGAACACGCAAAGCAACATGTTCGAATCAGAGATGAAACCCAAACCCTCGAAACGAAAGGCAGTTTTAATGTTGTTTGGCTGACGTACATCAGCTATTCTGCTGGAAATGTGTAGAGCAGAAAATGACCATTGTGTGAAGTAAACTTCCACCCTGTTTGCTGCTGTTGTTGGTGTTGTTGTTAATAATAAATGTGACTGCGCAATGTAACACGAGCCGTGTTTCCCTGGGGAATGTAATGTACACACTGGATGTGGAATAAAGGTTATTCTGATAAAAAAGTACACAGATAATATAGTCGAGGTTCATTTCCACGCTCTTGTGGAGAAGTACCTACTCAAAGCAAACTGCAGCAAGCAATTACCCGCTGAAAAAGTGGGCACTGTATGTGCTTAGAAAAGCGTTATCTTTTGTTTAAACGCATTCACGTTTGTTTTCCGAATTAATCAGTTAATGGCAAAGTGTACATGACTGGCAATGAGCCTGAATTCATAAGTCTGCGGACTAATACTATCCATTTATGAAGGATACGTTTATATAAAATCAGTCACATTAGGGTTTCATCTTATGTAAAATTATGACATCTCTCTTAAGAGGGACCATTTTTCTCAACACGGTAGAACAATAAGGGCGAAGAAAACTTGTTCCACTATCTCCCTTTTGAAAATTGCATTACCTTTCTCTTTTGCATCAATCGGCATGACTGTTCTGGCTCGAGGGAATGCTGCCATGGCTGTAATGACCCTTTGTGAACTAAGTGCAGGCAAGCCAACGTTACCATGCATATGACTGCTTCATTCTATATGTACTTCGTGTCCGCTCCTAAGATATGAGAACCAAATAAGTGTACCATAAACCCCAGAGTGTAGCTTACCTGAGAGGACATTGTTACATAAGTCATAAAAGCCTCTGACGACTCAGACAAGGGGCGTAGAAGATGAATAATTTAGCAGTAATAGAACAAGTTTAAAGTAATACCTTGAACCATTATGTAAGTACTCCACTTCAAACAGTCGACACATTTGATTTACATTCTTGTGGTGACACAACAAATTTCGACGATAATCAAAAGGTTTAAATCCAGCTAGACACAACCTAAGCAGTGTCCCAACCTCTGCATTGGTGTATCTGAACTACAGAATACAATATAAAACAATTAGCCTCCTTGTTCAAGCAGGAATTGTCATTCTAATTGAAGGCACCGATGCAAGATGGGAACAGCTCTACCAGACGGCCCAACTATCTTTGGCATAAGTAGATATCCTTTCTGCATCAAAACAGTTGCAGGACGCAACCGCGCAAGTCCTATGAAGCGGAAGCCAGTAGCGTGAGCTACCTTCGTTCTGCTTATCGGAGAAGAGCGATGAGAGGCAGTTCTCAGGCTTGAACTAGCGTGTGTAGTTTGTGATAACACATAGGAACAGTATAAACAACCGAAAAGGTTTTAGAATATTTTGTCACGGGACTTTGTAATCTGTAATCCGCAATGCTAGAGAATATTGGCATATACAGGGTGAGTTCATTCCTTGGAAAATAAAGACCTGTAGGTAAAGTGGAAAATATTTTAAGACCTTCTCGATTGTTTATACTATTCTTGTTAGTGTGAAATTTCTACATCATAGGTGAAGTTTCTACAGTACAGAATAAAATCATATTGACATTTATAGCCTAAGTATTGTTTACCGAAAGTGACGCCATCTGATGCCCTTTCGAGTAGTATGGTAACTGTTAATGTATACAGGTTGGGAGTGAAATAATCCGTCAGACTGAAGGAAGCAAGAGAATGGATGTAAATGAACAAAAAATTCTTACAACACTTTTTTAATTAAACGCACTATTAACTAGGTAATCGCGTTTAAAGCTGAGAGCAGGTGGCAACGTCGCACCACCTGTTGTTGGGGTAATTTACTTATACCGGCAGCTCAATGAACTATTCTAATGCTATATAAAAACCATTAAGTTACGTTGGCCATGAATCGAATTCAGAAGTTTTGCCGCTGGGCAAGGGACCCACAGAATTCCGCGAAAATGAGGTTATTGTTCACTGCACTGTATACAAGCTGACTTCGAATTCTCCATTTCCGCGTAATTACAAGATTTTATTTGGAATGTTTAAATGCCAGAATTGTTTCCTGTTCTATTTGAGAGGCTTACGCTATGAGAAGCATCGCATGTTTTAATTAATTAAATGTGGTTGGTTTGTTCCTCACTTTACGTCTCGCAAACATGTTTTCTAATTTTCCACATCATTTACGGTATTGCATCCTTTAGAAAATCGCAAATATGAGGGAAACATAAATAGTAACATTAAATACGTTCTAAGCGACCAGAAAGACATAAATTCACTTCAAATAAAATCCATACAAGGTATGTTCAAATCTATTTACTGCGCAGGCACCAATTGGTAGCAACATTGCTCTCGTTTGGTGATAACCAAGTGTTTGTTGCTAAGGTTAAGAACATCAATACAAACCGGTGAGAGTTACCCGCAATCTGTACATAACATGCGTGTTCTTACTAAGCCTTCTCGTACAGGAAGTGCATGCATTGTTCATCGTGAAACAATGAGGCGAGATCAGCATTATTAACGAATCAAACACAACTTCTACTCACTGAATAGCAGGGGTCGAACAGGACATTCATTTTCACAATACATAGTAAAGCTAGTTTGCTTGCAACACCGGAACTGGTGTGATGAGCACAGGCACAGTTTTAATATCGGGTGCCACACGTTTGTACTGCAACTATTACAGCATTTCAAACATTATGTTACTCTTGTGTGAAACACCTCTTACGTTGTTAATACCTGCATTCTGTGTTGCATTTAACCATGTGGTACTAATAGTTGCTAAATCTTTAGTAAAGCATAATTTATAATGTAAATTTACTATCCAATGCAATATGCTTAAACAAAAAATCAATTGCACGCTGTTAAGTAAACATTCGCACCATCTATACCGATGTCGGAAGAAAGTAAACACAGCTGATGCAATGTTGCCAGTTCTAACAGAATTAAAAAAGCAACAAATTGTGGATATTTAGAATTTAGTTTACACAAATACCGTTGAATCGATTGAAATACGCCAAAGGAAAAGGTTATCGTTTATTCAATTTTTTATGAATATGGTCATAAATTTAGAACCTTTAATCAATAATAATTCAGCCAGATTATGATAATTGTTTGCAATAAAAGTATTTCTTCCTAGAAAACTATAAACTTTTCAGCCTTTTGGGATAAGAGGTTTTTGTTATTCACAATACGAGAAACCTGTAACAGTCTGGCGAATTATTTCACTTGCATCCTGTATAATGATTGACGAAGAGCATCTATAAATCAGCATAACTCACTAACTCTGTGCCACAGCATTACATATACGTTGCGAACTTAGCAACCCGACACTTGAGGTTGCTATTGGGTGGTAGTATGGCAATGATGAGTTACGTTACCTTTGCCCACGTTATTTAAGAAACGGTTGGATCCCTAGGTCCTGGGGCTTATGGGTTCTTACGTTTTCCTACAGATCAAAACAAAAACCACAAATACATTTTGTATTCAGAGTCGTATAAGAAAACTGTCGTACAGGTATAGTCCTGATATCATCGGAACTAATTTCCTCTGTTACTGACACACATAATTGGTGTTAATCGAATTGAGCTTTACGTTCAAAATGAATGCAGTGAACAGGTAATTGTAAGCTCTTTTTGTCACAAAATGTTAAAAATTATATGGTATATTTTGTCCTTAGGTTGCTATATCACATGCAAGTATAAAATTACGAGGTACAGAATTAAAATATGGTTTAAAATTAGTTAGGATATTGAGGCTATACAGTTCTCAATGATCTCCTCTCTCAATTTTCACGATGATTGTTTTGATCAAGTTGAACTTCAATTGTGACTTCACTTAGTTCACTCATTTTACTAATGTGAACTAGTTCAATTTCCCATGCACTTCACTTTCTGCGCGACATAATGAAAGAGGCACGACGCAGCCTCTTCTTCCGAACGCTCCACTCACTGCGCAGTCGAACGTAAGAGCTCTCATAATCCCTTTCAGTAACAACACTCACTGCACGTCGCAACCATTATTGCTACCTCACTGGAAGAACGCACTATATCGCACCAGAAGCACACTGGTCGGCTCACTTACTTCCTCAGGAACCAATTATCGCCTTAATCGCGAGAATTCTCGTTTATATAGCCACCGATTATGGTTCCGGAACGATCTAGAGACGGAAGTACGGAAACTTACAAAAACTTTCGGTTATCTGACGCGAGTGCTTCCGTGGTTATTCTGGGTGACAGCGCTACTTATCTTTATCTGTCCGAATGTCAGGCGCTGACCTCCGGAAGCTTGGACCTTCACTGAGTTACAATATTATTTCACAATGTATGCCAGAAAGCTAAACCCGAGTAGCAGTTGGGTGGTGCTGGTATTGATACCGGAACTATTGATTTGTGAAGTTAATAGCTTTACAATGAAAAAATGAATAATTGGAATGAACAACATCCATATATTACAATCAATGCATAATGTAACAAACGCGAGTTACAATTCTGCCAGTTTTTTTTTTTTTTTTTTTTTTTTTTTTTTTTTTTTTAAATTAACGTCCTCCAACATTGTGTCATATCGGACGAATGAATGAAATGAAATTGGTGAAATGATGCTCAAATGAGCCCGAGGTCCATGGAGCTTTAAGTTACCCGACATTCGTCTTCTCAGGGTAGGGAAAACCTCGGAAAAAAACCTTACCCGGATAACTTACCCTGAACGAGATTCGAACTCGCGACCCCTTGAACGTGAGGCAGACACGCTAACCATCACGCTACAGAGGCGGGATTCTGCCAGTGGTAAAGCAATGAGTTAGAACTCAGAGTAGGTAAAGAAATTTGGCGTTCCGGCAAACTCGGTCAACAAGAAACCCATTAGCTCAGTTTCAGGTAATTAGAGCACAGTGGGTTCAGAAATGAGAGAATTGTCTCCAAATACGAAAGAAAGGGTAGAAATTCTTAGGATTCAGCAAGTAAAAGGGTAGAAGTTGTATTTCAGGTGCAAAAAAGAAGCTTAAGGTTTGGCAATGCATGAAGAAGAAACTTTGGCGAGGGACTTGTGAAACAGGTCGTACTTAAATTGATGGAGGATTGTGTATTTCTAAAATGAGCAGTTTTACCTATGTTGGTGCTTATTTATGCTCATTTCGCAAGAAAACGTTTTTGCTTACTTATTTTACGGTAATTAATTAAAACACCATATTTTACCCAAAACTGTAAATTAAAACTGCATATTTCAGGTATTGGCTAAATACGTAACAAAGAAATATTAGGGTGTAGCCAGGTGTGAAATAATACCGCAAGGAGAAAAAACGATGCGATTGGGTAGAGTCAGTTATCGTCTGAGATATCGCAATGATTAATACCACCCGGTATAAAGAGAGGTTTAAGAATAAATATAAAGATAAACCAGCAGCTGATTAAAAGCAATGTTGATGAACAATCTAGTTATAGTGGTATATTTGCCAAAGACTTGTGTTTAACATTAGTGGGTTCCGACATTCCGTTGCATAAATTGAATAATGTGCAGCTTTCTGTATATCTACTGAAAAAAAAAAAAAAACCGAAAAAGGGGTGCCGAGGAATCTACATTGTACTAAAAGTATATGTCACAGTGTTTTAAAGAAGTAATTGGTAATATTCGGAAATCACTGAAGCTTGAAGGCATACAGATTTCTATCGATGAAACTACAGATGCATCGGGACAGTGCATGTGTAGTGCTGCAGTTGGTGCTATGAAAGTAGGTAGCAGATCATTTTTTCTTAAAATACAAATACTTGAGCGAGTAAATCATTCCACTGGTTCCAAATTGTTCGACTCGTTAGCTTTCTTGTGGCCAGAAGGGATACGGTATGACAAAGTATTACTATTTGTCAATGATGCTATTCCATATACTGTTAAAGAGGAAGCTGAATTAAAGTTCTGTTATGCTAAATTAGTTCATCTGACGTACCCTCCTCATAGTTTGCACCGTGTTGCTGAAACTGCCAGAAGCCAGTATAAAGACGTGGGTCTTCTGTTTTCTAGCGTGAAGGAGGTGTTGGTAAAGTCACCGATTGGAACTCAAAATTTCCGTGAACTCCTTCCAAATTTATCTTTGATTCCTCAGTCAATTTTAACGCGGTGGGGAACGTCTTTAGAGGTTGTCATACTGTGAACATCATTTCAGTGAAGTGAAAACTAATTTGAGTCCCCTAAATGCAGAAAATGATGTCAGTATTCCCACAGCACAAGAATGCTTTGCTAAAAACGGCATCCGAGAAAAGATACAGTACATGTATAATCATTTCCCCAAAATACCTGAAATTTTAAAGCAGTTGGAAGGTCGAAATGGTTTCCTGGCACGTTCAATTTCTCGGATAGACAGACAATGTGTCAAATTTCTAAAAAGCTTTCTGGTGAAGAAACACACATTGAAGAGGAATTCACTGAAAAACTACGGTGCCTTTCTCATGCGACTGTGACGCCATAGGACGTTGAAAGAACATTTTCACTGATAGACGCGGGGGATTTACACAGGAAAATCTCAGGATGACCTTCCTTGTGTATTGTAACTGCCCTCAATAAGGCAGGAGTTCATCGTTATATTTGCATGTATTCGTTTTTGCTTAATTTGGTGTTTATTTGCTTGATTCTTTTACTATTTTATTGTGCTTAAAAATCCAGGCTTTAGTCATTAACGTTCTGGGTAGAATCAAATGTGAGAAGGTGTGCTAGTTAAAGTTTAATTGGAAAGACCAGATGATCAAGGACTGTTATATGAACTCTGAATAAACTCCTGCCGGGTGTCATTCCTGGTTAGGCACTAAATCATATTGTAGGATGTTAGAAGAGAGCCTGTCAAGGATATAGCCACGGAATAAGTTATGGGTTGCTTTCATGCATCGATAACACCTTATTTCAAGTATCATATAAAAATGGATGCTTGCCTAACTGAAAACTACACACGATGTTTTCCGATATAAACACTGATTGTCTTAATTTTCAGAATCAAAAGACGTAAAACTAGAAGTGGCATAAATGATCCTATACTTGAAATGAAGATGAGATCCAGGTTGGGAAAGGACATCCCACTATGACGGTTTGTTGGTTATTTCGAACACATGACTGACAGAAATATAAAAATGAGATAATATAAGATTATTCAAAACAGAATAACTTACCTAGAATGATATCAATGCAGCACTAGATTTATTAAAACAGTAAAGTGCAATGCTGTACTGTACTGTGTTGTTATGCTTAGAAATGAAGAAGTAGAGATGTGGATGTATTAATTCTCATATTGCTTTTGTTACATCTGTGGATAATTCACAACTAGCAAACACAAGAAAGCAGATACAACGCTATTAAAAAGTGCATATTCCCTCTATTTTGGCTGTCCGCTCGGTGACCAAGATAAAGATTTCGCGCCTCCTATAAGTTGAATCCGATAATATGTAAAGCTCACTCCGGGGCTAAATGGGGAGAAACAGCATGCCATTTGCAGTTCCAGTGATATGGGGCGAACAAGAGAATCATACCGCTGGCTGCTATTCTGCATTACCAAAATAACAAGGTTTCCATAAAAAATAAATAGAGAATCTCGTACTAAGATTTGAGTTCAGGCATCAGAGCAGCACATCAAGGGAATGACCTACCAATACCAGTAGCTCCTTTAAATGGGCAAGAACGTTTAGAAACGGAGGACAATGAACCAGACAACAGTGTAATGACATCCACATCTAGCGATTCGTCTTATAGTGCCATGGTAAAGAGAAATCCACACTTTCCATAACAAAACTTAACCTAATAACTTAGAGTCCGACCACTTTCTAAGCAAGATGCTGAACCCTTGACTTTAAAACTTCAGTAGTGAAATTTACTGGGACAGGACACAAAAGTGGGCCTTTATTGGAAATAGGAATCAGAACCTATTACCGTATTTTAGGCAAGATGGTTCGTTCTGTGTTTGTTATGATGTAACTGGCTTAATATGAAATCTAAACACTGCAATGTAGAAGATTGGTGTTTATTTATAGATTCTCGCAAAATTATTTTATAGGCTGTTATACTTCACAATGGCAATGAACTGCCATCTGTTCCTGTGGTCCATGCAGGTGGTGTGAAGATGAAAGTATGTCACTGATTCTAGAAGCCATTAAATACAAGGAACATAACTGGCATATTTGTGGTGATTTAAAAGTTATTGGACTGTTTCTACGATTATAAAGTGAATGTACTAAATTCTGTTATTTCCTGGGCCTGTGGGATAGTCAAGCCATTGAACAACACTACATAGTCAAAGAATGGCCCAAGAGAGAAGAATTCAAACAAAGGAAGCAGAATATAAAACACAAATCATTGGTGAACCAATTAAATTATGTCTTTCGCCTTTACGTATAAAACTGGGGCTCATTAAAAACTTTGTGGTGGGAATAGTTTTAAATATCTGACAGACGTGTATTCCATTACATGTGCAGCCCAGATAAAAGAACTAATTGTCATTGGTCCACAGAAAAGAAAATTGCTTAAGCATTTACAATTTGATACTAAGCTGGATCCCCCTCAACTTGCTGCTTGGTTATCATTCAGAGAAGTAGTGAATGGGTTTCTAGATAACAAAAAAGTACAAAATAGTGATGTACTTATCAACGATCTTTTAAATAACTTCCGAAACTTTGGATGTAGGATGCCATTGAAAATAGATTTTATGAATTCACACCTAGACTTATTTTCTGAGAATTTGAGTGCAGTTAGCGATCAGCAAGGGGATCCTTTTCACCAAGATATACTACAATTGGAACATAGATATCAAGGTAGATGGGATCCCTCCATGATGAGTGACTTTGTTGGTTTCTTCAGCAGATAGATCCTTCTTCACATAAAAGAAAATTCCATAAGAAAAGCTTCCCAACTGCTTCAAGATCCGGTGTCTAAAGGTAATGTATTATTAAATCCGTATGTAATGCTTATCTTTTGTGTGATACATAAAGAAGAATTTCACATTTCTGAACTAGTCAGGTACATCCAACCAAATCCATGATGTAATAAGGTTAGGGAATTCGTCAAGCCCTATCTCAGTAATAGGCCACTATCCCAGATTATGCCAGATACACCCTAATATTTTACAGCAGGTTTATGCATTTTTCTGAGTGCACTACTGTGTCTCTTGGTGATGCAAATTAAAGAATATCACTTTTTGTGAACCTCTAAAATTTAAAAAATAATATAGTACCGAAAACCCCAAAAAATCTTTCACATAAACACTCAATTATCTGAACTGTATGATGTATAAATTCTATACAGATCGACCTAGTATTATCTGTATAAATATAGCATCAGTGTGACACGGATTGAGAACACCTTTTAATAAGGAGTAGCATAACAAAGTAACTGAGGGTGCTGTAAAACATTGATGACAGATTCGAAATAAGCATGACCAAATTACTATAAATCAGGTGGTTAAAGACCTTTGTTATTAATTACGCTAATGAAGATAAAACGTTACCTACACATTTACCATATTAGGGCAAGATCCAATTTCCTGGGTACTACATCCTAAATGTGGGTCTTTCAGTAAAAGTAATAGTCCTTCGATTAATTATTTTAATTGATTGATTGATTGAGATTTCCAAACTCTCACCAATTAAAAAAATATATTTGAAATAGTTATGTTGATGCAAAACTTAGAATAATTTGCACAGGACTATGTAAGAGGTACGCAGTTCGAAGCCGATTTGTAATGTAGACAGCTAGATGTTGGGTTTATTGACGAAATGTGAACGTACACACATCTCACACTTCGATGCGCTACGGCGTCCAAACAGTGCATTTCCGGGCAGGGGTTCCTGTTTAAAAACTGACCAGTTTGCCACCATGCACAACATACTAAGCGTTTTCGGTGCTTTTTGGGACACTCTGGTGTGTGTGTATATATATACATACACACACATATACAACCTAAGAAAAAAAAAAAAAAAAAAAAAAAAAAAGCAGACTGGAAGTGCATAATTTCTCTAAGTCCAACCACCCGGCCATCCGCTCACATTGAATAGTTGAGACTCAATATGAGAAATGACAACAGAACGACGCTAAAGACACGCATTCCGTGACACGATTGTAAACCGGCCGCGGCAACGACATGGACTTAGAGAAGTATACACTTCCAGGGTCTGCTCATGTTTTTGTGTTAGGGTATATAATTAATATAAACTGGGTTCCCCCCCCCCAAAGAAAAACCACTGACAACGCTTAGTATGTTGTGTGGGATGGCAAACTGATCGGTTTTCAAATAGGAACCTCTGTCCGGAAATTCACAGTTTGGACGCTAGAGAGCGTCGAAGTTTGGGAACGCACAGTTGTGATAGTTTGTTAACATTCATTTTGGTATCTTAATACAGAAGTTATGCAACCCTTTAACCATCTGTGTACTGGGACGAACGACCTGAGCCTAGTAACATTCCTGCGCAGGAGCTAAATTCCTCCACAGAGGCCTTGGTGCGCATCCTACTGCTTTACTTATGTAGTACAGTAGTTACGTACAGTAACGTTTTTTAACAGCAGTGCGGAATGTACCAGTACACAACTGCTGAACTGGCCAACTTGAGCTCCTGCACATTTTGATGTAAATGTGCGGAATCTCTTCAACGTCGCATATCCACATCAATGGATAGATAGAAGTGGGCAAGTACCATGGAAAACCCGGTCGCCAGATCTGACACCTTTCGACTATTTTCTATGGAGTTGTATGAAGAATATGGTGTATTACACTCTTGTAACGTTAGCGGGAGACCTTATGGATCGAGTTCACGGAGCAATTGAAGATATGCAAAGACTGCCGCGCGTATTGGGTAATGTGCACGAGATAGTCTTTATAATGACGTAGGAGATACACAGTTCGAAGCCCACCTGTAATGTAGATAGTTCAATATTGGGTTTATTGACGAAATGTGTGTTCACGCCCATCTCAAACTTCGGTGCACTACAGCGTCTAAACCGTGTACCTTCGTACAGGGGTTCCTACATCAAAACCTACCCAGTTAAACGTCGCATACAACATCCTAAGCGTTGTCGGTGTTTTTGGACACTCTGTATACATAGGCTGTATCCAAACTAAAAGAACAAAATTATACGCATGATAGAGATTTCAAAACTGGGCATTTTGACATAAGGAACCAGTAGCTGTAAATGTGTCAAAATGTTTAAATTAAAGTTCTCTATTACTTTCAACCCAAACTTAGAGACGTTCTGCATACACGCATTTATGCTTTATTGTACTATGGAAGCTTTTAAATAATGTTGAAGTTATTGCATTAATATTTTTAATAGTTTGGATGATAGTGTCAAAACATTGATTGATACTGACTTTAAACAGAAACTTCATAACAAGTTAGCTCATTATCCTTTTTATAATGGTAGATTTATTCTTCGAACTAAAAACTTTGACACTATAGTGTAATTTATCTGACTGTCCATTGGAATTTTGTAATGGTTATGACTTATTATGATATTTTAACTTATCATAAAATTGCCACTGTTATCACCATCACTATAATCACGCCAATGGTCCACGTTGGAAGATCAGTTACCAGAACATTGAAACAATAATTTCTCTTTGCCAAGAAATAAAAAATAATAATAAAAAAGAAGAAGCAAAGAGGTCTCCTGAACATCTAAATCATCACCACTACCAGCACAGAGCCAACATCACAACCAAACCAACAACCCACCACCACCACCAGCAACACATCACCACTATACCAACACACCACCACAGCACCAACGCACAACCACCACACAACACACCAACACAACACCAGCACACCACAACATCAACACACCACAACCACCAAAACAACACATATCCACCACAACACCAACAAGCCACCACAAGAACACACCTCCACCACTACAACAGCACTCTTCAACCAAAGAACACACCTCCACCACTACAACAGCACTCTTCAACCACTACTACAACAGGGCGCTAATGACCTAGAAGTTGAGCGCCCTTAAATCAAATCCAAATCCACTACTACAACGCACCTCCAGCACAACACAGCCCAACAACCAAAACAACACACTTCCACAACGTGGAATGATGCATCTACACCACCTAAAAGAACGTAAAACCACAGCAACACACCACCACTACCACCACCACAGACACCATCTACACTACAAAAACATACATCCCCACTACAGCTTATCTCCACTAATATATCACACCTCCACCACTATAAACAACACCCACTACCTCCACTACAACACATCTCCGAAACTGCAACACACCTCCAATACTACTTTACACCTCAAGCACCACAACA